>JAKOGI010000054.1:0-217500 GCA_029747015.1 Carnegiea gigantea | reverse complement strand
TATTTTCTTTATTTTTTTTGGGACACAAGCAAACCATTAAAGTTGCATCATCTCTTTCATTGTTTGCATTTTTTTAGCCATGCAGTATACTTTTTGGTGTAGGTATTCTTATTTGACTACTATATTATATCAGACTTATTTGGTTCTCTCACCATGTATCTTTATGAACGTTTGATATTTATACTTTAGATAATTCAGTCCCCCTTTTGATTACATAAATAATGAGGTTTGGATTGATGTAAAATTGTAACGTTTGATACCATATTTTGTATGAATTGAATCTAATGAAGATAAAATCATTAGAAATTCGTATAAATTTCAATTTCAATTTACAAACCAAAAAAAACCTAAAAATAATGTTGTAAAAGTTTGACATCATCTTCATAAGTACAAATTCAAAAGCAATAAGGTAGATGATGAGCCCAAGTTGTGTAGAATTTAGTAAGAAAGTAAAGTCTTATCAATGAATTTTTCTTCTTTTTTTTGTGATCATAAATAAAGTTAATTTATATTTATGACACCAATTTAATTCTGTTTAAAAAGAAATTGATCAGTAAAATGAAAAAATATGGTCTATTGAGAAGCAATTTAGAGATAAGGATATAAATAAAATTTTATCAAATTTATTCATCAAAAACAACTAACTTTACCAAATAATTTTTCTACAAACAGCTAATTTAAACAGCTAATATAAACAACTAATTTAAACAGTTAATAGCTAATATAAATAATTAATAGTTAATGTAAACAACTAACTACTAACAGTTATTTACTAAATATGATCAACATATGAAATCTCACTGGCACACGTACCTAAGAACTCAAGGAAAGATTTGGCTTTTATATGCAATGTCAAGAAAAGAGATTCTTCTTCCTGCTCCTATTCAATTCCTTCCAAGCATTCTCCACTACAAGTATTTGTATAATGAAAATCTGTCTCCCTCTCTCTTTTTGGATGAAATTCTTGATAATTAGGTCAATCTATCCATCTGAATAATAAATAAATCAGATAAATTGACATAATCTATCCATTTCCAGATTAATACAGTAGCTGAGTAAAAAAATCTATTAACTCAACCGATAAAGATGGGGCTAAAAGGACAACAACTATTCAAAATCACATCATCATCATCATCATAATAATAATAATAATAATAATAATAATAATAACACTAAAAATAATAATAATAATAATAATAATAATAATAATGAAAAAGATGTGTGGTCTGATCTGTGAAAGAAGGAGAAGGCAGGTAACGGCAAGGAGTAATTTTTCATTAACGTTTTGATGAAGGTGGGGAAGAACTTGGCCTTAAAGTTGCCGTCAAATTTGACCCAGAAAAGTGGAGAGAGAAGAAAGATAAATAAAGTACAGAACACACGCAGACTAACCAACAAAGACAAAATCATGAAAATCTAATGGTGATGGATTGGAGAGACAGAGCTGCAGACACTACAGAGACATTAATAAGACAATCCCACTACCAAAACAAAACCCACTAATCGCATCATCCAGTCGATTTTGATTTTGATTTTGATTTTGATTCTACTATTTATTTATTTATTTCTCATAATCATCAACAAGAATTAATGGTGAGCCGTTAATCGTTACCGTGTATCCCCATTTATTTTCTATTTTATTTTATTTCATCTTAAGAGTTTATTCTTTTTATCGAAAAATATAGATTAATAAATGAGTGAAGTTGATTAATATTGATAGAAATAAATTAAAGTAGATTAAAATAGATTTTTTTTTTTACTGAAGTGGATTGAAGTTGATTAAAGTATGTTAAAGTGAGGTGAAGTTGGTTGAAGTGGATTAATTTGTTTTTTACACGATGAGTAGAAGTTGATTAAAATAATATGAAGTAGGTTCAAGTTAATTGAAGTGAGTTAAAATTAGTATTTTTTTTATTGAAATTCGTGAAGTGGATTGAAATGAGTTGATATAGGTTGAACTTGGTTAAAATTGGCAAATTTGGATTTAGCAACAAAAAGAACAAGGCCTAAGTAGTACTAAATAAATAAATAGTAATTTGAAATACTTCCTCTGTCTCAAAAAAATTGTCTCGTATAATTTTTAGAGACGTCTCAAATTAATGTCCATTTCTTAAAATGAAAGTTCTAATTTACAAAATTTCCTAACTACCCTTATTTTTTGAATTTAAAAACAATTGTCCAAAGAAAATGACAATTAAGAGTACATTCTTGAATTCAAAGTAGTAAGGATATTATATAAATATTACCTTTAAAATAATTAATTTATACTAGTGTTTCTTAAAATGTGCAAAAAGTCAAATGAGACAGTCAATTTGGTATGGAAGGAGTATTCATTTGATTGTTCCCCTTTCTAAATGGTGCTAGAGACGTTATCATTCTATCCAACATCTAATAATGCAAAAAAAAAAAAAAAAAAAATGTGTCTATTTTTTTGTTGAACTTAATGCCAACATATTTAACCTCATGTTTAAGAGATAATTTAACTATAATTGTCAGTTAACTTAATTGATAAAATTTTTGAAAATTTTTATCAAATATATGGGTTTAAATACGTTTAGATTGACTTTTATGCCTCATTTGCATAAAAAAAAAAGACAATTTAATTACTAGTTGCCTTTACGATACCTTCTAATAATGCATTAGCAATTGAGCGATGTGCAATTGTGCTTGGATTTTGGCTAACAATCAAATTCATAAATAATGTGTATGTATGCACCAATCGAAATTTTCACACATATGTGGAACCACAAATTAAGGTTGTGTTTAGTAAAAGAGATTGAAGTATAGCTTAGTGATTTGTAGTGGTTAAATTGTTATAGATCACTACTTAAAAGTGTTCAACAAAATAGTGAATGAGGTAGTAGTTAGAGGTCTATGTCGTGTTTTTCAAAAGCTAATGAAAGTAGCTTTTAGGAACCTTTACCTAGTGGTTGTATTACAAATTACAAAATTCTTCTGTTTATTTAGTTAAAATCTTTATTTATTGCATCTTTTCAATAATTTTACATAAATCTACTAATTCAATAGCTACATTTACCAAACGTATTCAGTTTAAATTGTTAGTTGAACAGCTAAATACTAACCACTAGTAGGTCACAACTAATTGCTAATAAAATCGCTAATAATTAGTAAAACAACTAACCATTATTAAAACAGCTAATTTTACCGAACATAAGCTAAAAAATACTTTTTCTAATATATAAAGGATGCAAATAAGGGCAGTTCGGTGCACAAACATTCCGCATTCACGCAGGATTCGGGGAAGGGCCGCACCTAAAGGGGTGAATTGTAAGTAGCATAACCTGACTTTGTCAGTATCTGATTCCACGACTTGAATCCGTGACCTTTTAGTCACACGGAGACAACCTTACCGTTACTCCAAAACTCTCCTTCATAAAGGATGCTAATAAGATAGATAATATTAATGCACTTTAACATGAATCAGCAAAACATGTTATTGTAATTATGATTCCTGCATGCGAACATCTCTTTGAGGTGAAACTCCCCTCACTGATTGTGTTTGGAAAAGTTGTCAGTGCTTTGTATCTTATATTCAAATATGTTTGCATAGAGAAACTAATGTGATCTTAAATTATAATATTTTAGTCTAAGGATGATTATCTGATAGAATAAACCAATTACTTTTTAAATCCAAACTAAATTTATAAGAATTTACCTGATATGTCGAATTTATATGTGAGATTATTTTTATTTTAAACTGTGAGTTTTTTATTCTTTAATAGAAAATTTTGATGATTCTCATTCTGGTAAATAAATTAATTAATATTTAATAAGAATAAATCATAATATAATATCACACTTTCTAACCATTATAGTAATTAATTCTTTATTAATAATTATAGTTATCATAGAAAATATTAATGTCAAAATATTTAGAATTAAGGTTGTATATATCTTTAAAAATTAGAATTGCCCTAATTTTTGTTAATAGTTTTAGTATTATCAGTTGTTTCCAATCTTTTTGGTAATATTGGAAATCAAAATCATATATTATATATGTCTTTTTTTAAAAAAAATTAGAGGTCCTAAAATATAAAATAATATTTTAAGACTATTCTAGGATAGCAAATTTAAAAGAATTATGTGAGAATGCATGTGACAATTCACGAAGAGAAATTATTTGTAATATATAATTGTATAAATAGAAAGTTATATTGGATCTTGTAGTATTTGCAGTATATATGTTTAAGATTCCCTGTAAAAATTTGTGCCACTAAATTCATAAAGTGGGCGGAGAAGTGGATTTTAATTAGTTCAATTGATAAAATATTTGAAAATTATTACCAGAAATATATGTTCAAATGTGGTCTATATTAACCTTTGCGTCTCATTTGCATTAATAATAATAATAATAATAATAATAATAATAATAATAATATATTTATATATATAGAAGTAAGTGCGAATATTGGTTGTCATACGTGTCTCTAAAACATTTATTAAGACTTTATTTAAAAATAAAAATTAAAATAATATTAAAATCGTCATAATAAATAGTATCTTTTCAATTACTTTTATAAAGGAAAAAATAAATTACTATATGTAATAGTATTATTTTAAAAAATTTAAATTATATAATTAATTATAATATCTCTAAAAATATTTTTTAAAATTTATTTAAAAATATGTACTAACTTAGAGCTAGTACTAATAATAAAAGTGGACGGAGAAAAAACACAAGGAAAACAACAAAAAAGGGGGCAAAAAATTAGAACATACGAAAGTGTCCCCTTTGTCCTCTGGACAACAGCAGGTCACGCCCAACACAGAGAGAAGAAGAGGAGAGAGAGAAGGAATTGGGTCCATCCACCACCGCCGGCGCAGCCCACTCCACGGCGGTGGAGTGCCCGATACGGTGGCAGCCACGGAGGAGGCGCCACCAGCCGATTGGCTTTGGTGGGACCATCATTAATTAAGCAAGAAAGCGGAACTCGGAGAGGATCAGATTTGCATACTAGGGTTTGGGTTTCTGGTGAGTAATTTCTACCATCTTTACTCATAAATTGATTTAGGGAAGCTAATGCGTAATTTTTTTCATTAAGTTGAGCTTCTGTGTCTAATTGAAGTGGATGGACGACCTAACTCCACTGAATAGGGAGATCCATGAAAAGATTTATGTTTAATTAAGGCTTGACATAATTAATTTAAATTCTTGAGCTTTGTGATTATTTGAACTGTTGAGACTTAATCTGGTGTTGGGACATGTGGAGACTTGAGCTAAAGATTCTACTTGTGAGATTGGTTGGGTTTGTGGTGTACTTAATATGAAATTTATTGTTGGGTTTCATGATTATTGGAGTTGCTGATACTTGATTGTGAGTTACATATGCTGGAACTTGTGTGAGACCTTAGTTTTAAGAAGTGAGAGGCGCACTAAGGTGCATAGGGTCCCAAAGTGCAGGGCACAAAGCGTGAGGCGAAGGCATGATGCGAGGCGCACTTCTACGCAAAAGAAGAAAAGGGGTAAGATATAGCCTTGCATCTTTGAGGCGCACCTTATCCCCTCCGAGACACTAACCTTATAGCCTCCTGCGTATGCCGAGGCGCACCTAGGCGTGCCTCAAGCGGGCATTTTTAAACTAAGTGTGAGACTTCAACTAAAGTTCTGATTTTGAGATTGAGTGGGCTTTGTTGTATGATTAGTATAGGTGGAGTAGTGTCTTGACTCTCGAGATTGGCTGGAATACTTGTTTTTGAGATGCTACTATGGTGTCGGAATGAGGAAATTGGATTCTGCTTGTGGTAACTTAACAAGCAGCTTTAATTTAGTCACTGGGAGACATTTAGCATGTGAAACTATCTCCTTAATTTCAAGGGAAAATAAAGGAAATGATAAGATTTGTATGAACCTCTTCCTGTGAATTGTTGAAGAACAAATTTTGATACCGGAGAAGTGACACATCAATCACTAGAGCTCTATCTCTTGTTAGTTATGTTATTGATTGGGAGTTTTTTAAGTATGCACCTAGTTCCATCTTTATTTCGTGAGTTAATCCATCCTTTTGCTGATGCCCTCATATTTTCTAATTTGGCTTCTCTTGATTAGCCTTGAACACATTACTACCTGAGAATAAAAGAGAGAAGAAATATAGCTATTGAACGATCCAATGATGGTAAAGCTAGTCTACCTATACATAGATTTGCTTTTGATTTTTTTCCTTTATTGTTGATTTTCTTTTCAAGTTAGTTATTAGCACTTCAGAGAAGTGCATACTCTCCTGGAGGCTAAATAAGGAGGTCCTGATGAGAGGGGCGTTGAGGGATTTCTTGCTGATGGTGAGAAATTGGGTTAAGGGGAGCTGCTTTAGTATGAAGGACTAGAACTCCTTCTATCTTCCACCTTGAGTCGAATTTTATGATGGTAATATACCTATGTGGATCGAGGGAGGGGAAAGCTTTATTTTTGAAAGACTCCCCCCCCCCCCCGGCCAAAACAAAGGGTTAGGTTAGTCAATTTGACGCCTTTATGTGGTTTTACTTTACCCCATCTGAATTACTGACTCCTGAGGCTGGAATGGCTAACTGCAGATCAGTGCGTTTTTGCCCACTTGGTAACTTGCAACTCTAATTGATGTTGGTATATGCATGTTTGGTTGGTTGGCCTGTGAAACAAATTCAGTGAGTTATATGACGGAATCATATAATGAACTAAGACTGTTTGTTGTTCTATTGATATAGATTGAAGTGAATTTGGCATTATCTGGGTCCTTTGCGGATGAATTCTTGATTGGACAACATTCTGTTGTATATAGTTGGGCATAAGATGGGTTTTACGATGGTAAAACTTATTTCAGTGTACTAGTTTCATGTTGTACATGTTACCTGATGATGATTGAAATGAATTTGGCATTGTCGACAAGGTTGCTTGCAATCACTACTGAGGACGTACATGGTTGCTTGCAGTTTGAGATTTTGGCTTTATGTGTTTTAATCTCATACCTATAAGGAGCCTTCTTTGCGCCTATTGGTTCAAATTTTCATGAGCAATGGTATAGACATTGATCTTATGATGATACTTAAATGAATTCGTAGGATACTACTCATTGATTCTTCCACCAAGGGGGAACAAAGGTCACAAATACAATGAAGGGGGAAAAGCTATGTGTTCCAGGCTAGGAACCCTATGAATCTCTGAAACAATGCCATAGAATGTCTAAAGTCACGAATTATTTTGCTCTCATGACTTATTGATGATACATGTTCTTCATAGTAGAGTCACAATTTGTGTTGGCTCCACAAATTTTTGAAGCGATGATTTAATTTACCCAATGAACCTAAGCCTGTGGATTATTTTGGCTCCATGATTTACAAATTGGGTCTGTAGAGTTAAGTCACAAGTGTGTCTTCCCTAAAAAAACAATGTCATACAAGATTACATATAATGTGATAATATGAAATGTAATATGTTTCCATGATAAGAGATAACTGTGTCTGCATATTATCAATTGTAAGAATCACACATATTGGAAAATATGGGAATACGATTGGATGAACGAACGTACACTGACCATATGTACATAGATTATGAGCATGCATAGAGAATGTAACTTATCATGAAAATATGTAGTGGTTGAATAGTTGTAGTTGGTGTTACTAAAATGGTGAATGGAGAAGTTAAGTTCTATTTAGTTGACTCTACACTATGGCTCAAGTGAAGAGAAGAGTCAGGAAAATGTAGTTCGTACTAGACAATCATGGTTAGTTTAGTAATAGAAAAAAAGTAAAGCTTATCAACATACTCAAATAAAGTAGGGTTCATAGATCCTATTTAGTGTGAGAAGAGTATACCTAAATAGAGCAGCTGTGTATGTTTTTGGATGTTTTTTTCGAATGATGGGGGTTAAGCATGATAATAATTAGCTTGTCGGCATACCTTGTTATATTAATTATGCATGAATTTGAATCTTTTATGACAGTTTAGATCATTTTCCCCATATATTATTGTTTGCTATGCTTTTATGGATGAATTACATGTTTGTGCTTGAAAACAACTACCAAATGTGTAAAGTGTAACAATATCAGTGATCTGGAGGTTTGAATTGTTCAGCAGGCTTGGAGCTCATGATCTCACTACATTTTCAGGTTTCAAGTTTGATACAACTAAGGATGTCGATCGACTATCGGCTACAAGCATATCAGACTTAAAGGAAGTTCTCTCTTTCAGGGGGGGGAAATCTTATTGGCATTCGAGACTTATATGTAAATTGTGTATTCAATTTGTTAATATGTGTGTCCTCTGAGAGGGCGGTGTAAATTATAATGTGTGCTCGGATACCCCATGTTCTCGGAGGGGAGGGATGCAAATTGTACTGCATGTTCAGAGATCCCATCTTGACCAGCCAGATGTGTCTTTGTTAAGGAGACTTCTTCACATGCTGCTCTATGCCAGGAGATTTACTCGGAAGTGAAGTGATTTTACACTACGTATGTGTATTTAATGGGTCTTATGAGGGAGAGGGACCATCTTACTTCATGCATATGGTAAGACATACATTTTTATGGTGTCTTTTAACATAACTATAAGGGGGGATTAATTATTCATTTATAGGTGACTTTGATGAAAGAATGGCTAGATGAATTAGTAATCATCCTTAAATTAAAGTTACTCTAAAATAAATCAGTAAGACACCTCAAAACTTTTAAAGACTCATATTCAAAGGAATTTATCTTATGATAACTCTTATGTTAGAGACACTCACCCAAATGGCTATGACGTATATTTTTGTCGTATTAAGGTTGAAGGGCAATGATAAAATTTTTTAAAGAAAAACCATTAAGGAAATAACCTAGCTTCTTGGTAAAGCTGATTATATGAGAACTCAGAAGCCCCCTTTCAAGAAAATGAACTTTTTTCCTGAAAATTTATTAATCAAACTGAATAATTGGAAAAGGTTTATTAAAATAACTGGTAAAAGCACAACAGCCAAGAGCTCATTGTACCATACGTAAGTCAAGTCTGAATGTCTGATTGCTATTTACACTGTCACATCAATCACTTACAACCCTCCAGTTGTAGTTGGTACCAATATTTGTAAAACTCTTTGTTCCTTTGTCTCCGTAATCCGTATAAACAAGAGCTTTATTTTGGAAAGTTCAAATAATGTACTTCCAATTCCATTCACATTTAACCATTAAAAATCCCACCAGGGCATGTATTATTATGCGCAGAGAAAGAGCAGTAGTGCAATTTGTGTCTCATGACTTGGCTTTTGCCTTCTGACTTGTCAGTTGACTCCGAGTTCGAGTGGTACCAACTGGAGGATCCATGGTTTCGACCAACTGATGTTGAATTACATTACTGTGAAAATACATCTAAACTGTGAGGTCAATCTCTAAATTAAAAATATGTTTAATTCCTTTATTTCTCTAAGTTGCAAAAATATTTTAGGGATACTTGTATCAAGACCTGTAGGGTTGAACAACCCTGCTTTCTACAAATTGGTCAAATGGCAAAAAGTGCCCAACACACCCTCTAATAAACTGCTTGTGGTTCATGGCCGGTTGATGCATTCGGTTGACTAGTAAATAATTTTGTTTTCCTAGGCGTTCAGCTAAAATAGTGATGTGTATAAATACTCCTTTTTTTGGGGGGGTGGGGTGTACATTGGCAAAGAGGCCCTATGTGGCCTGCTCATCTTTTAAGTTGGGCCTCATATGATACTTGTGCCAACCCCCCCCCCCGCAGAAAACAAAAAGAAAAAAGGAAAAGACCCAAATACAACCCTCCACTCCCCAGCTTTGAGGCCATTAGGTGAAATCACCCCAGATTTGGGAAGACACAGGCATCATTTTTCACCTTTGCCTCAGACAATGGGTAACGTCAAAATTCATTGAAACCCCTAATCTCTGAGTAGGCAGGCTAATATTCATCAGTATGGTGTTGCTTCTGCTCCGGGGAAATGACACATCTACATATATGGAGCCTCATCTCTCTGAACATGAAGGCTTCAAAGCGCAAAACTAGAAATGTCAGCTAACCACAAGAATCAAAGGCCTCCGTAAGCAGAAAATTCAATAGGGCAGCCCGGTGCACAAGCATCCTGCACTTACGCAGGGCCCGGAAAAGGGTCCCACGCCAAGGGGTGTATTGTAGGCAACCTATCCTGAGTTTTTCAGTGGCTGATTCCAAGTCTCAAACCCGTGAGCAGAAAATTCAATGTCAGATGATATATACTGACCACCAGAAAGAACCATTTCCAGGACAAAAAACACAAAGCCACAATGACAGATGAAAGGAGCCGCACATTTGGTCATACGCTTTGTGGCACTTTAGGCCATGAATCACTCAATCAGCTCAATAAAATTGTAAGCTTAACCACACCAGTATAGTACTCAAAATGACAATTCTTCATGTCTTTATCAGCCTTCCCCTTCCAGGAAGCAACTTTGGCAGTGACATATAATGTCACATAACATAGCCTGTCATTTTTCCCAAGTTTGTTTCCTCCTAACATTGTCCATTCAGAGACCATATCAAATGTCAATGAAATTTAAAAGTCCTCTTTGTGAACACAACAGAAGCGCAGATTTTCACCATTTGCTGGTTGAACTTCAACGAACACCAGTGACTACGCATAAGTAGAACAATCAGTAGTGATTGCAGAACCTCTAAAGGAGAAATGTACTTAATTACTCAATCCTAGGATTCCACAGCATAAGACAGTTTGAATCTGATACGCTTCTGCTCAAGCCTTTAAGCCTGCTAAGCCAAATGGAAGAATGGCAGCGTATGAGGCAAATATGATTATGTCCCACAGAAAATGCTAGTACATGCTTATTGCTCCGTTGAAACACATATAACAACAACCTGACCACTCAAGATGAAGGTCGCCAGCATCTCCTTCCATATGGCATAAGTAACAAATCTCCCGACTGAAAATGACGTACCCATAAACAATAGAAGGAGCAAAAAAATTATATAATGCCCCAAAAATCCTTCAAACAAAAATGATCCCACAACTTAGCGCCTGTTTCGGAAATAAGCTTAGAAATGTCCCAGAAACACTCATACAACACAATTCAGGCGGCAACATTTGTCCGATAAACGCTTATGATCTTCCAGGCCGGGAAAGGGAAGGAGATAGTTAGAGACTCGAGCAACACTATTATAATTACTTATAAGGTGAGTGATTGAAAAACAAGCACCAGCTAAAACATCAAGAAAGGTCGTAACTACTCACATCGAACTTCCCCCTCAGAATCCTCGAAAGTCAAGGTAAAGAAATGCTGTTCAGAAGCTCTTGATTGACAACAGCCTAGGTATCATCTCATCACAAAAAGAAGAGCAACGAGAACTATACTTGAGAAGCCCAAATCATCAATGGGCAAAAACAGTCTCATTGCGCCTGGGAGGTCTGTCAGGAATTGCTCCAGGTTTGAACTTTGAAGCTTCATGTCTTGCAAGTTCAGGCGGAACAGGGCTGTTACTTTGCATAAGCATTTGCTTTAGATCATAGAAGACATCAGTATCATGCAAAGTCAAAAATGTCGTGGCAACACCGGTCTTCCCAGCTCTTCCAGTACGACCAATACGGTGCGTGTACATCTCAATATTCCCAGGCATATCATAGTTAATCACATGAGCTACATCTGGTATATCTATACCACGTCCTGCAACATCTGTTGCAACCAGGACATTGTATCTCTTAGTCCTGAAACCATCAAGGCTGATTTCTCTCTGTTCCTGTGATTTCCCACCATGCAAAGTTGTGACCCGATAGCCTCCTTTGTCCAAATTCTTGGCAAGTGTATCAGCATTTTTCTTGGTGTTGACAAACACAATGGCTGTCTTGTCACCCAAATCATCAAGCAACTTTTGCAACCTGAACATTTTTTCTGATTCCTTCATCATGATCACATGCTGTGAGATGAGGTCAGTTGCCTTTCCAGCAGTACCAATTGTTACTACCACAGGATTCCTTAAGTACTTGCGCGCAAGCCGCTCTACAGCAGGTGGCATAGTGGCACTGAACATGTACGTAGTTCGATAAATCCTTTTCTCATCAAGTTCTTCATCTTCATTCTCAGGCTTTAAATTACTAGAAGGCATTGCATCCAACACACCGACCACTTGGGGCTCAAAACCCATATCTATCATCCGATCAGCCTCATCGAGTACAACATAGTTACATTGGTTCAAAACAACATAACGCCTTTCAAGGCAATCAAGGAGACGTCCTGGGGTTGCAATAACAATCTCACAACCCTGTCTAATCTTGAATCCTTGCTCTTCAATGGACTGGCCACCAACAATAGAGACAACCTTGATTCCTAAATAGTGGGCAAATTTAACAGTCTCATCCTCAATCTGTTGGGCTAGCTCACGAGTAGGGGCCATCACAACAGCATAAGGACCTTCAGCCTCATTCTCTTCTGTAATAGGTGGCAGCCTAGTGATATAAGCCAACATAGGAAGCACAAAAGCAGCAGTCTTACCCGAACCAGTCTCGGCAACACCGATGACATCTCGCTGTTGCAGTCCCAACGGAATTGCCGCCATCTGAATAGGAGATGGAGTCTTATAGCCTGCTCGCTCCACAGCTTTCAACAGTTCTGAACTCAATTTACTCTCTGCCCAATTCCTCATAGGCCTGGGAATCCTTGACCCCTTGTAAGATATATTGAAGTCCTCCCTAAAAATCCTCCAATCCCTCTCAGTCATTTCTTCAAGCTTCTTCTCAGACCAGTGACGGTCAACCCTCATATCAAAAGCATCATACAACTCAGCAGCTTGCTCCCGCCGGCGCTGTGCAGCAACCTCTTCAGGCTTCTCTTCAGTGCCTTCCTTTCGGCGGATTTCCTCGCGCAACTCCACTTCATTTTTAGCAGCCAATTTCTTCTGCTCTCTGCGATCTATCCCAGCACGGAAACCTCTACCAAACAACAGTTGTGCCTCATGTGGATTTTGATAAAGTGCGTTCATGTCACGAGAAGTGTCCTCAGTATTCTCCCAATCAAAGGAGAAGCGAAACTTCTCACTCGGTTTAATCACACGCTTCTTAGGTTTTTTTGAGCCTAGGTATTGCTCTTTGATAAGCTCCAGTTCTTTCTCTCTCTCTCTCCCCGCTAGCTTCTCCAACCTTGCACGTTCCCGAGCCTTGCTCTCCTCTTCACGTTCCCTCTCACGGTTCCTTCTCTCCGCTTCATGTTCCCTTTCACGATCACGCTCCCTGTCTCGTTCACGTTCTCTCTCCCGTTCTCGATCACGATCACGGTCACGGCCACGGTCACGGAGATCACGATCACGATCGCGGTCACGGTCATGGTCACGGGAAGAACGATGGTGAGAAGAATCAGAAGTTCTGTTGTCAGCAGTGCGAACTTGCTGAAGAATCTGCTCAGCATGGCGCTTCTGTTCGGCAGTTTCTTCTTCTCGTCTTTGAAGAGCTAACTGCTCTCTCTGGGCTTTTGTTAAAAAGACAGGCTTCAAATTGTTAGAACTCTTATTAGCAGCAGCAGCAGCGGCAGCAGCAGATGCAACCACACTTGCAACTTCTTCTAAAGGTCTCTTCATGGTCTCATGAAACGCGTTACCAGGAAATCACAAGGAACCTGCAAACAGCATTAAGGAAAACAACGGGTAAATTTCAGTCATTGCAAGTTCTCTTCAGGTAAGTCAAGGGTACTTCAGAAACAAGCAATAGAATAATAGACTAAACACTAGTTTAATTTCAAGATGAGGGTGCAGAAAAAAAGCTAAGCTCCATCATTGTTGATTATACACAAAATCCCACATAAGACATACCTGTGACAATTTTCAAAGTTCTTCAAATGTAACATGCCTGTGTCTAAAAAGAAAAAATTGGAAGGCAAAACTGGTACCAAAAGTGACACTTCAGCACCTTGGTTGGATATACAGAATAAACTCCAATAAACATAAACTGAGAACTAGACGCTAGATATATCTACATATGGACACCATCTACTTCCTAACCATCGCAATATACTACGTCAGAAAATTCCAGTACCCATGAGTGAAAAGTTACAATTGTCGACCTACATGATGTTGCGACAGGTAACAACCACAAAGATATGACCTCCACAATTCTTAATCATGTAATTAACATATTTAATCACTTAAGAATGCCCAAAAAAATTCCAGAGAATAAACAAACTGACTTGTTGATGAACCTAAAATCTCCTTGGCTTCAAAAGCCTAACACTCCATGACACGTTTTATCACAAAGCAAAACAAAAGATAGCAGTCATAGACTCTGAAGATCTTTAAGACAACACCATTAAGAAGCAATCAGTTTGAGCACTTCATTCCTCCGAGCCACCCCAATTCTCATTCGCATCTGCACCCAAAACATTTTCTGAAAATCACAAATAAAGGGCTTTGGCCATGGATTGGACACTTCCAATCAAGCAAGCAAACTACTACACTCTCCAGAAACAAACCAAGCCCAATTGAGTCCCTAATACATTAATTAGCGAGTCCCTGAAACCTCAGTCTGATCCCCAACCACCAGTAACGGAATTTTAGGCTACATACAGGTCGAATTAAGCTACAACTAGGTTCCATCGACAAATAGTTCATAAGGAAAATAGTACAAGAAAACCCTAACATGCTCATAATAAACAAGAATTAGACCATAAAAATCAAACCAAAAGATCACACCAGAAAGACCAAAGACTACAAAACAATATCCGCAAAGAAACCCTAGATGGAGTAAAACTATGCCCTAATTGAAATCCCAAATGAAGCTTAGCTAGCTGGCACAGAAACCCTGGATTAAGCAAAGGAGAACCTGATTTCAATTCAACAAAATTTCAAAGTGCAATTGAAGAAGCAAGATGATATTACACAACGACAAAGGTGGGGATTGATTTTCTTACCAGTATCGGCCAGAACAAGAAGGAAGACAGAGAGAGAGAGAGAGAAGATCTCCGGGCAGACGACGGCATGTGAATTGATTAGTACTGTCGAGAGACTGAAACGCCGCCGTTTGTACCTTTGGGATTCCTATCTAAAACTAAAAAGAAAAAACGGTGGAGGTTTGGTCCCAAAAAAAAAAAAAAAGGGACAGTTTAATTGATAGAATTAGACTTATTTTCTAACGTCAACCAAAAATTGAGGATTGGCCATAGAAACTTAGGTTAAGTAAGAAAAAATAATAGCATAAACTTTGAGCATTTTTTTATATTCGCTATTTGTTGAAATAATTTTTTTTGATAGGAACTATTTGTTGAAACAAATTATCTTACATATGATGAAATAGTTAATCTTTATAAGATTAGAAGTAGTTTTTGGTCTATTTTTCAACTAATTTCTTTCTTTAAGAAGCCCTCATGTATTAGAAATTTACATCAAACCTTATCAAATTCATTAGCAATCCTAGATCACTATGCAAACATGATTTATATCATCATATAAAAAATATTATTAAAAAATAACAAATTTAAGTAGCTCATGCCTTGCATGGGCAATGAGTACTAGTTATACTTAGATGTATTTATTTTTACAAGTAATGACCCAAATGACAACTTTCTTAGAGATTATCAAATTTTAAAATAACATTTTTCATCTTAAACGCATTTATAAAATTTTAAATATTATTTAGACAGCTGCAGTCAGTCTTAGATGAGATTATCTCATAAAAGTCTATTAGGAAATGTGGTTGTTACATTAACCCACAATTAAATTTTCTGACTTTCATTGTGTGTAACATCACTCTGTCTCATAGTAAATTATCTAAGATGGTCGGACACAAAAACTAGTGCAAAAATAATACATAGTTTCCTTAAAAAGCAAACTAAAGAAAGCAAGTATCACATGTTCTTGTTGTAAGTTTGCCATTTCATTGGGAAACAAAGCTTCTACATAAAAAATTGTCATTCACGATCTTAATGATACGCACAAGAGACTATGGAGTCATGTCGAAGACAATCCTGTCCAAACTGGTTCATCTCAGTCTCAGATTCTCAATTTGTAGACTAGTCCGAAAACTGCAATCTCAATACCTTGAAAGTTGAATAAGCGATCAATGAAGGAGAGAGACAAGTGCTGACATCCAACTGCCTTTAATTCATTATCAGCAAAGGAGAGATGAGACAGACCTGATCACCAGAACCAATGTAAAATGGCTATTCATTTCATGGTACAATTTCGTATGGTACATTCCATAATTTCACTTCGTATTTGTAAATAAAGGCTCTCTGACTTAATATACAAGCTCTCTGAATTTAAAGAATCTCCAGTTACATGTACATGTAAATATTTCTGGTCCACTTATATGAACCAAACGAACATGGCTAGTGCATCACGAGATACGAATCACCCCAGGCTTCGACGCCAAATTCCATCAACAAAACCAAAAATGAAGTACACATGATCTGTAACAAGCACATAAGATGCAAATTTTCAGGTTGGATAAATAGGATGGCAGTTGAAACAGCAGGCTTCAAATCTACATATCTTTCTATAGACTTAATTTCTAAAGAAAAGCTAACCTAATCTGCCCTCCACACCCGAAACCAAATTCTACACAAGAAACCCTAAGGCCTAAGGAGCAACTGTATAGGATTGAGAGAGATATAACAAATAGTAGCCACAGTTTCCCCTAACAACATCAAATATAGATAGACAAACAATTAACTGTGTGTGGCTCACTAGTCACTACTAATAACAGTGCTATGGAGAGGCGAAACAGCAAGGATTGCATATTTTCTTAACTTCTTCCCCCTCTTTTCCTCTTCGTCCCACTCTTTAGAGACTTCGATGCACTTGAAGACTTTCCCTTTGCAGCATCCAATCCCTTAGTGGGTTCTTTTGACTTCTCTGTGTCTTCAGCCTCCTCTTCCTCACCCTTTGATGATAAATCGCTGTCAACTTTGCCGGTGTCCTTAGTATCAGTTTTGCTGTTAGTCTTTGGAGACTTACCCTTGGACTTTGAGGCACCCTTAGGTTTCTCTTGCTTTGATTTATTTGCACCTTTGGGTGTCTCCAAATTGTTGTCATTTGATTTCCCGATGGGTTTTGGAGTATCATCAAATGACTTGTTTCCCGCCTTCAAATCTTTAGAATTTGCGCCTTTACCTTGATCTGTTTTGGCAGCACTCTTTGAAGATTCCTCCTTAGGTTTGACATCTACTTTACTATCATCCTTCTGCTTGTGTACAGACTTTGGTGTTGCTTTTGATTTGCTCGTTGAACCAGCCCCTCTGGTAGACACGACAAGAATCTTAGTTGCGATTTCTGCCTTCCCCACCTTAGTCTGTGGCTCTTCACTTGTCTTTGCTTTCTTCTCTTTCAGCCTATAAATGGGTCAAAGAAAAATATATTTGGATTATCAATGGCATAAAAATCCAAGACATAACTAGAACAGAGGCTGACATGGCTCGTGTGTGTGTGTGTGTGTGTGTGTGTGTGTGAGAGTGAGAGAGAGAGAGAGAGAGAGAGAGAGAGAGAATTATGGACCAATTTCAAAGCTACATCCAGGGTCCACCCAGTTTAAAAAAAGCAAGACATACATTTCAGAGGCTTCATCTGGACTTTCATCATCACTTTTAGGTTCCTGTGACCAAAACGGATCAGTGCAATTACAGATCACAAGCCGTCAAATATAAGCAAGAATGCAGCCAAAAAACCAAAACCCAGAGAGGAAGCACACCTGATGAGACAGAGAGTGCTCTTCAATCAACTTCCACTTTTCCTTCGCGAGTTTTAATATTTCTACATCACCATCATCATAAACGATCTATACATGCAAACAAAAACCAAGGCAAGTGAGGACAGAAATTTGTCAAACTATTCCCAGTCACTCACTCATGGAACAACAATTGCAACGCAAAAGAGATGCCAGCTATTGAAATTCTGATTACCTTGTGCTTCACTTTGACAGAATCAAAGGACTCAACAACCCCTCTATAAAATCTGCAAAATTATACACAGCATTTCCATACAAAGTTATACACGAATTCATGAATTCTCCAATCTATATATTTACATGGCATCCAGATAATATAAAAAGGCCGCATAACGTATTGCATTATTTAAGCATATTAAGGGAAGTTTCATTGAAAAGGCTGCATAACATATTGCATTATTTAAGCATATTAAGAGCAACTCAACGATCTCTGAAGGAAGGAAATAAGCATAATGCAGGCAGCTCAGCCCAACATAGCACCATACCCAAACCTAGAAACATGATATTAGGAGCTCCATAGGTAACCAATGGTACAGTTCATGAGAAGTAAACAGAAAACAGCCATTCTAGGAGCAAAGGTAAGAGCACAGGTGACACAAACTACTGAATCAAAGAATTAAAATGACATCAACAACATCAACATGCTACCCAGAAACCACTGGATTCCCAGTCTCAATCACTCACCCCCCAACATCAACCCCCCCCCCCCAAAAAAAACCCAAAAAAAGAAGGGGGGGAGGCAGAAGGCGGGCCAAAAATTATCATGAAGACCCTCAGGAAACAAGCATTTGCATCTCAAACAGAAACACATTAGCCTGCATGAAAGTCAAACAGCACAGTTTTTTGACTTCTAGGATAATTATCTCCTTTATTAAGCAAAGAAAATGTAGAACACATTAACGACGAAGATGAAACACATGAGCTTGACGTCCATCCACATAAATAAATTAAAACAATCAAGATTCCGATCAAAGAGACAGTAAAACAGACTACAGTTACAGAGGTAAAGGCAATCGGCAATCCTAACCGATGAACTAGCAATAGTAATAAGAGAGTGATTTAGTATGCTTAGGTTACACTGCAGAATTTCTACACAGCCAACTTTGCATATATACAATAGAGGAATATTTGTCCATATGCTTCACTTAATGGATCTAAAGGGAGAGATATTTGAGATGAAATTAACCTCTCAACTCCAACATGTTGATGACTTTAAGGAGATCATGCATTCATGCTTACTCTTGGTCTTGGTTATAGTGAGGTAGGGCAAGCAACATATTTCTAAGCATAATGGAACCACCCCATACAAGAAAGCCTAGTTCCAATTGAGTCAGATTAGGTGCTGTGTAAGTTTATTGCGCTGTGTTTGAAGTTACCTTATGTAACGTTGTATGTTGAACACATAGATTCAAGTACCAATAACAATGACATCCATGAGGATATTGATGACGATGACAATGGGGAATATTGAGTCAGATGGAGATGATAAGAAAATTGCTCGTCAGGCAAAACTTGCTGGTACTTCCAAAAAAGATATGTATATCCATTGCAGCCTATTAATAGCCAAAAATTTTGGAGTCTGCTCATGGAGATCCAATTGTTGCTCCCTTTTCAAAGGGAGGAAAAGAGGGAGGATGGAGGATGGAGTTCAAAAGGAGGCCTGATGAAGGAGAAGGGAATCACATGCAGCTATCAAGCTTCCAAAGAAAGGTTACAAACAAAAGTACAGCAAATGTGGTCAGCCCATCAGAAAGGCACTTAAAATAGAAATCTCAAACTGAAGGTCACGTTTCCGTGTCATTAATCATATGCATCTCGTGAGACTCACACTGACTCTGACTGTTTCCCGCTCAAAATTGCAGGTGAAAGAGGGCCCTCTGCAACTGAAACTGCCATTGCCACCACTAGAGCCTCGCCTGCTCGTCCAACCACCGCCCGCCTTGCTCCTCCAATTGCCCCTGCCACTTCTGCAGAATCTACCCTATCACTCTCTATAGAAACAACAATCCATCAAAACCCTCTCTGCTCTAGGTTCAACCTCCTCTTATACCCTCTTCAACAGCAGCAGCCACAACTAGAGGGGTCACAGGCAGCAAGAAGAAGAACATGCAAGACTGCAAGAGCTTCCTCCCCAACAAAGTCAAATCTAACAACAGCATACACATGGCTTTTGCTTTTCTGTTGTCAGCAAACACTTCATCGTATATAGAATTTCTGAATGTTTGGATATATGGTTCAAGTACACGAATGAAAGTTTTTGAGGTTAACAACGTACATAAAATGATAATTATCAGGGTATATGGGAATGTACATGACAGTTTCATGTTTTCTCCATTTTGGTTTAGGCCATGGCAAATTAAGTAATTAACTAACTTGGTGATGCAAATGACAATTATTGGAGGATATGGCAAGGTAATGCCAGTTTCGGTGTCCTAGCAATTTCATGGAAGTAATCTACTCCTGACCTTTTTCTAAGCTCTTTCATTTGGCCATTGATATGTATATTGCATAAGTCATCATAATATAAGAAATTTTGAAATAAATATTTGTCTAACATTTAACAGACAGCATCGTGATGAAAATAGAAGCAAACTGCAAGTGCTATCTTTAGAAAATAGAATTTCTCACTCAACTTAATTTACACAAAATAGCATTCTATTACATCCAACATCTCATCCACAAAATGATCGCAAAAGCAACAAGCTATATCAGAAACAAGCCTCGAGCAAACTCCATTCCTAATCTACGTCACTAGTACAAGCCATACAATTATGCAGTTGGGAGGGACTTAGAGCTCAAACTCCTTGAATCAAGCAAAGATCCCGCAAAAACAAGAAGCATCAGCAACAGAGCAATGTCGACTCTCTCCCTTCTTTGGTACCTATAGATCTTCATCTTCAATTTCGCATTCTCCTTCTCCATCTTCAATGACCCCTTGTTGTAGCTCTCAATCTCTATCACTATCTTCTTCTTCATCTCACATTCACCTTCTTCGATTTTCTCCACTTTTTCAATCTCCGCACTACAATTTTCATTTTTCACAATCATTGCAACCACAGTAGACCTCACTTTATCACAAAGATTCTCATCAACCCAATCCAAAAATTCACAACCCCTCACTTGCCCAAACCTCTTGCACCTTGGACATCTTCTAATTGGTTTCTTTACAGTCAGGTTTGTGACAAAAGCACACCTCCTACACTCACAAACCCTCTCACGCTCAGAAAAACAAGGGCACAGCTTGCATAACCTGGGAGTGCACCTTGTGTTAGAACTCGAGAATTTCAGACAGCCTTCTGTAATAGATTTTAATGCATTTTCACCTACTCCCTTTGGCGAACAAATATAGATATTAATGTCAATATATTATTCGTTCCTCAATTTCTGGGAATCAGAGCTACAGCTTTGAAAAGTTGGCTGGGTGGGGGGGGGGGTATCTAGGAGCTTCCCTTACTGATGAGTGAGATGTGCTTCTCAACCCCCCCCCCCCCCATTTGGGCTTTTTTTCTTTCAATTGATTTTGGCCCTGTTTGGCAAACAGCTGTTAGCTGTTAGCTGTTTGTATTCGCTGTTAGCTATTAGCTGTTTGAATTAGCTGTTTGGTAAAATTAGCTGTTTCTGATAAAGTTGTGAGACAAAAAGCTAATTCTTCAAAAAGCTTTTCCAAAAAGCTCATGGAATTAGCTTTTTCAAATTAGCTTTTTGGACCCAAAAAGCTCTTTTAAAAAGCTCTTTCACCAAACACCCAAATTAGCTTTTTTACTTGGTCAAAAAGCTAATTTTGATCAAAAAAGCTCTTTTTGGCCAAAAAGCTCTTCAAAAAGCTGTTTGCCAAACAGGGCCTTTAACTTTAATTCAGTTTACCATATTTCCCAAATTAGATTTTTAAAACATTAAAAGATTGTCCATAAAAATGAGTTTTACCTGCTGTTTTACGTGATTTAATCACCAACTGCCAATTTTGATGAAATTTCGATGATTCACTGGACAAATTTCAAATTTTAGAAGCAAAATTAACACAAATGGAGGTTTGGGTGCCACTTAACCTACTCATAAGGAAACACCGCAATGCATCCAAGTATAGCAAAGGCGAATCTGAAAACCCAAGAAAGATTTAACGAAAAAGATGTAGATGCTCAAGTTTAGATTCAACACAATAAATCAGCGATCATTCAGCAAGCAGCAATAAGAAAAACAAGATCTATCTTACTTTTTGTCAGCTGGCCACCATACTTCAATTTGTGATCCAACCAATTCCTCACCATGACCCTTAGTTCCAGATGCCTGGGAAGTTACAGCAAAAGCTCATATTATAATAGGATTACAAGAAAAATAATTTTGACATACATAATCTATTCTAATATCATCAAATATAAACATTCTTTCGGAACAAAACTTGATATCAATACAAGTCCAGTATGATCTAAAAATCTCACAGCAATCTAACTGTAGACAGACTGGCTCCTGGAGATATAAGAAAATAAAACCAAGAGCACCATTCATCCTCCTAAAATGCTAAATCTGGAGCCAGTAGTCCTTGTATGCTCGCAGAGCTTTCACCATCATCAACTCTCCTATTTCTTCCCTCAAAACCCAGATATTTCTTACGGCAAGATATGTCAAGACATGTAGATTCCCTCTAGAGTAGTCTCGTTTGTTAAAATAAAGTCTAGTGAATGAAGCGAACCATACAACCGAATATTGTTCCATCACTCAACACTATGTCACTTGAATCTTTCGTCTTTCCAAGCATATCCATACCTGCCACTCAGCACTTGGAGACGGATAGGACACTTGGTCACTTCACATTTAACTGAAGATTATCAAAATTTGTTAGAAGTAACCAAGTTTAGCATTGGATGCATAGCCTATCAGACACCTGTAAAGTCCCAATTAACACAAGCCCAGTCCCCAATCCCCCAGAACCCCCGGGGGGGGGGACAACGAAACAAAACAAAACAAACAAGGAAATCAAATGTGCAGAGGTGGAGGAAGGAGCAATTGACATCCTTAGCACAGGTAGTACAGCAAAGATAGCAAAGATGTCTTCATCTAATTGAATCCTACTGATGAATCAGAAATTACAAAATAATCATTGCCATATCTTGGAATAACTAATGTATCTTCCATATTTAAATTTCATACATTTCAAACTAAGCTAGCTGTGCATTCATTCTTTCATTACCCTTTTATATAATATTACATTTTCCTCATCCCAAAAAACCCAAAAAAAAAAAAGAGCATTTCCTTCTACTCTTTTAAGCATCTAAACTTTGTTTTTTGCACAAGCAAAGGCTCAATATAGAAGTAACTACCATGAAGACTTAACTAATATACATCGACACCTAAGACATCAAGGAAAACCAACCTACAGAACACACTTCCATAGCAGATAGAAATGCAAAAATTGCCCCAAAAAAAGGAACCAAAACATCAAAATATCACTAGCGATACATACTTTTCCCTTGTCTGGGCTCCTCTTCCGCTTAGAATTCGTCTTAGATGATTTCTCCACATCACTTCCATCTTTACTTGATTTCTCAGTGGACTTGGGCAAAGGCTTCTGAGCAAATCATTAAAATGATGAGCAACATGAGTCGGAGGATCAAGCCCCAGAGTAATCATCTATACAATTCTACCATAAAAATAACAGAGTTAAAAGACACCAGGACATACTTTAGCATCGTCTTTGGATGGAGTCTTTGCAAGATCCTTAGATGAAGTTCCTTTCCCCTGTCCTCTTTTCTTCTTATCTCCGCTTTGGCCACTTATCACTTCGACCTTCTTTCCAAACTGCTTTGCTGATTTAGCATCCAAGTTGCTTTTATTTCCGTCATCTTTCTTTGAGGCAACAACTGGACTGCGTATATGCTTTTCCTTATCTGGTTCAGTAGATGCTATCATACCAGTCCTCTTACGAGTTTCAGACTCTGAACCATCAGTTCTTTCAGGTGTTTTCTTTGGAGCTGATTCCTTCTTAGAGCCTGTGTCACTTGCTGGTTCATTTTCTTGCACCAACTTATCCTTATTCTTTCCTTCTCCAACTTTAGTTGAACGACTTTCATCAGCGAGGCTTACACTTGGAGACGGTGAACTGACATCAGGAGTCTCATTCTCACTCTGCTTCTCATTCTCCAAAGTTTTCGGGGAGGAAGCTGGAACATCAGGCTCTCTCTTATTTGCAGCAGGTCCTGCATCATCAACCACTGCATCCTTACTATGCATAGAATCAGCATCCACAGCACCCTTTTCTTGTTCATCAGGCACCTTATATGTCTCTTTTTTATCATCAGCAAGCGTAGATTCAGATGGTTTAGATGAGCTCTTCAAAGTACTTGTTCTCCTCCCTTTCCTCTTGCTAGAGTTAGATTTTTCTGGCTTAGCTTGTGGCTTGGCATGTTCTCCATCATCATGACTATTAAAGTTAGCCTTGCTTCGCTCGGCACTGGTTTTGACCTCGTCATGATTATCATTATCTGCCTGCTTGGTATCATCAATGCCTGCTGAAGTGTCCTCTATCTCCTTCTGGACAGTACCATTGCTAACAACAGACTTCCGAGACCCAGCAACCGTTGCACCAACCTCTTCTGAAGGTGGTGCATCGTCTAGACTTTCCATAGCTACCTGATGGGACAATAAACATCTACATTTATGATATATTCTACAGCAGAAATGAACATCCAAGTTCATAACAAAATAACATGAGAAACAATCATAAGTAAACACCTCAACTGCCTTTTCTGTGGGTGCATTGCCCAAATCACTCTCATCGGCCTGATAAACAAATAATCAAAGTAAGTTAGAAAACCTGCAAAACTAGCAGTAAATACATCAACTACATAATACCGGTAAAGCAGCAATTGAACTATTAATACACTTAAGCATGCATGTACACGCAAACCAAAGGAGAATTTTCAGAAAGTAGCATACAAATCAAATGGAGTAATGAGATATGAGAACATGCACGTGGACAAAACGAAGTCTTCACCAACTATAGGATGAAAACTTAATTGCAGCAAGCATTTTTTTAGCTGTACAAAGAATTCAATGCTAACTAACATTCTATCAATCAAGATCATGGGGATGCTCACTATAACATTTATGTTCGTCTTCTGTATTAGGTTTTTTTTTCCCATCTCTATTGCTTCTTTCCTGGGATCACCTCTGCTTATTTTAGTGCACTCTTTCTTCAGCCAATAAGCATCAAACATTACCACCATACTTAAACTTTCCACCAAACTATTAATTTTTTTTTTTAAGAAAAAAAAAAAACACCCCCTGAAGGCAACACACAAAAAAGGGGAAGGGGGAAAAGTGTTAACCAGCCATAAGCCAACCGTTTTCACCAGAACAGTCACCTGCTCAACCTCAAATGTGGTTGAGTTGAATAATTGATAGAAGCCTGCTCAAACACGCAATTATCAATTCTGAAGGAAAGACATTCATCAAGTGAAAAGGTGTACAATACCAAATTTTTGCTTGCAGCATCCCCATCATTGGGTTCAACAGCTTCAGATGCCATTTGGCAAACGTTTGCCACAACCTTGCTATAATCATTTAGTGACACACCACGAGATTTTATAGCAGGTAACAAGTAAGCTTTAAGCTTGCTAGCACATTTTTCAATCACTTTCTCCGCAAGCTGGCGAGCAATTGGCAGTGCTTCCTGATGAAAGAAGATCGGGTCAGCAAACCAACTAAGGCTAATCAGAATTAAAGCTCCAGACATCAGAAATAATAATTTACCTTGTTCTCAATTTTCAGAACATCTAGGATAGATGAAACTAGATCCAATGGAACATCCTCGCTTTCTTCCAAGATAAGGGTCATAATTGTCTCCATGGATGAAAAAACATTTTCAGGATGATCATCCCTGAATGTCAAGAAACTCTTATCAGATACATAACTTACCAGTTTCAAGACATGTAGCAAGGAAGAAAGGGAAAACAGTTGCCTGCATTATACGTCAACCAAGTACTTATACATTTAAAGCATTTGATGAAGTTAAATATCAAATGAATGAACATGTCACTGAAACATGTAGCAAGGAAGTGTGTGGTCAAAGTGACAGTAAACTACTGAAGCAATTGTCATCAACAAAAAGTTTTTTGACAACAATAGGCCCAATGTACTAAGACAGAAGGCTTTTGCCAATAATGCCTACTCCATTTGGATACAAGAACCAACGTGAATGTTTAATAGCTATTCCTCTTCAGTTTCCCTTCGCCTTCTCTTTTCAAATTGTATACAAAATGTCAATGAAACATTCAAAAGCTAAAAAATTTCATAGAACCAAGCATAATGTTGGGCAGTATGAAATTTTCAAACAGGCAAGACCAAAGGAGTAATTGTATGTTATATGAATGAGCCAAACAAACAGAATACTTCCATTTCATTTGAATGAAAGGCATCTAGACATGAGACACGCAAGAGAAAATTAGCACGACTATTTAGGATGTGTTTTGAAACACATGAAAGAGGGCCAGCAACAAATCATTTGAGGATGCATACAAACCATGACACATGTTTGAGGGGATTTGGGCATTGGTTTGACCTTGCAAAAGAAGGTCATCCAATCACTAGGCTGTAGCCAAAAGAACCTGACATTGAAGAGCAAAGCGAATGACACCTTTAGAGAAATAAACACTGCCCTTTTTAAGCATAAAATTCCTATAAGACATTGGCATGAAAAGAAAACCAAAAGTTTTACAGACTGAAAGACATGGTAAACCAATAAACTGCATCGGAAATTCGGATGTGAAAATTCCCACAGTATGCCACATAAAAAGCTTACAGAAGATATAAAAGTTGAGAGAAAAGGGTAGTCCAACAAGAAGGAACAGAAATCAAGAGTAGAAAATTGAGCCTACAAACCATTATTACAGGATATTATATCATAGACACCAGGAAACAAGCATCTTCACTAGTATATGAATTGCTACCTTATACATCTAAGGAAGTGCTGAAACATTTCAACAATTAAGGCATCACATTCAAGATCCAACATCACCACACATGATCTAACTTTCGCCACTGTCTCAAGGATAGTGGTCCTCTTGACATATGATGGGCTGGATTTGTCATCCAGCTTCTCAAATGAAGACACAATCAACCGAAACACCTCCTGCATGCCATTAGAAGACGATTCAGCAGATGACATGGTACTAAAAGAATAAAATGCATCCAGTAAACCAGGGGGAAAATGAACAAAGAACTAAATTGTGTACAAAACAGCAATCAGAACCAACACACACCTTCATTTGGTCATCATCATAAGGTGCATCTGGAGCTGTGATCCTTGTAATCTCACTGATACATGAAGCTATTGCAACTCTAACATCAACATTTGAATGTCTTAAGAGGTTACCCGCAATTAGTGCTTTCATTGATGGAGAAAGAGCCTTGTTCATTGATTCAGAGGGTGACTGCTCTACTCTAGTGAGATATTTCTCAACCCGCTATGAAAAGAGAGAGTTCAAAATAAGCCAAAATGCATATTTTTATCCAAATACATTAAAGATGGGTTGCATCATAAAGACTAAAAGTACAGGCTAATTACCAGAACTTGATTCAGACTGCAACATTAAGTTGCATTGACCATAAATGAAGCAATATAAAGACTTACTATTCAGTATTAAGTTAAAATTGAATAAGAAACTCAAGCAGCACAACGCCAGAACACAGGAAAAGAATAAAGCATAAACCCCAAAAAGGTTCTGACACACATGTTGCCATAGCCTATTATGCTCTTTTCAAGGGCCACAGAACAGGTTAGTGGAAACCACAACAATGGTAGTTTTAACACAAATTCAAGACCAATATTTGTACTGAAAGTCGCCAATTTCTCATAGTTCAGGAGAAAGGCAATTTTTTAATAAACATAAGAAGCACAGGAGACTGAGGAAAGAATGCATTAATTCCTTCCATATCTAAATCTGCACATTTACTCGAAGAAAAAGTTTGACGAGCATAGGCATGGGACTTACAAAAGCATAAATAAGAAGGAATCCAATGAATTGGTTCTTCAAACTTTGTGAAACTATCAAAAATAAGATATGAACATGCAATACTAAAACTTGAAGTAACACATGACCATTATCCACTTTCCCCACCTAAGAGGACAACCACAAACACTACACTACTAAACTAGCAGAATGCTGCCACACAAATCCTCTATCACTACCGATCTGAAGTGACCAAATCACGAGTACAAAAATGCTCTGCCATTAATAAAAAAGGGCTAATAGTGGTCATTTGTATATAATAAGAAAATGCTTGGTTACAAAAATGATGCGACAACTTGATTTTCGCAAGAAATTACAATGCTGATTCTTGGCTTGAGGCCTCAAAGCGCACGATGTTCCAGAGAAAACATAGAACCAATTATGATAGGTAATTTTAAGAAGAATCTCAGAGGCACCGTTAAATGTGTCTCTGACACAACAGTTCACAAGTCGTGGTACAGATACTGTCAATTGCCTCCAGAAGGCAATAAGAAGAAAAGAATGCCAAGAACAAGGAGCCCTGTATTTCTGAACAGTAATTTCCGCACCAATGTGATTGTGCATGCAGATGATTGAGGTTCAAGAAATGGAAAAGAGTGGCAGATTCACATATTTGAGTAATCTCAAATGCATATCAAAAAGACGTCCTACAGACAAATTTATTTGCAGATATCACCCATCCTATCTGTCAGAACCCGTAGAAGACAACTAATACATTTCAGGTTATATACCTTAGTTCATGGGAAATAGCATGTAACAAATCCTTGCAATAAGGTCAACTATTTATCTTCATTCTACAACACGGAAAATTCCAGAGCAATTTTTCACTCATCTTGCCTTCCCTTTTCAATCACAGGGAATCTCTTCTCATGCCTTTCTTCTTCATCCCACCTTTCAGAGAGGCACAAAGAGATTTTTGCTTCAACAGTAGATGAGCTATTGCCAGCTGATTCGTATATAGTTTTGAATTGTGATACACAGAACATCCCAGCACAATGTCATCTTCAGCATGTTTCATTAAGATTTCATGCAAAATCCTACCATACACTCCCATAATCAGGATGATTCATTCACATTTCATCACCCTATGGGGCACATTCAGCTAGGTTACATAGTCTAATTTTGAGCCCCTTGCCCCAGGTTGAACGTGCTCCCCCTCCCCCCCCAAAAAAAAAACCCATCTTGGCCCTTGTTTTCGGAGGGAGAAATCTCTTTTAATCTCTTCTAATCAATATTTTTGCACAACAAAATGCACCCCAATTTAATCGCCAAGCGCCCATACACCACAGGGTAACACCAAAGTCACCAACCCTACCCCCCCCCCAAAAAAAAGGAGCAGAGAGAAAATCCACCACCAAGGTCTTGCTAAAGTGCATGCAACTCAAAGCAGGAAGCAGCTAATAATCAACAGTAACACTGAACACCACTTTTCTCCCCAACAACTGTAAAACATAATTGAACACCAAAAGCAGCACAATAAACCCTAAAATCCACATCAAAGACCACGAACTGAAAGGGCTTACATCCAGCAGAGCCAGTAACTCAGGAACCGACGAGGGAGGAGAAAGAAGTTTGCTCCCAGCGTCCATAAGCTGCTTCTCCAGCTCCTTCTCCAACAGCGCCATTGCTATAACTCGAACTCAATCTCTTCCACACTAGATCTCTCAATTTCTCGGCCTCACCACCACCATCGAAACCCTAAACGCCCTCCGAAAATGGGGATCGACATTAATAATCAGAACCACAAATCCAGCTGATCTTCTTCGGGGAACAAATCATGAATTTCAAAAATTTGGCTCCAGTAAGAGAGCGCGAAAAAAGAGGTTAAAATTTTAGGAGGGAGGGGGAATTTTTGGGGAGAGAGAAAACTAGGGTTTGGTTTCGACGAGAACGAAGGAGAGAGAAAACCAACCCTTCCTTTTTCTTTTTTTCCCCCCTCGGTTGAATTTTACAAATTCAAACGAACAACAAGTATTGAGGTGTGCAAAATCTAATGCCGGATTTTTCACGGAGGAGGTGCGCTATAGAATGCAATTGATGACTGGGTTTGGAATCCGCTGCGTTGAGCCCTCATCAATGGCTAAAGAATGAACATCATTAGGGTTTTCTTCTTCTTCCCCCCCCCCCCTCTCAAATCATTTGATCATCTTCATCTGAAAAACTCCAAAGAGGATTCCAACCTATGTTGCTTTTGCATTACAAGAAGCAAAAATTATGGTTAATGTTCTACAATCAAAAGTTGTGCAATTACATCATATTGTTGTTAGGATGTATATTCTACAGTTAGATTGTTTCTTCTATGCAGGAGAATTGTTGATTGAACTTCGATCTTGTTTAACTTCTAATTGTAATTACATAGTTTTTGATAATTGATTTTGATGAATCATTCATTTGACTTTATTGCTCTTATACATTAGTAGATTGTTATTATTCTGTAAAGATCCTTACAATCTTTTCAGATTGAGTCTCATCCGTAGTTTCTTGCTTCAATGAATTCAATTTCCCATGTTTATTTCTCACTACAAATTCAAATGTTGCAGCTTTTCTTCTAATGAATATCAAAGCACATGTATAACAGAGTGCAATCATTGTCATCGATAATTGCTGCATGATATTTAGTATGTATATAACAACTAATTCTACAACTTGATTTGTGTTATGCGACACCCAGAAAATGAAGGCTTAATATCTTTGATGAATCGTCTTCTCATTCTTGGCAGTTTATACAGAATCAAGCGAGTTAATTATGTTTCTAAAACATTATCAGTGCCATCTTGCGAAAGTTGAATCGATCCTCATATTCTCAAAAGCGACATGCACGTGAGTTAAGCTTGACCATTCTTCAATAATTAACAAAGTTTTGGTTCAAAGTTTTGATATTCCTCACCTCTCATGACCCCCCCCCCCCAAAAGAAGAAAGAAAAAATGTGTATCAGACATTCATGTAGATTCGTCATTGGACAAGAGTTTCATCAATAAAAATGAAAAGGATCACTATGTGAAAAAAAAAAAAAAAAGGCAACAAAGATTCACTAAAGGTACTTACAAGGTTCATAATTGAGGTATTAAAAATTAAAAGTACACGTCCCACTTTAGGTTGGAGCAAGCAAACAGGCCGGATCGGGTCGGATCAACTCATTTAATAAACGGAATAATTTCATGTCGACATCAAAAATAACTTAAATTTGCTCAAAATTCTCAAATCACAAGTTTTCATGCTAAACGATCAAATCGTGTTGGTTTCAGGTTGAAAGCAGTTCGATTCAAATCGGGTTCGTGTTGCTTTCAGTAACTTCGGATCATATTATTGTATCGGGTCAGACTTTCCTAACTCTACTTTAGACATTCATCATTGTAGATATTATATATGTCATTGAAAAGTGAAAGCATTAATTAACTAAAGTGAAATGTTATCTAAAGTTATATTAACATGACTCAAATCTATAAAAGAATGATTTGTATAATTATTCTAAAATATGGAGGAAAAAAAAAAAAGACTCATGCAAATAAAAAATTATAAATGCGTTATTTTATATTATGTCAAAGCCGACCATGCATTTAAAACAAATGATACCACGATTCACACAAGCAAGAGCTCATGCTTTCTTTTACACATTAGCGGCCAGATCATCTTTAAAAAAAGGGAAAAAAAATAGAAACAAATTATATGCAAGTTATTGTATACACGCAGGAGTTGATGCGTTTGGTATCCATATCATTGACAACTCAGCACAGATTGCCACATTAGATTAAAGACAAGGACGAAGGGAGTATGGTGTCAGTCGAATCAACTAACACTTATTCCAAAAAAAAGAAGTTAGTATGTGGTAAAATTTTAAAAAAGGTAAAAATAATTATAATTTGTCGTGAGGAGACATAGGGAAAAGTGCTTGGCCCAGTGAGTGGAGCACCAGCATTGTTTTTTTTTTTTTTAAAGAACATAACCAATGGTGAGTCAAAAATTTGGCTCACCGGTGTGGGTCTACCATTGCCACATCAATTCTCTCTCCAACTTTTTAACTCACAATCCTCATTCTCTCCAATGCAAGGCTCACCACTTTGACTCACAAAATAAAATAATTTCTATGGACCCCACACCAAATCATATGTAATTAGTTTTGTTTTTATGTTTTGTTTTGTTATTTAGCTTTATTATTTATGTAGAAAATAATTTGCACATAATAATTTAGGAACACAATTATTTAAAGATTTTTTTTAAAAAAAGGAGTTTGAATTTTAAAAAAAATTAGACATGGTTGAATGTAACAATTTAAAAAATACTTTTTGTTTTGTTTTGTTATTTAGCTTTATTATTTATGTGAAAAATAATTTCACATAATAATTTAATAATACAATTAGTTAAAGACGCATAATATTTTTTTATTAAAAAAAGGAGTCTGAATATTAAAAAAAAAAAAAGCTACACGTGCTTGAATGTACCAATCAAAAAATATTTTTTGTTTTGTTTTCTTATGTAGGTGTATTATTTATGTGGAAAATAATTTGTACATAATAATTTAATAACACAAATAATTAAAGACTTTTAAGACATATAAAATTTTTTTTTGGAATAAACATAGGAGTCTGAATTTAAAAAAAAATTATACATGCTTGAATGTAAAAATTACAATAGGTCAATGATTACAAAAAAGATACATTGATTGACGAAGAAAACATTATAATATGTGAACAATTAAAAAAAATTACAATATGATGATAATTTAATTATCCTCTTTGCCGCGGTCCCGAATTTCACTTCCATATCTCATCAATCAAGTCCGCTTGGAGAGCTGCATGTGTGTCGGAGTTGCAAACTTGGCATGAGCATTGAAAGTACATATCATAGCATAGATGGTGGGCGTGATTAACAATCGGCTCCGGGACAGTTCACTTCACAACGTCGTAGTCAAATGCAAGCTCATAGTTGTCCCGTTCGTCCTCAACAATCATATTATGGAGTATCACACATGCTCTCATAATAATACCAATTTTTCTTTGATCCATCAGGCGAGCGAGGCCTCGTACAATGGCAATTAAGCTTGTAACACACCAAAAGTTCGTTCAACATCCTTCCTAACCGACTCATGACGTTCTGCGAAGAGTTTATTCTTCAGCTCGTAGGAAAGAGGGATAATCTTAACAAATGTCGCCCACTTCGAATAAATTCTATATGAAAGATAATATCCTACATTGTACTGATACCCATTGACGACATACTCATATTTCGGAGCTCGATCAGCATACAGCGCTTGGAAAATCGGTGAGCGGTTAAAGACATTTATGTCATTGAGACTTCCAGGTAACCCGAAGAATGCATGCCATATCCAAAGATCGTATGATGCAACGGCTTCAAGAATAATAGTTAGCACCTTATAAATTTGCTTTTGAAATAATGCCTTCCAAGCCATTGGACAATTCTTCCATTCCCAGCGCATGCAATCTATGCTTCCCAGCATACCGGGAAAGTCACGGGTTTCAGTAACTTGCAGTAAGCGATCAACATCAACTTGACTGGGTTTTCTCAAATACTCTTCCCCGAAAACCTGAACAATGCCTAAGGCAAACTTCTTCATGCATTCCATTGCAGTGCTCGCACCAATCTTCAAGTACTCATCAACGCAATCGGCCGCTACACCATAGGCAAGCATTCGCATGGCTGCGGTACACTTGGCTAATGGCATCAACCTACGCTTTCTGGCCGCATCGTGTCTAACCTGGAAGTACTCTGAATGATAACTAAGTGCTTCCACAATGCGGAGAAATAAGTGCCTCCGCATTCAAAATCTGCGATAAAAATGATGATCATTGTATAGTGAATCTTCGGTGAAGTAATATTTGTATAAGCGATTGTGGGCAGCTTCTCTATCCCTCTTAATAAATCTCTTCTTTACCTGAGGCCTAGATGCCGAAGGTGTCAACTCTCTTGCTGGTTCAATAAGTTGCAAAAGGGCGGCCATTTTCTGTTGAAGTTGTTGCTGCTGTTGGAAAAAAGCACCCATTACCATGATATCAGTATCTGATGAAGATGAGGAGGATGAGGAGGATGAATCTTCCTCACAAGATAACTTCTCAACATTGAAATTATCCATTATAAATATCCTATGTAAGATAATTATGTACAAAAGTGTTAAAGTATAGAAGAGTAATAATTTGATTAAACAACAAAGACATACCAATTTCATAAATTAATATCATAAGACAATTACATCAAATCATATCTAATACAATACATGATAAAATAAAGTTACATATGACAATATTCGAACTTCATTTGAGCAACATTGTTCTTATAATCTATGTAATGATGGGGGAGGTGAGACATATTACTGAGATGATGATGATTGTCTTGATCTCCTTCTCATGATATGTGCTCTTCTTTCCTCATAATACGCTGCTTGTTCAGGACTCAGCATTGAGGTGTTCATCATTATTATTTTGTCACTTGGGCCCCCAGCTTTTCTTCCCTCATCATCATCTTCAGTGTTTTTTCTTCTCTTGCTAGTGTGATATAATATTTGAACAATTCATTCATATCATTACTGTTACTGCTCAAGTCCTGCAACTTAGTTGTAACTAAATCAACGACAGTGGTATTTGCCTTTTGCTTTAACCTTCTCTTCGTTGCTTTTTTCCCCTCGGGTCTTTCACTCCCACCGGCACCTTCCTCTCCCGCCTCTTCAGTATCGGGATGGGATATTTTGGAGGATCCTGACCTTGACTTTGGTGGGTCACATATAACCCTCCATTTTGGTTGATCCTTGAGCAGCTCGTACTAATGCTCGAGATCGAATTTCTTCCCCGTACGTTCTTTGTACAACTTCTGTGCTGTCTCCATAATCATAACCTCGTTCCATCCACTTTGGTTGATATGCTCAACCTCGAACATAATACCCGCCCATTTACTGATGAGCGGGGAGCATCAACCCCATCGGCCATTCAGCGTCTTTCAAGAACGAGGCGAGGCTCCTCGTGGACGGTGGTCATTGAAATTAGAGGCCACCCTAGCCCAGAAGCCAGACTTCTTCTGATCATTCCTGACAACGGCGTCCGTGCCTACGTTAATCCAAGTACGTATTAGCCGTTGATCCTCTTCAACCGTCCACTTCTTTGTACCGATACTTGCACCCCCTGCACTTCCTCCATGTCCCCTTCAGTACTTAAGTCAATATCGGTCTCAGAATTTCCTAACCCGGCCATTGCCCCGGTTGGCATAGATGAAGGTGTAGAGTTGCTCCCTGCAGACAAGTAATTCGGGGTGGTGTGTGGTGGAGGAGAGTAGGGAGGGTAATATAGGTACTCACTGTGATGCACATTATGAGGATAATTATGTGGTGGGGGGTAACAAGGTGGAGGATAGTTACGGGGGTTTTGACCTGAGCTACCACTTGGATTCCTGAAGTGGGTTGTGGTGGGTAATATGATTGGTTCATGTGTTGGTTGTAGTTAGGCAGTGAGTATGAGGGGTAAGACACGTGGAGATTACTTAGGATAATAGGGGTGGTACTATTCGCCCCACCTTGGGGTGAATCGTCTTCCTCAAGTAAACTAGTAAATAATGGGGGATGCTATGATCTATAATCGATATAAAATTAAGACCTACAAGCATATTAATCGTATTAATTAAAACATTAATGTCTTTTATACATCTAACATAAAAACATAATAAATTTTAACTAACATGCCAAATACATAAGTTTCCTATAATTCCCAAAGAATTCATCATACTATTCCAATTCAATTATTTCCCTTCATTTTTTGTTTCCCAATTTGCAACACATTTCAAATTAGTAAATGCAATGTTATTTAAAAAAAAAAACATATCATGACATGATGACTAATTTCATGATTGAATATCATATGCAATTTAATTTTACGAACATGTCAACACTTTATAAAACTAAATTATTTTTAGTTACATACTCAAATCTGTACCTCATCATAATAAATTGTGTACATCATTATTACTTACTAATCAAGTCACATAAACATGTCACTAACAGTACGTACTTGTAATCAAAGTTGTGAAAACATAAATAATTAAATTTAACTACCTTGTCGGTTATTTAAATTTAATCATATTCATTATTTTAGCCATTAACATATATACTACCGCTTAACATAATTTTCTAGCACTTTTAAAATTATGCATTCTAACAAGTCATACTCATTCCAACTCTATAAATTTTATTTATTTTTTTCCAATTTACGTCACATTTGAAATTATTACTGCAAAGACTTAAAAACAGATTCACATATCTTAATTCATTTAATGTTACTACTACAAATTTGCTGGCATGCCTAATCATAATTTAATTTAAAATTTTACCAAGTTACTGAAAACATATTCATGTCATATTTATTTAATCACATTCATATTATCATATAAAATATTCACATATTCTATACATATAACATGTGAAAACATAATAGATTTTAACTAAAATGCCAAAGAAATTAAAATGTAATCATGTTAATTATCTTATATACTAACTTAAAAGTAACTCATAAACAACATTTTGAATTACTAAATTCATTTACAAAGCATTTCAAATTAATAATTTCAACACTTATAAATAACAAAATCATATTCACATAACAAAATTTCTTAATATTTACTTATTTTACTAACATATAAAGTAACATATAACAAAACAAAATTTGTCAATAGTATTAAAAATATTGAAACTCACAATGTTCTTCACTTCTTTTTTGGTTGAGAGCACCTCCAACTTTTCTACAAAATAATAACAAAATATTATAAATATAACTATAAAATTAGTAAATGCAATGTTATAAAAAAATAAGCATATCATGACATGATGAGTACTTTCATGATTCAACATCATATTCAATTTAATTTTACTTCTTTAACTTTATAAACATGTCAACACTTTAAAAAACTAAATTATTTTTAGTTACATACTTAAATATGTACTTCCACATATGTCATTGTGTACACGTAATTACTTATAATCTAACTTGCATATAATTACTAAACATCATATTCAAATCACATTATCATGTCACTAACGGTACGTACTTGTAATCTAACTTGTGAAAACATAAATAATTAAATTTTACTACCTTGTCGGCTATTTAAATTTAACCATATTCATTATTTAATAACACAATTATTTAAAGACGCATAATTTTTTATTTTAAAAAATTAGGAGTCCAAATTTAAAAAAAGAATTACACATGCATGAATGTAATAATTACAATAGTTCAATGATTAAAAAAAAAAAGATACATTGATTGACCCAAAAAAAAGAAGTCAACAATTTAAAACAAAATTACAATATGACTATCCTTTAATTGCATAAATAAATTTACCATTTGCATTTTATGAGATGGTATGATCCCATAATATATTAACTTATTTCATACATCTAACATGAAAACATAATAAAATTTACCTAAAATGCCAAATACATTTAAATTTAATCATATTAATCATCTTAGACACTATTTTTTTTTTTTCACTTTATAAAGTACTTCAAATTATTAAATGCAATGTTCTACAAAACATATTAACATTCTTCATGGTTAAATATTAATTTTACTAAAATTTTACTTCTTCAATTTTACTAAGTTGTCAAAGCTTCCAACAACTACATTATTTTTAGTAACATGACCTCAAACTTTACCGACACATATGAAATTGCCTAAATAAATTTAGTATTTTGATTTTATGAAAAAACTCATAGTCATTTTAATCATGACAAATGCATTAACATATAACCATGTTATATTCTATACATATAATCATGTCATAGTTAACATTTTTAATAAACTAATCAACTCATATTCATTTAATGACATTCATATGAATGTATAAAATATTCACATATTTTGATTACTAACATATAAACTACCACAAAACAAAAATAGTCAATATTTTAAATAAATTCCAAACTCACAATTTTGCTTCACTTCTTTCTTGGTGGAGAATACCTTCAACTTTCTACAAAATAATAACAAAATATTCTAAATGTAATTACAAAATTTAACATTACAAAAGTAATTACATAATTGAAAAAAAAAGAAATACCTACTTAATTGCTTCACTTTTTGGATGAAATTACTCACAAATAACAAATTGCTCAGAATTTGGAGAGAGAGAGAGAAATTGTAAGTTGTGTGTGGTAAAAATTCACAAAAGAAGTAAAGTATTTATAGCAAATATAAATTACAAAAAAAAATAAAAAATATTTATTTCCCAAAACAGCCGTTGAGCAACGACTCCAATTTCCCCAACGACTCTTTCCAGTAGATTTCTCTAATTTGTTTTTAAAATACAGCTCAGCAATCAAGAAAAAAAAAGCTGCCTAATAGAGTGAAACGACATCGTTTCACCCGCTAGGAGACAAAAAAAATTTCAATGCTGGCCACCTGCTTTCCTGGGCCGCCCGACGAGCTCCTTCCCATGGGCCTGCTGCTGGAGCCAAACGAGTGACCCGCTTACTCGTCCCCCCTGATTTTCGGCTCGCGGGCTCCTCATTGGACCTGCTCTAAATGTCGTGAGTTTGATTCTTGGTGCTCGCGTTTATTATTATTTTGAATATTTTTTTTAAATTTTTCCCAATCTTAAGGCTCTTTTGGCATTAGGCGTGGCTATGTGGGGTTTGTCATCTCTCCAAATTTGTAAGTTCAAAGTTTACTAATTATAACTTAGTAACTTAATTAACTTCAATTTATTGTTTAATCCTTTAATTTGGAGATTAATTTGCCTTTTTAGTTTAATTAATGAGTTTGATTTGCCAATTTCAATCATAAGTTGTTTATTTTGTGATTTTAATTTCAATTATAGGTTAAATTTTATAAATATTTCAGAAAGATGGTACTTTAATTGGCCTCAATAGTTCAATTTGTTGTTTAATCATTTAATTTGTAGGTTAATTTGCTTTTTTAGTTTAATTCATTAGTTTACTTTTGCCAATTTCAAGTTTAAAGTTGTCTAATTTGTGAGCTAATTTGAACTCTAGATCAAAATGCATAAATATTTCAAAAAAAAAAAACAAAAAAACAAAGGAATCATCATTCTAGTCTAGATAAAAATGCATAGCTATTGTGTGTATTATTATTTTGGACCTACTTTCCTAAATTTCTGGGTTCAACATGATTGAAAAATTGCAGAATTTCTTTTTATTCTTTTAAATAAAAGAATGCATCGTGTCACGTTGCTAATTGCCGAATTCCCGACCATTTATTTCAAAATGTTGAGTTTATTTTTTAAGTTAAAATCATAATTGATTATTTGAACAAATTGGTTTAAGATTTGTTGTTTTTTCAAGTTGGTTTACAATTGTGCTCTGTTGTATTTGCTTTCGTTCATTTGTTCTGTTTAATTTGTTCATTACGATTGTTGAGTTTGTTTAATTAAGCATTACATTGTCTAAGTCCCTTAAGAAGGGTTTTTTTTTTTAATGTTTTAGTTTAAAGGTACGTAGCATTTACAAGATTAAGGTTTGTGTAGAAAATTTTTGTAGTACTATTTATGAGATAAATTATGTTTATCGAATTGTCCAAATATCCAATGCTCAGTTGTTCCTTGAGGTATGTAAGATTGTTCACTATGATTTGTATGATTGGTTGCTTATGAGTTGTGTCACTTTGATTGTCGGAGACATGGTTAGAGTTATCATTTTAACAAATGAAATGGTTGAATTTTATTTCATAATAAATAAAAAAATACCCCGTGATTTTTAGAGGTTTAGTGAGTGGGATCTTTATATTGTTATCCAAATAGAGTTTGTTTATGGCAAGATCATATCGTCGAGATATTGAGTTGCAAGTTTGTAACTAGGTGCTCAATGATTTTCAGTTACATTGTGAACGTAACTTATTTGATCATAGTGAACAAACCTCATTGAGCTAATGAACGATCATTAAGCCAGTTGGATAGTAAACAATTTGAAGCATGATGATGAGCATTTCAAACGGAACAGTGAACAAAGCAAAGTTTGTATATTACATGTCTAATGAACTCAACCTTGAGAATGAACTGACGAGATGATTTATGAATTGTATTTATTAACATGGTGAATAGAATTTTGTCATGAAACTCAAAATTGTTCACTGTAAAATATTTAGTTTGTTCATTGGATGACCAAAAGTTGTTAATCGGATGACCAAAAGTTATTCACTAAAAATCAAAGTCCTCACAAAATATTTGTTGAAGAGAATATATGAAGATTGAGACTGAAGATGAACGTGGAGACGTGCATGGGAAAGCTTCACTAAAGATTGTTCACCAGAAAGTGAACTTGGTAATTAGATCCTTGACAAGTACACTAATTGATTCATTAGAACACCAGGGGGTGTTCATTGGGAGAAATCAGTTTGTTCATTAAGGGACTAATGGTTGTTAGTTTTGGTCTTTGAGTAGGGATGGCAATTTCACCCGCATTCGATGGATATCCACTCCACCCGATCTGAAAAGCGAGTAAAAATCCGAAATATATGGATGATGGATGGATGATGGATGATGGTTTGACGGATTGGATTTGATCCGGGTGATGCCCATCCGACCCGTCACCCGATCCATCACCCGCTTAGTCATCCACTTGTTCATCTCCTATTTGCAATTAGTTTACTTTTTATTTTTGACCTTTAAATTTTACTCATTTTTTAAACAATTATATTGTTAATTCTATGATTTTCGTCAAAACTAATGTGATAAATATAATATTTATTTGTTCTTTATACCTAAAATATCTTTTTTAACATTTTCAAAAGGCAAAACTTACTTTTTTTATATAAATTTGCCAACATATTATATATAAATTTTCATCACCCGTTTACAATCCGATCCACCCGTTTTCACCCGCGGATGGTGGATGGATGAATTGGATTAGAATTTTACGGATGATGGGTGGATTGAATGAAGCGGATTAAAGCGGGTGATGGATGTGGATGATGGTTCATCCGACGCGAACCCGATCCATTGCCACCCCTATCTTTGAGTGTCAGCTCAGTAAGGATTCCACATTTGTTTCATCAGTTTTAGGAAATGGTTCCTCAGGATTGCATTTCATATAAAATGGGTTTAAATGTACAGAGGCCCAGTTACATGTATTCACTTCAAGCAATATTTCTTGTGAATAGGTTAGGGTATATAATATTGTCTGTTAAATTTATATACTTCCTTGCAATTTTATAAATCACTTTTAAGTAATGGAAACAAATGAGACTTTTAAATGAAGGAAACAATTAGAAAAGATACCACAAACAGTGTCTTATAGTAGTGTGAACAAACCTAACAATATAGGTGAACATGATTTTGAAGTTTTAGTTACATAATTTGCAATTACAGCATAGAAATTTTACAATATTACTGAACAGGAGTCACTACAGGGAACATTATATATGTACTTGATTTATGAACATATTTTGCATGGCCTCTTTTTCCACAAAAAAAAGAGAGGTCAACTTCACAAAAAAGTATTACAGCTTACTTTGTGAACACATGTCACATGGATTAGTGGAGTAAAAGTTATTTATGAAAATAAGTACTATAGCAAGCAAGGTAAAGTGTCACAATGAATACTACTAAAGGGATAATGAACAAATGAAGTTTGCATATATATATATATATATATATATATATATATATATATATATATATATATATATATATATATATATATATATCAAATATGAGACTCTCAATGAACAAACGTTACATCTTTGGTAATCTATATGCATATATCATAAAGTGAACACTTAAACTTCTATTGACAACATTAAGGGCAACAATAACAATCTAATGATTATTGGTGAACAAATTATACAAGCTTGATGAACATATTGAAGATGTAATATCATCAACCTATGGTGATCGACTCTTGGGCTTTTACCTTCAAACCAATTTCTAAACCAAAAGGCTGAATATGGTGGCTCCCCCCCTCCCCTTTAAAAAAATCAATGCATACAACGAAACAAAAAAGTAAAAAAAATAAAGAACGTGCATAGATGTCTTCTTTGATTAACAAATCCAAACTTGGCTAATGAACTTTCATTATAAATTTAGGAGGAGGAGGAGGAAGAAGATGAAACTGGGTACAAACAGAAGGAAGGGTAGAGAGAGAGAGAATAACTAGGAAAAGAGAGAAAGTGACAAGTAAAAATCGAACTCAATCAATTTCTTATATTGTGCTTCCTCATAGTTTTACCCTTTTTTTGGTTTTTATTTAATTGTTTGGCAGCCTGTAATTAATTTGCCATGTAGGTTTGAAAGTACATGCTCGCATGTGTTTAATATGCTAGCTTCTAAGTCTGTGATATATGTAGACAGCTTTTAAACTTTTAGTTAAAATAAACTATAAAAAATATTAATTGGCACAGTTTTATCACATTATTGTAGAGGTTTCATGTGTACATCAGCTTTTAAATAATCATATTTTAAAAGGCATGATATTAATCTTTATATTATATAAATACTAAAATGTGTAAGGGACTGAGTATTGAGAAAATAAAAAATGCTAATATGGGAGTGAATTTTGAATTTTTATGTACTGTGAACTGAAGAAATAGATTGAATAAAATTCAGGTGGGCATGAATGAGGAACACGGCTAGGGTCCAGAACAATGTCTCTTCTTCTTGTTGCTATCACGCAGGGGTTGCTTGCTATTATACATGAGAATCCTTAATATTGTCTAACTTGGAAACCAAGAGAAATATAGTTGCGCCTAAATACAATTACTAGATATTGCTAATAAAATAAAAGCTGTAAGATAATGCTAAAATAATAGCTTAGGGAGGAGATTTCCTTATCACTCCCCCTCAAGTTGGAGCATGAAGGTTAGTCATACCCAACTTGCCTTTCAAATACTGAAACTGGCACTTGCCAAGAGCTTTGATGAGAATGTCGGCTGGTTGGTGCTGGGATGGCATATGTCTAAAGGTAAGAAGACCAGACACAAGTTTTTCGCAGACGAAATGACAATCAATCTTGATATGGTTAGTACGCTCATGGAAAACTGAATTTTTGGCAATATATAAGGCTGCTTGGCTGTCGCAGAAAAGCTTCATGGGTTGTTGGTGAAAAATCCTAAGGGCAGGAAGAAAGGTGCGAACCCAAACCAACTAACTGGTGGCAATAGCCATGGCATGATACTCAGCTTCAGCGGAAGATCGGGAGATGATGTCTTGCTTCTTAGTTCTCCAGGACACGGGGGAGTCGCCAAGAGTAATGAAATAGCCTATAAGAGACCGGCGCGAGAGGGGACAACCGCCCCAATCAGAGTCGCAGTAGCCACACACTTGCAAGGTATTGTTAGCAGGAAGGAAAAGGCCATCACCCGCAGTGCCTTTGAGATAGCGCACCACGCGTCGTGCGACATCCATGTGTTCTTCGCGTGGGGACTACATAAACTGAGATAAGACATGCACAGCATAAGTCAACTCGGGTCTAGTGATAGTGAGATAAATAAGGCGCCCCACCAGTCGTCTGTAACGTGTAGGATCATAAAGTTCCCGGCCGGTGGCTAAGGCTAATTTGTGATTTTCTTCAATGGGAAAGTCGGCAGGCTTAACACCGAGAAGCCCACATTCTTCAATAATGTCAAGGGCATACTTGCGCTGACACAGAAACATGCCTTCGGGCCCACGAGCGATTTCAATGCCAAGGAAATATTTTAAGGGCCTAAGTCCTTGATACTGAAACAAGCATGAAGATAGGCTTTGAATTTTTGAGAAGTAGCAGCATTATTAGAGGCAAGGACTATGTTATCCACATAAACAAGTAAGCCCATAAAAACATCATGCTGGCGATAGATAAAGAGTGAGTAGTCAGCATAGGTGCGAACAAAACCATACTCACTAAGCTCACTGGATAACTTGGCGAACCACTGTCGCGGAGCTTGGCGGAGACCATACAATGACTTCTTTAGATGACAGACCTTGGTGGAATTAGGAGAACGGAAACCTAGAGGCAAATGCATGTAGACTTCTTCATCCAAATCGCTGTGTAGAAAGGCATTGTTAGCATCCAGCTGGTGAAGTTCCCATCCTTTGGCGACGACCACGGATAAAAATAGGCGCATACTCGTCATTTTGGCAACGGGAGCAAACGTTTCTGTGTAGTCGAATCCTTCAACCTGGTGGTCGCCTCGAATAACCAATTGGGCCTTGTAGCGCTGTATGCTCCCATCGGCATTATACTTGACACGATAGACCCATTTGCAACTAATGAGTTTTTTGCCCATTGGAAGATCCTCAAGGGACCAAGTATCATTCTTTTCTAAGGCCTCAATCTCTTTAGCCATGGCCTGATGCCACTTTGGATCTTGAACTGCCTCATGAAAATAGGTGGGCTCAACAACCCTTGTAAGAGCAGCTAAAATTTTTTGATATGAAGGCGAAAATCTAGTAGATGTGACATAATTAGCTAAAGGATATCGCGTACCTTAGGATCCTTTTGAGTGTGGGACAGGAAAGGAGGAGGAATCATTGAGGACGGGATCAGTGGGCCTGGCGCTGTAGCATAGGTAGTCATAATATCTGGCAGGCTTCGTGCTGGGCCGGGCTGTTCGTCGCAGGGCCGTAGAAGAACCAAGAGTGCTAGGCATGGGCTGATTTAAGGCAGCATCTTGGGCCTGTGGCACAGCAGGCTTCCCGTGAACTAGGCCAGCCTAAGGAGATGCTACGGGCTGCTCAAGCTGCAGGGGGTTGGGCTGAGAGGATGCAGTGCTGGGCTGGTCGGAGACTTCCTCTGTGGCTGCTTGGTGATTTGGGCTGAGAGGATCTGGACCGGACATGGGCCCAGGCACGGTACTGAAAGGTTCAGGCCTAAGCCTCCCCGTCACATATGAGCTGGGTGAATTTTAGGACTGCGGTTCATCAAAGAAGGGCAACGGGGAAAATTGTGGCGTGGCAAAGGAGGGTTCTATGGTGGAGCTCAAAGCATAGGGAAAGAGATGTTCGTGAAAGAGAACATCTCGGGAGACAAAAAATTTTTGAGTTTCTAAATCAAATAATTTCCAACCCTTTTTTCCGAATGGGTAACCCAAAAAAATACACTTTCTCCCCCTTGGTGTGAATTTGTCTCGGACTCTTTTGTTTTGAGCAAAGCACAATGTCCCAAAAACTCTAAGGTGGTCGTAAGAGGGCCTTTTTTGATAAAGAGCCTCAAATGGAGTCTTTCCCTACAAGACCTTACTTGGTGTGCGATTAATGAGATGGACGGCTGTTAGCACACACTCACCCCAGAATTTCATAGGCAAATTGGCTTGGAAAAGAAGAGCTCTTGCCACATTGAGGACATGTCTATGTTTTCGTTCGACTCTACCATTTTGTTAGGGGGTTTCGACACAACTACTTTGGCATAAAATGCCATGGTCATGGTAAAATTGTTGCATTGGTTTAGAGGTAAATTCCGACTCATTATCACTTCGCACCACTTTGACACTGGTGTCAAATTGATTTTTGACCATAATGATAAACTCCCTCAAAAAATAGCTTGTCTCCCCTTTATCTACCATTAAATAGACCCAAGTGGCCCAACTTGCATCGTCCACAATAGGAAGAAAGTAATGAGCTCCATTAGTTCAGGATTCACGATACAGTCCCCAAATATCACAGTGAATAAGTTGAAAAATCTTTTCAACTTTACTAGAACTTAAAGGGAAACAATTCCTGGTTTGCTTTGCGCGGTAGCAGGTTTTACATACATCTACTTTATTTTTATCAAAATTCACTTGCAAACTACTAGATAAATGGGAAAGAATTTCATACGAGGGATGTCCTAGTCCTCCATGCCATAAATCAACGGAACTGACCGCGTTCACTTTCCTTTCCTCCACTGATCCTTCTGTGAAGAAGTAGACTCCTCCGCTTTGCTTACCTACACCAATCGGAGTCCTCGAAGTACGATCCTGCAATATGCAAACATCATCATAAAATGTCACACTACAATTTAGTTCCTTACATAATTTAGCAATAGATACAAGGTTACACTTAAGAGAAGGAACATATAAAACTTTATTGAGTTTGATCCGTTCGCCCAAGACCACAGATCCCTCTTGGCCCGCTAGAGTGTGCGTTCCGTTTGGCAAACCGATAGCAACCGAGTCAATTTGCTAGATTTCTTGAATTAAATTCAAGTCTCCCATCATGTGGCATGACGCTCCACTATCAAACATCTACGGTTTATTACCTAAAATTTTGTCAAAACTGGGCTTTGGGCTTTCGATGAGGCTAAGCAATTTTTGGAGTTGATCCTGGGTCAGACCCGGAACCGTTGCTGCAGCCGTGAGCCCATAGTTTGCTGCTGGGCTGTAATTTATTAGACTGAAGCTGACTGGGCCTGAGGAAGCTGCTGGCCCGAATGTTGCTACACCTTGACCTGGGCCGTATCCTGCTGGGTTGACTGGACCGAGTCCTGCTGAGGCATAGGCTGCTAAGGTGTGTGCCACTGGGTCAGAATTCTGGGCTTGAACCGAATGGACTGTTTCACGTCCACGTCCACGTCCACCGTTTCTGGCCCCTCTGTTTGCTCGGTCTCCACCCCTGCTGCTTCTCCCTTGGCCACGGCTGCCCCAGTTTGGGGGATAACTAATAATCTCATAGCAGTTTGCCTCATCGTGTCCATGCCGACCACAGTGCCTGCAGGTTGGTCTTTCATTCGTGTGTTCTCTTGCGGCAAAAGCTACCATATTTTCTGATCGTTTATCCCTTTTCAGCATGACTCTTCTATGATTTTCCTCTTGCGTCACCATATTAAATATGACATCAAGAGTAGGTAACGGGTCAAGCGCCAAATCTGACTATGAATGGTAGAAAACGCCTCGTCGTTTAATCCCATCAAAAACTGATGGGTCTTCTCATCTTGCGCCATCTTCGTAATACTACTCTCGATTTTGCACTCACACTTACCACATGTGCACTGTGGTACTTTTGTATAGTTCTCTAGTTCGCTCCACATCCCCATCAGCTTTGAGTAAAATTCCACAACTTCTAGACTGCCTTGTTTACATGCTGCAAGGTCAATTTTGAGTTGGTGGATTTTAGGGGTGTTGGCTACAGTATAACGCTTACGCAGATTTTTTCACATCTCGTAAGCCGTTTCAGCGTAAGCTACACTGGTATGCAGCTTTGGATCAATCACATTGATGATCCAAGAACAAATCATTGAGTTGACCATCTCCCATACGTTCAACTCACTTAGATCTTCTCCTTTTGGTGTTGGCTTAGTTAAGGTTCCTTCTATGAACCCTAACTTATTTTTAGATTTTAAAGCAGTTCTTACAGCCTTCTGCCATAGTTCATAATTTTTCCCATTGAAGATCACTGAAGTAATTGTGATTCCAAGACCTTCTGATGGGTGAAGGTAGTAAGGTGACTAGTTTTCAATAACAAACCCTTTTCCCCCACTCATGGCTCTGATACCATGAAGAAATAGATTGAATAAAATTCAGGTAGGCATGAATGAGGAACACGACTAGGGTCCAGAACAATGTCTCTTCTTCTCGTTGCTATTCACGCAGGGGTTGCTTGCTTTTATACATGAGAATCCTTAATATTGTCTAACTTGGAAACCAAGATAAATATAGTTGTGCCTAAATACAATTACTAGATATTGCTAATAAAATAAAAGCTATAAGATAATGCTAAAATAATAGCTTAGGGAGGAGGTTTTCTTATCATGAACTGTCTATTAAATACGTCTCATCATCTCCACCGTTGATTAAGTTAAAAAAATTTTAAATTATACTAAACAGTTAATGCGTGGCAGTTGTTAGGTTGTAATTGTATCTCACCTTTGCACATCTCCCCCCTTTACAGAACTCTCTCTCTTTCTATCACTGTTTCTCTCTCTATCTTCTAGACTTCTCTCTCCCACACTAATTCCATGGCATCGGCTTCCTCTCCTTCTCTCTGAAATCATCGTTCTTATTTCCCATCGTTCTCCATTTTCCATTGTTCCTCTTCATCAATGAAAGAATGGGCTGCTGCACCCCCTCAAAAACAGTCATTTTGGTATACAACCAGTCTGGCTCGGTGCGAAGGTTTTCACCATGGTCTCAAGGGAGCTTTCGGTAATTTCTTTTCTAATTTTTGGGATTTCACCATGGTCTCAAGCGAAGGTTGAAGATTTTCACCATGGAATCACCGTCTGTCAGAGCCGCCCGCCCGCCCATCTCTCTGCAATCCTCTTTCCCCATTTCTTGCCTTGCCATGACTATGGAGCCAACAAATCAATTTTTTGTTTTTCATTGCTCATTCACTTGTCTTAACTAATTGTTGCTGAGCATTTGTCGAAATTAGTAAATGATCGAGTTGCTTATGAATTTCTTTTTTTCCGTGATTGAAATCTATTGGTATTCTTAATTTCAATTTTTCATGCTTCTGCATGCTCGAACTAATGGTATTCCTGTGTTTCAGAATTTGGGAACTGGGTTTTTGCTTTTCAATATTATGAATACAATAGTAATTAAGGGAAAGGCTATGAAATATGCGAATGACATGTTCTCTTCTGGCTAATGACACATGTTTTTGTCTATTTGCATCCCTTGGTGCAGGTAAGTATATGTGCCTTGAGCAACACTATAACAATCACTGCTTTATGAAGGTTTATCCTAGATGGATTATCACAACAAGGTGCAATCTATAGCTTGAATAATGATTTCACATGTAATGGGCTGCAAAATTGTTATTTTAAATCATTTAGATTATGTTACCTTACTGACTTCTTTGCATCTTCTGCTCATATTTGTGTTCCTGATGTGATATTTCTTAGATTATGAGTTCTTCACATGGCCTCATATCACTAACTTTTCATATCGCTTGCGTGAATTTCCTTCAGATCATGATTGTTGGGTGCGTGCTTGCCAGATCTTGATGGCACAAATTTCTTTGGTCTTTGTAAAGCAAGCAATGGAGGAATTTAAATTATGAAGAGGGAATCATAAAGCATTCTACTTAGAGACCCTAATCCCAAAAAGGACAAGAAACAAAAAACAAAAAATAGGAGACAACCCTGAAACAAACTACCACATGAGATGCACCTCCTGCTAGGCATCTCAACATTATTTTTGATGTGGTAATTTTTGAGTTGCAATAAGCTGAGGTCTACAGCTTCATTTCCAGGGATCATGAAGGAGATTGGCTAGATATGTGCACATGGGATTGAAGAAATTCTGGAGAGCAGCATATGTGGAGACGCAGAGCATGCAAGAGGTTGAACTAGTGTATTGGAAAAGGTACGAATTAAATAAATGTAGAGATAGATTTTATTTGGCATAAGCATCTACGTTGAAGAGTGCAACTCTAAAGTTACTGACTTATGTCAGAATACTGTAAATGATGTGATTTAATTTCGAGATCAATTGTGACTTTGGTCAAGTGGAGAGAGAGTTCAGTAGTGACATGCACATGGTAGCACAAGCTAGCATAATCTTACTTGGTTTTAACGTCCAGGATGGCACGTACTCAACACCGATCTTATATGGCCTATTATAAACAAGTGCGACACCCCCTCCCCCCAAAAAAGGGCATACTTTTTGCTATTTAATGTCATACTACACCAAATTGACACACATATACTTGATCTACGATTGCAAATAAGATCCAACTCTAATTCTGAAGCAAATTCGAGATATCACAGATCTCTACATATATTGTATTGAATCTCCTTACCCTACTTTACATAATTAACTTGGTGGCATTCTGATTTGTTTTTCAAGCTTCGACTCAAAGTTAAGGTATTAGTTATATTTTGCCTAATTTTCTAATATTATTGCGAAACTCCTTTGGCACTTAATTTTGCTGGCCTGAGTCCTGATGGTAATAATTAATGAACATGACACATTTAGGTAATATAAAGAGAGCGAAAGAAGCCATGATGTGATATTTCTTAGATTATATTACCCTACTAACTTCTTTGCATCTCTAGTTTGTTTTTCAAGTTTCGACTCAAAGTTGAGGTATTAGTCATGTTTTGCTTAATTTTCTAATAGTATTCCTAAGCTCCTTTGGCACTTAATTTTGTTGGCCTGAGTCCTGATGGTAATGATTAATGAACATGACACATTTGGATAATATAAAGAGAGTGAAAGAGGCCATGATGAGAGTCAAATTGAGGAATTACATGAGTTGTAAACGTATATTGAAAACTTTCTTAGTCAATATTGTTTGATTTATGTTCTTATTGTGTACTATTTGGTGCCTCAATAATAATCCTTTTAAAAATCCAGGACTTTAATTTTGAGTGATGATGAGGATTTGATGCACATTATTTGGCTTTGCCCATTTGCTACATATTTGTGCAGCAGATGTAGTTTAAAACTATACCATGGATGTCTTTCAGGTTTTGGGTGGCAGTTGTGTTTGAAGGCAGGAATGTCAAGCAAATGGAGACTGATTTTTGTTATGCTTCGCACTTATGGTATGCCAGGAACGCTAGATTATGGAGGCAAGGTGTGATTGGGCCGGAACGGTGCAAGGTAGAAGCCGAAGCATTGCTTGAAGAATAGAGGAAAGCATGCTTCATGGGAGATGATGGGATGCATGTTTACAAGACCCAGTGTACACACACCTCTTGGCAAAAACTACCTATGGGCCATGTGAAACTGAATATAGATGCAGTTGTTTTAAGATATGGGCGTTGCATTGGTATTGGGGTTGTGGCTAGAGATCATACTGTGAAGGTGCTAGGTTGCTTTTTGAGAAGAATGAATGGTATGTTTGAACCTTGAGTCGCTAAGATTATGGCTCCGTTGTGGCTTTGCGATGGGCGCATGAGATGGGCTTGAGGGGTGGTATGTTTGATCTACAGAATTGCTTAGACGTGTGCAAGGCCTGGGATAGGACCCAATATATACCTGAGTTTGATCTTTTAATTAGAAATGCTAGAAGTTTAAGTGCATGTTTTTCATATTTTTGTAGGCGTTGCTTACTCATTAGCAAAACTAGATAAGGAACTAGATCATTGGGTGTGGGTTGAAGATTATCCAGATTGTGTAACAGAACTTATTGAGCATGAGATGAGACGACACGGTTGTTGTTTGGCTCAAAAAATTAAAAAAATTAAAAAAATGGAGTGCTTTGGTGTGAGTTAAACTTTTCAGTCTCATTGTAGATGGAGATTTGATTTAAGTTCGGGAGGGGGGGCGGGGTGGATTTTGTGAATTTGGGGGGGGGGGGATAATGGTGTGTAATTGATAATGTTTTTGGTACACTACCCTACTTCATAGCACTTCATTTTTCAAGATTATGTGTTAACGTCAACTTTAGTAGGGGCCTTGGTGGTCTAAAAACAATGATTTGGGAGTATTATTTCTTTGGCTTATCTAATGTTTATTATGAAATTTTCATAAAGTTAGATTGCTTTAGAACTCAAATCTTTCCTCTATTTGGTTCAACAATATGATTAACTCCATCTCCATCATGAATCTCCTCTTCTGCACGTGTATTTGTTTTAAATTATATATGTATGACTAATGTTACATTTGAATTCTGCACATGTATATGCACATAGTTGCATGCCTCCTCAATTGTTGTAGTTTATGAAGACTTATCTTGAATTAATACATGCAATAAATCTTTGTTTTTCGGGAGGGAATCGGGGTAGATTACTTAAGAATTTCAATGTAATTTTTTCAAAAGAATATATCTTACTATTAAGATGTACCGTGCAATACACGGGTCCATTGATTTTTATTTAATTGTTTGGCAGCCTGTAATTAATTTGCCATGTAGGTTTGAAAGTACATGCTCGCATGTGTTTAATATGCTAGCTTCTAAATTCGTGATATACATAGACAGTTTTTAAACTTTTAGTTAAAATAAACTATAAAAAAATATTAATTGGCATAGTTTTATCACATTATTGTAGAGGTTTCATGTGTACATCAGCTTTAAATAATCATATTTTAAAAGGCATGATATTAATATGTCAACAGTATATAAGTCCTACTTTTTTTGTTGGTTTATTGGATTGTTAAATCACAAACTACAATTTACCAACAAAATCTTAAATAGGATAGATTATTTAAAAATAATTATTATTTAAAGGATTGTAGAATACTTGCATGTTATAATTTTTTATTTTATGGCAAAGAAGGAAATCAAAAGTCATATTACAAACAAAAATCTTGAACAAGCTCTCTTGTGATGTTACATTTAAATGATAAAATTTTTAGTTGCATAGCTTGTCCTTTTATTATATATGGAGTATAAAGTTTCCCGATGTGAGCAACAAACAATCAATGATATGCTAAACAATATGATAAATGGCTTGGGAAAGCAATGAAACAGATGGCTGTATATAATCTACTAAATATCAAATACATTGTAGTTGATAAAAACTATGAAAAATTAAATCGAAATAAAAAGAGAGAGTTAGGACATAAAGATAGACTAAGTTGAAGCTTAGTCGATGTATTACTGAAAAGAGAGAGTGCCCTTATCATTTGGGCCCCTTGGTTATGACTGGTTTCTTCATCAATATAAAACAACTGCCAAATCTTTCGATGTATAAGAACAATTCTCAGACTTACAACATAACTCAATGCTCAAATACAATACTTTATCAGCAGACAATAAAACAAAGGAATATTTGTTGTTGCATGTATTGATGTATGTTGGTCTTTAAAATCACCTAAACACTCTTGTTCAACATTGTAGGTAGGGGAACTGATTGCCGTATGAGTTCTTTTGACAGGGGAGTTGATTGCCCTAGGAGTTCTCTTCTCAAGTGGAAGTGGGATGCTAAGACCAGAAGTCGGAGAAATGCTGTCTATTAATGTTTGGCCTTGGTAATACTTCAATGTTACATCGTCCAATTTCAAGTACACTTTAAAAAAATCAGGATCATTAAAAAGATGTTTGATGACTCAAAAATCAAAACCGCAAGCGCACAATGTAACTGTAGTGAGCAACCGATGAGGATTGCATCCACAGGAAGTTATATTATCAGGTACCAAAGTCAACTCAAGTGTTGCGAAGCACAAAAAAGAATGTAGAACGTAGAACTAAACTACTAAAACGGACAAAAAGGACTTCGATTATGATTAAACCTAAGATAATCGAACTAATCGAGTAAAACTCTCACCTTCCCAAGCTATGCCGGCATTAGAGATGATCGGTTGTACAGTTAAAGCTCACATAAGCCCTTTTTCAGGGGTCAAATGCTAGTTTAATTGTTCTAACTATCTATTTTCATAGGGTTAGCCTCATTAAGCTATTAGAGTAGCGACCTTGGACCTAGTTAGGAGTCGAACTATTTTCATGTCCAAGCGCTAGCAATCCTCCTACCCACACTAGACAGTTGACCCTATTATTTAGCACAAGTCAATTGCTAAAAAAGCACAGATGAAAACTATTTCAATCATTTCATCGACCAATTAGCGGGCATGACAAAAAGCCTTAAACTGAAGCACAAACACATTAGCCTAAGGCTAAACAAGATCAATTAGCCATCTAAAGTGCTAATCACAACCAAAGATCACAACTTTAATTACAAATTAACCTAGGAAGATGAGTGAAAAAATGAACTATTGAACTAGCATATTAACCTAATAAAGGTGAAATCAAAGAGAGACAGAGAAGCGAAACTTACTCTTGAATACCAAAATTTAAAATATTGTACATGATATATACTAATCCAGCCTAAACTACTCTCCCCCAATGGGATTTTATATGGCTAAGATAAACCCTAATCAAGCCCCAAAAGACCCAATTAAAAAGGCTCCCCTAAAACAATTGCAAAAATTGTGCTTAAATAATCCTAGAAGGTCGGTTCACAAGTTGCACAGCCATGTAATTCTATGTTGCACCCCATGCTGTTCTATATGACCATGAAGTTATATACGACATCCAATGTCACTGCCTGGAAAGTGGAGCTACAATCCTACAAAAGAACTGCATAGCCATGCATTTCTGCACGAACAACACTCCGTGTTGTTCCTTTCAACTTGAGTTGTCCGCATGGGTGTGCAGACTTGCATGGTGGACCATGTAGGGCATTTTTCCCCCTTTAGATCTTCACTTGATTTTCACCGTTTTGCACCCAATTCTCGCCAACTTTGGGATAAATATTATTTCTTAAAATTAAATAAAAATAAGAATCCTAGAAATTAGAGTTTACTACAGGAAAAAGTCAGATAAATGAGGACATAAATTATGATATTTTAGGACCGAACAATCTTGATCCTGAGTCAAGCAATGAACTTCAACTTCATTAGGACATTTACGAAGATTTGTGCTTTCATGTCATATGTGTGATGTCACTTGTTGTACAAATAATCTTTGTCTAGAAACTGCTATTGCTGCAAACAATTTGGGTAAGTAATGGCCTATCCGATAAGCATTTACTTATATTTAAGTTCACATTCATAAACAACATAGACGTGCTAAGTGGACAAGTCAATGTTTAGTATAAAAATTTAAGGGCAAACGATGATGCTGTATTGGACAAATTGACATATAATAATGAACAAATCAATATGACGCAGTGTAAGAATATGTTTGTTTCAACAGTCAAAACAATCATATATATAGACACATACAAACACACAGACACAGACACAGAAACACACACATATACATAAGTGAGTGCGAGCGTTGTGGTAGCAACACGCGTCCTATTGATAAATAATATCTTAGTATTTAAGTTTTAGTAAAAAATATAATTTATGTTTTAATATCACAATAAAAAAAATATTTTTAGTGTTGCATTTAAAAAACAAAGAAGCCAAATAATTCTGATATGTTAATATTATCACTAAACATTGATAAACACTAATCATCAAATTAATTACAAATTAAAGATACAATAGAAAGTATATTTAAAGATATATTTATAAAGAGAGAAAGAAGTTAAATAATTCTAATATATGCTAGACAATGAGATATTTTGGATCACCAAACGATAACAAAACCAATCAGCAAATTAATTACAAAATTAGAAACATAAATTATAATTAAACTAAAATTCTAAAATAACATGTGCAATGCACAAGCTTAAAAGCTAGTCACATTATAAATTCAAGTTCGTATATGAATAAATTACCTCAACTTGATAATACAAAGTTTGTATATCTTAGAATTGTTGTTGGAAACTATCGTCTTTGCACCTCTTTCTTTTAAATTCAACTACATCCATGTAAAAGAGTTGTACTACATTGCAAGGATAAATGTTAATTTGTATGTCTTAGAATGAACAACACAATTGACATCAGTGAACAAAAAAGTGTCATGCAACAAACAAACACATCAAAATTAATGAACAATATTGTTTAGATGAGTCAATAAATACATTTAAACCAATGAAACATATTGTTTGGGTAAGTCAACATATATATCTAGGTTTAGTCAACAATATCTATGTATTAAATTGAGGAAATAAATTTAGTAAACAATTCACTTGCCATCAAAAACAGAAGCGACTCTGTGAGATATCTAATATGATTTTGTTTCGAATTCACCACTGTTTCATTAAGACATTGCAGGAAATGTGCACACAAATTACAGTTAGATATTTGGTTAACATCCACTAACGAATTCAATATTCCAAAGAAACAATCGTCATTTATATTCATGAGAACGTTTGTTGAAATTATATATAGCATAAAGGTTCTTTTGAATTCTTTTCCGTGATCTCCTCTTTCTAGAATTGGTTAAACCTTTTTGCCAACTTTTGGTGTCCCTAATCTTCCAATAGTTCATTGTGTCCTCCATTGATTTAGGGGTCTAGTGTATTCATTTTTTGGTTCCCATGTTGAAGCTACTAAACTTCTTAGGGGCCTGTCGGCGGGGCTGGTATCGCATGAACATCTTCTTAGTTATCTCAATCATTTTATTGTCAGAAAGCTTCGGTCTATTCCTTGTCGGATCAAATTTTTCAAGCAACCATGTTGTTAGATCTCTAGCGATGATTGGCGCTATGACATATAAAAATCCTCCAAATCCCGTTTCTATAGAAGCTCTCCACACTATGAATGATCAAGCATCTCAAACAGGAATAAGAGCTTATTACAAGCTATCACATGGTTTATATTACCATCCCAATCTTTGTTTTTGTTTGATTGACTTCTTAGAATGCTTCTTTGTAGCCTTGTCTACCTAATATTGTTTATTTGAGGTTCTACTTTGCTGCTTAGATGGAGGTTGATCATGAAATAAGTCAAAGCGAGCACGCTTTTCAACTCGACCTAGTTTATGAATTGTGATGTTTAGTTATTTCTTTTTTACGAATAAGTGATTTTTTTCAGGCCCCTACAGTTTGTTCTTCATCAAAGTCTTCAACTATATCTAAAATATTGTTGAGCTCACATATTTTCTATCTGAATCTTGAATGGGTTGTTGAATGGGACATGCTTCATCATCTTTTTTTGAGGTATCAACCCAGTTAATTAGTGCAATAGCTTACGCGAAGGAAAAATAAATAATTGTATCTAATGAATCCTCCACTGTAATGGTATGCACATAATCAATAAATTCAATTGGTTAAGAAGATAATCAATGACAATTACATGTAAACAATCGAATGTCAAGTTTTCGATTATGCTCTCATGAATATTTAGGCAACTAATAATTATCAAGACTATTTAGTGGATCAAGATAAGTGTGAATAGGTCAAATACGAAGGTTGAACTAAAACGATCAAAAGAAGTAAATATGTAACTATCAAGTTAATGCCAAAAAGTGAACAATTATAGGTGGACCAAGAAACCGTTACATGATACGTTGTTAATTATATGTCAAACTTGATTTCTAATATTGTTTGTTGACTATTCTTTGATATTGAATAAATAATAATAAGAATATTTCTAATCCTGAAATCTTTTGCAAAGTGACAAGCATAAAAAAGATCAGTGCCACGAATTAGATACAAATTCACCAACGAAGTACACATACATAATTGAACAATCCCTAAATCATTTAAGTTAATAAATTATCCCAACCTACCAACTCATCGCAAAATCAGCAAGACTATATGTTATAGAGCCCTAGTGACAGCTATGTGGACCCACCAACAGTAAACTTCAATTTCCTCCCCAATACCTCTTGCTTCTTTACTTAAGTAATTTCAAATAAAAATTCACACAAAGGTTCGCCCTTTGATTGATTGCACAATAAATTCAATGATTATAGAAGATTCAACCTTACAGCAGATAAAGATGTATCAGTCAAATGTAGCATGCATTAATGATTAACCTAAGAAACAAACACAAAACCAAATAAACCCTATTCGAATATCCACATGTCTAATTATTTTCTCCACACCCGCACGAGAAAGAAGAGAAATTTGAGCTTTCCAAAGCCATATATGGCATTAACAATACAAGTCAGCAAAAGGGTATCAATCATACTTCAACTTTATGATCAACCCATTTAATAAACGGGTTAGGTTTAGGTTGAGAATTTCTCAACCCGTTTAAGTTCGACACGAACACGAATTTGATCCGGCCCGACCTGCTTGACAGCCCTACTATTGACTCACAAAAGGGTTAGGTTATCCCAGCAAAATTTCTCTCTATTTACAATTTACAATTTCTAGGAGTAGGAAATATGTTCTTGATCTCAATTTTTTTAGAATCATAATTAACTTTAAATGTTAAGATTTGTCCTTTATTTATCTTGTATAAATTGATAAGTGATTTTAAAATTCCTAAAATTTAAATTATTAAATTTTGTATTTATAAGTAATTTAAATTATTGAATTTATTTTACAAGTGAATGCCGTTGTTGATTTCACATTAGAAAGACAAGCGAAACATCTTGCATGCATTTTAGGTATGTGCACGCCTTAAAAAGCTGGTTCAAACAAAATAAACCATTGCAATTGTGCGGCTTAAGCAACATACCCAAAAAATTCTTTAACAGATATGTATTGGGGCTAACTTAGATACATGTAAACAATGAATTTATGTTGAAATATTAGTTAAAAATAAATAAATTGCACATTATATATATATAAAATAGCTCACAATTCCTAATATTTTTAATAATAATAAATGAACAATATATTTTTACGAAATTCTCACAAAACATTTCACTAGACAACTTTATATCATTAGCTGATTATGCTACTATGTGAACCTTTGAAACACCTTCCCCTATCAAAGGTTAAAATGAGCCTCGCTGTTAGCTTTTTTCAAAATAATAATAATAATAATAATAATTATTATTATTATACACTGCTATTTAATTTTGTAATGGTTGCAGTTGTGAAAGTGGGGTGTTCTCCACATTGACAAAACTAAAGGGCTTGAACATGTATATAAACTTGTGAGTTACTCCATCCCTTACCAATTAATTTTGGCTTGAAATTTCATTTAAATTTATATGCATAACTCGTTTGTTTAAGGCCCAATTTATGTAAAGTTTGACATGATATTAGAATAGGTACTTGTTCTCCACTGTGTCCATTTGATATTTTGATTAAAATAGCCGATATGTGAGACGATACGTCGGAGTTGTGAAAGTGATGTTTGCGCCATATTAATAAAACTTTTTCTTTAAGGGCTTGTGTATGTATATAAGCTTGTGAATTGCTCCACTCATTGCCAATTGATTTTGAATTAAAATCTCACTCAACTTTTATACACATAATTTGTTCGTTTACGACCCAATTTCTACAAAATTTGATCGTAACACTCCTGCGAAACACTCGCTCTTTAAAACATGCATTTTTTTTAAATGCAAAAAACCACACATCCTGTTTGCACGTGAAGAATTTGTGCGAAATGTCACAATTGTAGTAAAATATTTAATTGGTATATTAGTGTAAGATCAAAATTTGTCTTTATCCTTAAGGCATGCTTTAAGATAATTACATAATTTACGGGTTGAAATGGCAATGAATTCTTGATAGTTGTCCACCATAGATGTTCCAAGTAGATGAATACATAGAACATAAGTCATGTTCGGTGCATCTATATTAGGGAGCACATCACAGCAACATTTTCATATAATTATTTCCATTTTAGAGGTAAGATATGCAATTTATATTCACTGTGAATTATAAGCAACGTCGGTAGTTATAAGGTCGGTGTATGGATTTTAAACTTTAAAGGAGACCAAGTCCATTATTAGTAGTCACACTTTTCTTTTCTTTGTTTCCTTTTTGGTGCAAATTGCTCACAATTGTCCTCGTTACATGGAATGAGAACATACATAATTACAATTACAAATGATGTATGTAAATAATCCATTAAGAAAGCCTCCAATACATTTTTCTTTAAATTTTACATCTATTGGCATTTCAAATGGGTAGGACACTAGGACTGTAGAACTCAAATAATTAGTTGGAAAAATAATATCTACTCACTCAGTTGCCGACAATTGCTTTTCATGAATAAAGGTATGTTCTTTTCGTTGGTCTTTTTCAATTTATCAACTTTAATCTACTTCAACTCACTTCAACCAACTTCAATAAAAAAATACCAACTTCAACCCACTTCAATCAATTTCAACCTACTTCAACCCATCTCCTTCAAAATTTTACTCTCACTATTTTAACCAACTTCAATATATCATATAAAAATATACCAACTTCAATCAATTCTAACCCACTTCAACCTACTTGAACCCACTTCAACAAAAAATACCAACTCCAAGTCACTTCAACGTACCTCAACTAACTTCATTCTTTTACCAATCTCAATTTATCATACAAAAAGAACAGACCCTAACTATGTAGAAATGAGTTTTAGCTCTCATTTATATCCGAAGATTGAAACAGAATGAAATTTATATCATATTTATTGTTTTTGTCATTATAGTTTTCTTTTTTAAGTCATAAACTTCAAAGTGCTATATAGTGTAATTCAATATTAGAGTTATGGGGATTGAATAATATTACATATCAATGCTAGACCCGATTGTTAAACAAATTTGTCCAAAAAGTAAAGAAAAAACTATTAAACAAGTACCTAATTAACTAGCTGTTGTTTATTAATAAATTAAAAAATATAAAGTATATGCAATGTAGCTTAGTTTTCCCTTTCTTTTTGTTAGGGGGGTGACCCTTTTCTTAAAAAAATAATAAACTAGAATAGTTGATAGAAATAGGAAGTAGTGTTTCTACTTTCGCTTGGGGTCCTGATTGTTGGACAATTCCTACAAGCTTTAACCAACTAAGAAGAAGAAAACATCTCATAATAAGTGTTTCGGAAATGTTACAATTGGGTGCATTCATACAGGGACCTAATATGGACTTAAAAAAACACTATGCAAAAGGATTCTATTTGATAAACAGCTATTAGCTGTTTGTCTTAGCTATTAGTTTATTAACTATTTAAATTAACTGTTTGTATTAGTTATTTGAATTGACTATTTGTAAAAAAAATTATTTGGTAAGATTAGTTATTTCTAACAAATTTGTGAGATAAAAATCTAATTCTCAAAAAAACTCTTCCAGAAAGTTAATAGAATTAACTTTTTCAAATTAACTTTTTGGACCCATATTATCAAATACCTAAATTAACTTTTTAACTAAGTCAAAAAGCTAATTTTGATGCAAAAAGTTATCTTTGACTAAAAAATTCTTCAAAAAATTATTTATCAAACACCGCTAAAAACACATCACCTTCATATATCACCTTAGTGCTTCCTCAAGTAGTAAAGATTTTACAACTAAAGTTGATTAGCAAAATATATGCAGTTTATGTTAAGTATTTTCATTATTACGATTCTTCAAGATGATTCCATTCTGCATTGCCATCAATTCGATTCCCGAGATCTATCAACTACAAATTTAAGGCAATACCATCCACAACTTCAAGATAAACTCCGGATTTGCTAGACTTAACTGAGTAATATTCTTGTGTTATCTTTATTTTATCAAAGATAAAAAGTTGCAATTATGTGGGCATCTTATCTTATATTGTAAACACTAATTTAACTAGTATTATCCTTATGTGTCTTTGTAGGTATTTTATCTTATATTAGCTATTAGTTATTAACTGTTTGAACAACTATTCTTTGTGAGTAACTAGTATTGCCCTTATTTGATAGAATACTTTCCATTCATAGCTAACATCACACAATTCTATCCAATTCACGTCATAAGCCTTGTCGGACGTGCTTGCATTGTTGGTAGAATTATATAAATATTGCCTTGATTAAACATATAAATTGTTGTTAAGTGGCATCCACATGTGCCATCTGATAACAACATAAGCATAGCCTAACTAAGGAAGCTCATGTCAACTCAAGTGAAATGGAGGCAAATTTGGATGAATAAGATTGACGATGAAATCATTCTTCCTCACGAGCAACAAATGATAAGAAGGAGCCATATTCCGTTGAAATAATTTTGGCAAATCCACAAATCATTATTCAAATAAATAACCATATGAAATAACGTGAGTACCAGGTAACTCCCAAGCAAATAAGAGTGAAAATGGACAGATTTGATCCTCCACAAATAAACACATGAATAGTAATTCGCAAAAAAAAACCGACTTTTTGAATGCAAGTGATGCAACAGTAGTAAAGGGACACGACAATATTTTGGCTAATTTTAACATACTGTTATTACTTTCTCTAATTTTCAACCAACAATTCGAAAAAAAAAAAAATGACGAAGGAGAGGGCTAATTCAAGAGCTAGCACAACAAATCGAAACCCATGACTACTAATTCAACATCTAGAACAATGAATCTAAATCTGTGGCTAATTCAAGAACTTAAACTATAAAAAAAAAAAAAAAAGAAGATGATGAAACCCCGATGCTTACCTTATGTTCAGGCAGTGACGCAGGGCTTGCGGCTGAAAGGCGGGCAAGAGACAACCGGGCTCTGGTGGAGACGGTGACTGGGCGGCGGGCGATGATGACTTGTGCCACTGAGTTGTCTTTAGGGTTTGAGTTGGTGAGATTCTACGAAAATGAGGAAGTTTTGCGAAATATGGCTGGGAATGAAAAATAATGCTTGTCTTTTTTTAAAAAAATAATACTCATCCCTGGGAGGTTGGAAACTTGTTACCACTCATAAGTGTTGGGGGGTTTCAAGCTCCTTAGGATTAGGGAGGAACTTGAAACCTAGGGTATCAAGTATCTTTCCTTCAAAACTCCCACTAAACAATAAGGAAAGGAACTTGAACCCTCAGGTCTCAAATTCCATTCCTGTTTCCCTCACTAAACATGCCCTTACAGGGGCGCGAGCTAAAATAATTACTAAAAATTTTATCATTAGGAAATGTAAAATCTAAGTAAAATACAACAAAACAAATAAGAAGAAGGGAAAAGAGGAAGGTATATATCCTCATATTGTTTACCTAGGCCAACTTATGGAGAATCGAGAAGTTCAAACTTTGACTTGGGCCTTAGAAGGTTTTTAAGGATGGATTTGAGAAGAGTTTGGTCAGTTTACATGGACTATATTTCTTAGGGATTTTTTAGGCCTTTTTGTTGTGTGCTTGAAAACTAGGTGAGAATTGCATTTATAAGTGTAGAAAATAAGGGTTTGCTAGGGTTCTCGAGGTTTGGCACCACATGAGCTAGGTGTTTTTTCCCCCTACGTTTAGTGGACAACTAGGGTTTTCAAAAGACAGGTGAAGGAAGAGGAACCAGTACATGCTTAGCAAGGCCTAAAAAATCAATGCTCCAAGCTAGGCCATAGGTAAAATTTTAGCTCTGACTTATTTTGATCATATCCCTCATGTACGACCTCCATTTTGGGTGGTTCTTTTATTTCTTGAAGCTTATCGAGTCTAATTTCTAATAACACCAATTTCACAATGTTGGATGAGCGTGGAAGTAAACACATGTAAAAAAGTGAACATGTGTTATTTTCAACACACATATCAGTAGTCAACTTATATTTTTTCCATTATTTATTGGATTCTGGCTCATAATATATCATTAGAAAAACTCATGACATAAGGATTATAAATATTTAGACTCAACAATTTTATACACCCTAGAGTGAGATAAAAATATGAGCTAAATGTCAAATAAGGTCAATTTAGGCTTATTTAGGCTTTTGGTTCCTTTTAGCTTTGTGTGCGCATATTTGGTTATATATATTTAAGTTAAGTGATGTTGACACATTTTAAGGCTCTAGATCTTTGATATTGAAGGGTATTCGATTCTTACTAGATCGAACTATCATTGTTGTGCATTTTATAAAAAAGGAGATACTTTTTAGGTCTCTATTGTTAGCCACAATTAGATTGTGACTGAGTAAGGCAAAAGTCAAAGCAAATAATTTTTTTGTGCTTACCTGTTTGAAAGTGATGTTGCCCAGGCTCGGTTATTGGAAGACCTAAAGCCTGACGCCTATCTGCTTTTACCTTGACAAAGGTTAATGATGGATGCCTGAACTGGCTATTGAGGGTACTGAAACTCGACACTTGCCAACTTTCGTCATGACAGAGGTTGATGATGAGATGCTTGAACTTGGTTGCTAAAAATTTTGAACCTTGGCAATGGCCCGCTTTTGTAGTGATGATGGCTGATGATGGAAGCCGATATATTGTCGAAATGTCCCATGTGCTAGGACCCAGCAGTGCCCTATTGTGCTGGGAGCCAACGTAGTATCAGAGTATTTCATTGTGCCAAGAGCTAGCGTACTGTTAAAATGTCTCATTATGCTATGAATTAGTGATGTCCCGTTGTGTCGGGAACTAGTGTATTATCGAGATGTCCTATTGTATTGGGATCTAGTGTAAAGGGCCCAACCCCGGTATGAGGACAATTTCTAATAATGAAAGTAAGGACTGATAATTAGCTCTACAAATTAGCACGAGCTTTACTGGCATGCTTATACCCACTTGCACGCTATGTGAGAAAACTTCCTAGGAGATCAATCATTTTAAAACTTCTCCACAACAAGCATGTTTAACTATGGAGTTCTTAAGTCTTGGCTTCCAAAAAATGAAGGCTTACCTTTAACGATATAAGTAATTACTTCAAATCTTTGAAGCCTCAATTACAACCATGCTCTAGGGGAATCCCCACTTAAAGAATACAACATCCTTGCTGTGCCTCGTAAACTGACCTACTTGTCAATCCTAATGACCAACAATCCATCTTAGTATCTTTACTCCACTAAGTGACTGCCCAAGACACTTTTGTCCACTAATGTAGCTCATGATTGGGGGTCAACTTTGATACCATCTATATCACGTCAACCTAATGGGTCAGATCCTTGGATAGGCCATTGGCCAACAACCTAGGCTCTAGGCCTTCAGCCTAAAGACTAACCCTTAACAGTCCACTGTCCCCATTTGGGTTAGAAAATGGAAGCGTTTATTGTTATAGTAGACTCAATACACCATTTATAAAACCATACTATACTTCCTTAATCTTTTGATGTGGGATAGGTGATGCTACAGACTCCCCAGCTTAAAGAATTGATGTTGTCATCAAGCCTATAGATCATTCCTTGAGTTAGAAGTTGTGGCAATAATACTAATTGTCAATAACCTATACTTTATCCTCCGTGGGTGTAGAGTATGTAAACAACTAACTAGCCCAAGGTCCACTTGATACCATCTGTGATGCCCTGACCCAGCTAGTTAGGCCGGTAGACAACTTATTAGGCAACAACCTAACCTCTAAACTTTTGGCCATAAGCCGTAATTAGTATTTTCCTTGGCAGAGACAATACACACTTAAACAATAGTTAAGGTGTACACTCAATAGTTAGGCAATAGATGATGAGCATTAAAACAATACAATCCTTCTTTGTTAAGTAATAGTTTTTGGAAAAACACCAAACACAAACACACTTTAGAAAAAGATATTTGGCATTGGGGTTGATATGCATTATACTTTCCCTAACAAATGCTTGACTAAACCTTACCTTTTAAGTTAGAGATTATTTCATTCAAGAAAAAGATGATAAGAGAAGACAATAGTGTCAGGGATGATTCTCTATCGCAAAATGGAGGTATTTATAGGTGAAGAGCGGTTGCCAACTCAGGTCTGTTCTTTTTGTGGGTATATCTATGGCCTCTAATCCTTTTCACTCCTTCCTACTTCTTAAAACTAAATACCACCTATTCTCACTCAATTCCATTCCCTCTCACTCCTTTCCACAGTCTCCATTCCCCCCACTCCGGCCCCTTCTTCTGGCACTTTCTATACTCTTCCATTGCCTCCCACTCTCACTCAGTCCACTCTTTCCTACTCCATTCCATTCTTTCCTACTCCTGCATACAACAAACCACTCATACTCACTCCATTCCACTCCTTCCCACTTCGTTCCATTCCTTTCCATTCCACACCTATATATACCCACGAAGGGAATAGGGCCTTAGTGGTTACAACAAATAAAAAGTCTTCATAAGTGCTCATTAACCATCAGAATTATGAAAGTCATTAATCCACTCATTATATTTTATTTTTTTTTGCTTTTTGCTTTGTTACAATAAACATGGGCAACACTTAATTATGGTTATTACTAAGGAATTACACAAACACATTGTTAATTAGCAACCTTGAATGGAAAATTATTTGCCTCACCAAAAACAGGGCCATACGCCCGTGTTGAAGGACATGGTTAGACTGTGCATCCTCTTGTCTAGATCATCTTCTTATTTTTTCACTGCAAGGGTTGTCTAGTGTGCCACCACTAATGGGTTGTGTCAATTCACATGACCTCGCCATGCATTTCTGAGCCAAAGCGAAACAAAACTTAGCCCACTTCTTGGGTGGAAACCTAAATTCCTTTGACCAAAAAGTTCACACTCATTTTAATCTTCTTATTGTCTTTCTAAAATGCACAAAAAGTCCCGACTGTTACAATCCTCCCCCCTTTAAATAAGTTCATCCTAAGAACTTCCTCTAGTTGTTTATCTTAAGAGAAAAGAGGTTGGTACTTCTCATTGATGTGGGCATTGGTCTCCCAAGTATCCTCAAGTGAGGAATGATTGGCCCATAAGACCATTGTTTTGTAGTTGTATCTCTTGATGGTCTAAAATTTGTATGAGTTGTTCTTCATATAATAAGTTTTTCCGCCAAGTTGATATTATCCTGCCGAAGTATATGGCTGGAATTGGAAACATACCTTTGTAATTGAGACATGTAAGCCATATAAACTTTTGAAAGCTTGGGAGGCAAAGCTAAAAGATAAGCTATTGGAGCAATCTGCTCAACAAACTCATATGGACCCACAAGTCAATGACTCAATTTCCTCACTTTACCAATTCTTTTCTTCTGGAAGGAGATACCTTTATGAATATTGAACTTTTTACTTTAAATTATGAAGGCCTTCTTCTTTTCTAGGCATAATTTCATCGCCTATCTAAATGACCTTCATATTGTCTTGAAGTTTTCTAATTTTGTGAATAGCATCTTGAATAAATTTCAGCCCAACCACTAAAACTTTATCAATGTCACTCCGACAAAGTGGATATCAATACTTATGTCCATACAATGCCTCAAAAGGTGCCATCTTGGTCATCTCATAATAACTATTATTGTATGAAAATTCAATTGAAGGCAAATTTTCTTCCCAATCACCTTGAAAACCAAGCACACAGGCACACAACATATCCTCTAGTGTTTGGTTGATCCTTTCTATTTGACCATTAGTTTTAAGGGTGGTACGTAGTACTAAGGTTAAGCTTTGCCCTAATGCCTTTTGTAAAACACTCCATATGCAAGACAAGAATCGTGAATCACGATCGAAGACCTAAACTTTCGGAACTCTGCGTAATCTGATTATCTCCCTTATATACAACTTAGCCAACTTCTCCATTATCCGAGTCTCCTTAATAGTACAAAAGTGAGCATTCTAGTCAAGCTGTCTACAATCAACCATATGGAATCATTATGATTTTGTGATAGCGTCATGAATCGGCCGACTTACTTGTTCTCATGACTAGCAGTCCATCCTACTAAGTGACTGCTTAAGGCTCTCCCGTCTACTGGCACAACCAATGGTTGCAGGTCGACTCTGATACTATATGTAGCACCCCAACCTAACAGGTCAGATCCTTAGATAACTACTAGCCAACAACCTAACCTTTAGGCAATCGACCCTAAGACTAGCCCTGAATAACCCATTGTCCTTGTTTGGGCTAAAAAGGGGAAGTGCTTGTTATTATAATAGGCCCAATAAACCATGTAAACTATAACACAAGGCTAATCTTTCCATGTGGCATATAGGATATTACACCATGCAGTATCCTATTATGTGAGAAACCAGCGAGTTTATTATGTTAGTAGCTAGCATATTGTTGAAATAACCCCATTGTATTATTTTGACAAGTCAAAATAGTTAAATGAATGTCTAGTGTCTAGAAAAAAACAGTTTGAAAAAAACTATTCACGCCCAAACAACTTTTTCTCAAAAAGGTACTCCTTTTAGTGTTTAGGGAATTTTTTTAGTAAAAATGACATAATTATCAAAGAGTTTGAAAAAATTACACCACATAACGTTAGCCTCGTTGTAGTGATATTTGATATTGCATTTTTACTTGAATTGAATTTGTTGAAAATCAAATCATTTGAAATTAATATAAATTTTAACTCATAAAAAATTCAATAAATGACAAAATATGATTATAAGATGTCGACATCACATAAATAGACACAAATTGAATAAAAAATAGATAAATAATGAAAACAAAGTATGTGCAGATGGTAACAAATTAAGGCCTTTATGGATGAAGCTATTTTGTACATTTGACATCAGTTTAATTCTTTTAGAAGAAAATAAGATGACTAATAAACAAAATATTATGTTTAATTAAAAAGTAATTTAGAGATAAGAGTATAAATGAAATTTCACCAAATTTCTTTTGCAAAATCAATTAATTTTACCCAAATGTTTTCTAAAAACAACTAATTTAATAAATTAGTGTAAGCAACTGATTCAAATAGCTACCAACTAACAATTAATACAAATAGCTAATAGTTATTTGTCAAACAAAGCCACAGTGCAATACCTCGCTTGACAAAATTAGCCGCTTGAGTGACTGATGATTTTTCATGTAACAAATGGTTATTTTAGACTTTTTATTATCATTTTTTTTTACAAGGGTAAGCGGGTCAGCCCACAAAGTTCCTATCACAGGGTACCTAGCAGACCTAAATAGGCCAGGGGAGGGGATGTCAAACTCAAACCAGAAGTCCAAACCCACAAGTCTTCAACACACATAATTCTTGCACCAAGCAGAAGTGTATGTCCCCAGGTTTGAGCCTGGGTGGGGAGGGAGGAAAGTGGGAGTGTAGGCCATCCCGCCAACACTTGCTCGACAGACTTTTTAGTATCATATTGCCATCCCAAACAATTGAAGAAAATAATTTTAGATTTAAATAATCGGAATTTTGCAGATTTTGCATGCTAATAATCCAAACTTATAAATTATGCAATAGAGTTTTAAACATTGGATCCATTGAATCTCAATAACATGTATTTAAAAAAATTGATAATTATTTATCCAATTCCAACTCACAGTTTGCCTATATTTTGGTATAGATTATTGAGACACACTACGCCCAAAGTATGAACACTTCTATACATTCCGTAAGTTCGGATTATTAGCATGTAAACCCCCAAAGTTCTGATTATTCAAAGCCAAAATTCCTTGTAAAAATGTGTTTAGTAAATTTAACTATTGAATTGTCCAATCACTAAGCCAAGATCTTATTATAAACACGGTTTTGTTAAAGTAATTTCATACATGTTCTCCTTAAGAAAGTTTGGAATTTTGAGTCGTGTAAGTGGAGAAAATATTACAAGTGCTATGAAAGATCTTTGTCTCTTTTTAAAATTGAGAAAATTGACGCCAATAATCTGAACTATCGAGGGTAAATGCGAATAATTTGACATGAGAAAATTACAGCGATCAGTCCAACCTTTGACCTTATTTTTTGTAAATAATCTGAATTAAGAAAATTCATATCAGAGTACAAGTGAATCAAACTTACCCAAACTCTTTGTTAGTATACTTACAAAAAATAAAGTCAAATGTCAAATTATTCACTGTAATTTTTTCAAATCAGATTATTCATATTGATACTCCTAATAGTTTAAATTGATATTAATTTTTACTTTAAAATTTAGACCAAATAATAATTCGACTCTAATAATACGCTGGAATGCCAAAAAAACCTATGCGAAGGTCTCATTGCCAATTTTTATTAGTCGACGTTTTGTTTTGGTATTGACGTGACACATCCCTGTTTCGATCGCATTAACAAATAGTAATTATATTCAAATAATTTCTGGATATTTTGATCCTTTAGAGACAGGAGAGGGGTGCCGGGTGCGCCACTGTCCGTGTTGCAGCAATTGCTAGGGTTTCTTCATCTTCACTCTCTCACCCCCTCGCTCCCTTTGAAATTCAATCACAAGGATTCTACCATCCCTTTTTTCGCCGCCGGCGCCATTGTCGTCTCTCCGATAATCTGTTAGGTTTTAAGTTCCTCCATTTTTTGGTAATTTCTTTCTCTTTCCCCATTGTTGGTTTTCCCCCCTTCGATTTGTTTGTTTATTTTTATTTTTGTATTAATTTTGTCTGATGATCGATAAGGATTGTAATGCTTTTTGATGGGAAATTCTTCTATACTTCTGTTTTTATTTGATGCTCATCTGCATTTGAAACAGTTAATCGGATTTAGCCCTTTTTTGTGTGGACTTAGTTTTATGTCTACTATAGTACTATGGTGGGATTATTCCTCCAGAAACTGGACTCCTTAAGCTTTGTAGGGTAAAATGGCATGCTGTTGTGTACATATGGTTGTCAGATTGAGAGCACGGAACTGGGTGATAAACCAATTCGTTGGTTTTCTTGATACTTTTCAACCTCAATTTTCTAGGGCTGAGTTTGATAATTCTCCACCTATTGCACTCCTCTTGCCCATTGGACTTCTAAATCCGTCAAACCATTCAATGACATGTGCAAAAAGATGGGTAGTTTCTGGTTTTTTTTTTTTTTTTTTTTTGGGGGTAGTAAAACCAATAACTGAAGCTTATAGCAAGTGATCATTTGACTTGTGGTGGATGATCAGGATGCAAGTGTATCAAAAATTCTATGAAGAATTGATGAGGCATGCAAAATTACTGCCGTTGTTTTTTGGTTGTTTGGAAGATTAGTGCTGGATTGTTATTGAGATCGCTCTTAAGAAAGGAAATACAGCAACACCACCACCACTGCCACCACCTCCTCCTCCCAATGTGGGTCCCGCTTTCGCGGGGTCAACTCTTAAGAGAGGAAATTATGCTCGTAAATACATCCAGGAACTTGGCAACACTAGAGATAATTTTAGAAATGATAAAGTGCTTAAGTTTCTGGTCTTTTTAACAGAAGCTTAACAATTTATTGAATCTTAGCATTCTTTGATCAGCAAAAGATGTTCTGGGGAAATTAACTTTGCTGTTCTCTCTCCATAGGTGTGTTTGCTTATGATTAGGTGGCTAGTTGGTAGATTGGCTGGAAAGAACAAAAACTTCCTTGGATAGAGTCTCCTTTGAATTTCTGGTTCGGTTAGTAGAATAATTAATCCTCCTGCGTCCGTTGCTTGGTCAAACTGCTACTTATTCTACTGGGCTTGTCTTATTTTTTAATTTAACAGTGGCTGGATGGGAAGCACAGGTCGAATCCCACCTCACCATATGAGACGCCCTCTCCCTGGCCCTGGTATGGTGCACCCTGAGCCATTTGGTGCAGGGATACGGCCTCCACCTGGTGGTTTTCCCCCCATTGACATGTTGCCTCCACCAGAAATTTTGGAGCAGAAGATTGCTGCTCAACATGTGGAGATGGAGAGGCTGGCGACGGAGAACCGAAGGCTTGCTACCACCCATGGGACATTGAGACAGCAGCTTGCTGCAGCACAGCAGGAGCTGCAGATATTAGAGTCTCAAATTGGAGTGGTAAAGTCAGAGAGAGAGCAACAGATGAGGGGCCTTGTGGAAAGAATTTCAAAGATGGAAGCTGAATTGCGAGCAGCAGACCGCCTTAAGATGGACCTTCAACAGGCACGTGCAGAGGCTCAGAGCTTGGTTGAAGCGCGACAAGAACTTATGGCAAAGGTGCAACAACTAACTAGTGAGCTTCAGAGAGCCCATGTTGATGTGCGGCAAATACCTGCTTTGTTGTCCGAACTCAATCACCTCAAACAGGAGTTTCATCAGTGCAGGTGCCTATTTTGCCAACATTTGGGAGACTTTCCCTGTATATAACATTAATTGTTTAAGACTTTCCCCTGTATATAGCAAATCTGGTGACAATTGCCTTCTTTGTTCTGTTAAGAATTCTCTCTTTCATGTTTATATTTTATTTTGAACATGCGATGATAAGTCTTTTATCTGGCAGGGCGACATATGACCATGAAAGGAAGGTTTATCATGACCACCTTGAATCTCTTCAAGTTATGGACAAGGAGTACCGGACAATGGCTGAAGAGGTGGCAAAACTACGTGCTGAATTGAATAATATTGCCAATGTTGATAAAAGAGCTGGTACATTTTTTTGTTGTGACACTCTTTTTTGTGTGGGTCTGTGTACCTGTGCGTATGCACATGCGTAGGTTTATCGTTTCTAATTGTCACATACTTTGGCACTCACAGTCTTTACTTTGATGCAGCCTATGGATCTGGATATAGTGAAAATGATGCTTCTGGGTACAATCCTTCAGGGCAAAGTTCTTATGAAGATGGTTATGGAGCACAACAGGTGGGGATATGCATACATAGGCATTGTTCACTGAATGCTGTATCAGTAACATTCTGATGTCCCCTTTTTATTTTTATTTTTTTTAAAAACATTTTCTAATACTTAGTGATTAGGGTGACATTTGCTTCATGATCTGATTCAACCCGAAAACTGTGACTTTTTCTCTTTTCCACAATGTAGTTTGTCTTAATAATTAGCTATGTTACTTGGACTTCGCCATACCCATGTCAAAGTGTTGCGTGTCCCGACATAGGTATTGTGCTGGACTGAGGGGTTTTTTTTTTTTTTTTTTTGGGTAGAAATTTTGTACTTTTTTGGTCTAAAATGATGGGTTTACTGTCCATATCTTTGTCCAAGTGTCGAGTATCTACCATGGGTACTTGAATAAAAAGGAAGAGCGCAAGAGATGTAGCTAACTAGTGTACTTATTTTATTCAATGTGACTGGCTTGCCTATATTTTGCGAGCGCATGCACCTTCCTTCCCCAAGAAAAAGAAGGGGAAAAAAAAAAAAACTCTATTTTGACCAATTGCTTTGCCATGAGCCTAGTTTCTGCTATTATTGAGAAAGGCTTTATTTCTGTTGAAGAAACAGAAGGAGAATCTTTTATGTACTTGAGTGGCTCTCTTTATGTGCAATGTGATTAACCCTAATGTCTTTTAAGTGTTGGGGGAGGGATTAGGAACGATGGGGAGGAGGACGTCTGCTTTTCGTAGAAAGAACTTGTTACAGTATGTTATTGATACGTAGAAAATTGTTGTTGACCATCATTTTCGAGCTTGCGGCAGGGATGCAGGGTAATATGACTTTTTGGTCTCCAGTATACGGCATTGTCTGCGCAGCATCTTTCATTGCTAAGTGGATGACTACAATGTGCACCCAATCTTGCCATGGCTAGTGAACTAGTGATTTTCCCTACTTATTCTGAGGCTATGGCAGGGTTCAGTGAAAATAGTGCTTTGCAATATAAGAGTAGCGTATTTATTGCATACATTTTAGCCCCTCATACCCTACCGTAGGTGAGATGTTGGGTTGTTATAGTCTTATTCGGCTTGGTGCTGCTGTCATGGGCTATGGTTGACTGATGCTCCATGGGACAGTCATACTTATTTTTGAGGTGGTTTCCAGAACTGGTGGATCAGCTGTGTGCAGCCTTACCTGTGAGGCTGTGACAAGAATAGATGCTGTTTTCAAAGAGCTGATTCTTGTCTCTTCTGTGCGTTTTATATGCTCGGATAAATTTGAAGTTACCATCCAGCTTGATAGAAATGCATTCCTTTTCTTGTAAAGAAATCTTATCCACCTTATGGTCTTAATTGTTCTTCGCTGTCGGCATCTACTGAATTTGTGGCCACCTAGTAAATCAAGAGATTTGATGAATTTTGTTTTTGCCTATTAGGCACATGCTGCATTTCCGGCAAGCGGTGCTGCTGCTACTGCACCTGTTGCTGCAGGTGGTGCGGTGGCCAGCAGTGGCGGTACACCCACTTATACAGCACCTCAGTCCGCGCCAACTGCTGCAAGACCGGGCTATGATGCTGCAAGGGTCCCTGGGTATGAGGCCCAAAGAGGTCCTGCTTATGATGCATCCAGGATTCCCACCTATGACCCGCAGGGAGGCCAGGCCTACAATCCTCAGAGAGTACCTGGTTATGATGCATATAGAGCTGGCTACGACATGCAGAGACCCCCTCCTTATGATCCCCAAAGAGTGACAGGATATGAAATGCCCCGGGGTACCAACTATGATGCACATTCTAGGGGTGTAGCTCAGCCTCCTCCTGGTCAGGCACCACCAAATAGCATGCAATACGGAGCTGCAGCGCCACAACCTGCTGCAGGTCGAGCTCCTGCTGGCCATGAAGCCCCGGCACGAGGTGGCAACACAGCTCGTAGGTAGGAGGTTTGTTGTACAAGTTTTCAGAATTCCGGTGGACTCTGGTTACTTACCATAAGTTTCTGCTTCCGTGCTCGAGAAATGTTGGACATGCTTGTGTATAACTAGGCAGCAGCTGCTTCCAGCAGTGTCAATTCTGCGATGTTCGTGGGGATAAGGTAATATGGGCATGGAAGGATGATAGTTGTCTAGGAAAATCAGAGATTTGGATGCAGATCGTCCAGTCCTGGTCACTTTAAATGTTTTATTGAGGCAATGCATCTTTGTTTGAGCTTTTTTTTTTTTTTTTTTTTTTATTGGTTGGGGGGGGGGGGGGGGGGGGGGGGGGGCTGCATAGGTTGTATCTTGCACGATTCTGCCCTTGCTGCTGCTTGTGCCGCTTTCTGAGATTGATGTGTAATTTCATTTAACCTATCCTGATGATTAATTTTCTGGGTTCCCTCCTGGACCCGTCTGATTTGGATGACTGAGAACTAGGGCATGGCTGCTGTTGCTATTGAATATTGTCTTTGTCGTTTCGCACCATTGATTCTGTAGCCGTGGTTGCAGCCAATGTGTTGCTCAGCTGCCTTGAATTACAAGCAGAGAATTTCAGCCTGTATATGGGCTCCGCTTTCAAAGATCATCAGAAGCGTTATTCTAATTGATGTAGTTGAACAAGTACAGCATGCCAAATTATGTATCTGAACATCGGTAGCTCCCCTTAATACTAGGACTATTTGCTTTCAAGTGATGTGCTCAAATTTTTGCCATTTGTTTTTAGGAAAAGCATAATGCCCCTTGAAACCACGTACAACAGCAAATATCGATATTTAATGTAAGAAGTGATTTTATTGATTGCTTGCCAAGCAAAAACAATGACCTTACGAGTGAAGACTTGTGCTGTTTTCTTTGAAATCCCTCAGTGCCTTGAATTGATCATCAGTATCTGCGAAGAGAACTTAAGAATAGTGTCAACTGGCTCACCTGACAAACTAGGTGCTCTTTACATTGAATTCATCCTCCCTTGCTGCTTAATGGCTTAATATTTGTGCAATTGCTACTCCTAGCTGAACGACAGAGATGGTATAATAGAGCTTTGTTCGGAAAGATATTATGCTAGCCTTGTTTCAGCACACGGCCCATTGCATACGATGAAGCGGGCAAGTTGATATTGTGCTCTTAACCTTGGTCATCAGCATAATGATGTTGGGTATTCCCTGCGAGCTGATTCTGCTGTCCTTTATTCCCTGCACTGCACAGGAATCATTAGAACAGGGGGCAAAATTGCAAGATGGAGAAGATAGAATAAATCTGAAGAGTAGTGTTTTCCGTTTGCGCCCGAACCAAGTCCCTTGTTTGGTCTCCAAAATAGATGTCCCGAGGAAGGTGGTCGCCTAATGAGTCTAAACAAACTCTCTTTTTGTTAGGTAGGGTTGTGTCAATCTATGTCTATTTGGTAAGGTAAGGTTTCGGGGTGTGGATTTGGGATTTTAGTTAAAAATTTACCTGGAAGGGGAAATGATCCGGTCCACGAGCAGGGGCAGAATTGATCTGAACCATTCCTGTCTCCATTGCATCACTGATCAAAATCGCGGCGTTTATATCTTTGGTGAAAACAGAGCGGACAGAGGCCTACACCACCTTCATAACGTTAACAGAAGAATAGCATCACCAAAGAGTTGAAAAGCTGAAGATAAATCATACATACCTGGAGGCCGAAACTACTAGCATTGCAATGATGAATCCCTTCTTCGACCGAGTTTGTCTTGATAACCTGTAAGACAGGTCAAACGGCTCCTCCCATGCTATCTTCATGTCAGGCTGGACGTTGTCCAACAACAAAGGCCAAATGAGGTTGCCTTCCCTTTTGTATTCTTGGCAAAACGTTGCTCCTTTCTCCTTGCGTCCATGACTGGCCCTTCAATATAGTTGGCAGATGATTCACTCACCACGGGAGTCATGTCAGTCTTCCTCGGGTGGGCTTACTGTCAGTATGGCAATCTTTGCATTGACTTTAGCCACAAGAGGGTCGGCTATGGACTGCATCGCGAGCACAACCTTCATGGCAGTGCATCTTTGACCACTGTGACAAGTCGCGGAGGAAGAAAGATTTAGAAATGTGCATTGTGCTCACGAGCTGCCCTACGATAGTCTGCCTTGGGTACTGTTTAGTGTGACTACGTTGTCCACTGTCCAAGCAACCGAAAGAGCCGTATTTGGGGACTTGTTTTTTTGGGGGCGGGGGGGTAGGGGGTGGGTTAAAGTTGATTACAGCAGTGTAATCAAGACGTAAACCTCCCATTTCTTCTTCAAAGGTGCCCCAATAGTTAATGCCATTCACTTTTAGGGTCCACTAGAAATCAAATTAATGGAAAGGATGCATAAATCTGGCTTACCATCCAAGCTACTAAAGGTGGGGACTCTTGGGTGTCAGTTCGATTTGGCTTTGCCTCTTATAAAAATCAAAGACGATGCAGAAGCTCCTGAAAATCGCAATATAAAAGTTGCATAGACAAAGAGCTTGCCTGTAAGAAAAGCCTCTTTTTACGATACTAGCAGCAGCAAGATATAAATCAGCATCTTCGAGAACAACACAAGCACCTTTTCCACCAAGTTCCATCTGAAGAGGGATCGTTCCTTTCTTCTCTGCTATTGTAATTCCAGTGTCTCCACCAGTGAAGCTGAAGTCGAGAGTGATCATCAAAAATATCAGAGAAATGCATGTACACCCTTAAAAAAAAAAAAAAGGCAGTACCTTTGCGGGTTGTAACCATTGGATAAAGCCTCTAAGAGCATTGATTGGATAGTAGGCTAGCCTAGGTTCAGAGTGATTGTGCCTGGTTGTCCGCCTTATAGCTTGGAAATGCTGGTCAGGTTAGTTCTTGGTTGGGTCGTGCTTAGTTCCTTGAAATTGGGACAGGCTTGATCTCAACTCAGTCGCCTCAATTCACCTTAAAGCCAAAACGGACTCTTATATCGAGTCTAGTCAAGCAATAAGATATGGGTTACTTTTGCCATATTTGTCTCTCTGCTAGTAGGGATGCTTGCAGCATTGCAGGAGTAAGACTACCTATATCTAGAACTTTCTAGACTCCTACAAAGTAGGACCCACTCAAGCTGTTGATGGCGTTGGTTTTGCCAGGTTTGCTGTCTCCTGTGGTTATCATCTACCTGACCTTACTTCCAAATGCCACCCCAGTTGATCACCCCCTTCCCCCAAAACAAAGGGAAAAAAAAAAAAAAAAAGAAGAGGTTTGTTGAGACTAGAAAACATTACCGTATACAGTTTATTCCAGGATGCAGACTAAGGAAATCACCAATTTCGGAACCTTTTCCATTGACACAACTGATAAGTCCTTTCGGAAGGCCAGCCAAGTGAAAAGTGAAAACAATGAATCATGTGAAGTGCAGCCACACCACCCTAACCATAAGGCGAAAAGTTATAACAACTAATATTTTCCGCAGTTATGCAGCACTTTGTAGTGCTGCTGATGATCCTGTTGCGTACCCGAGTTGGAGGCTTCAGCACAACAGAGTTGCCAGCGACAAGATGAGGTGGTATTTTCGACACTGTAAGGTTGGCTGGGTAGTTGAATGGTGGAATTGCTAAAACCACCCCAAGAGGTATCGGTGGAAGTAGAAGTATTTCTTAAGTTATCCGAGGATGTTTTGACAAGGATTCAAACACCTCACTTGCCCTATTGCATAGACATGACGTCAACGTTAAAGCAAAGTAAGAATACGATTAACAGGAGAGAAACTCGTATTAGTGGTTGAAGACATTTATCTGATGCTAGCCACACTACTAAAAAGAGTCATTGAAGCAAAACTCGGTCACAGTAGCATTAACTCTCAGTGTTTCACATAACATATTTCATCTGAATGCTTGCAGTGTTCAAATATGGTGTAGTTTCCTAGCCTGGACATGAACAACATTTGCTTCAGCAATTATCTTTGTCAACAGTCAGAAAAGCGTTTTCTGAACTGTTACAGGGGCGATAATTCTTGTCAGAAATATCAAACATGCTAAAGTCATACGCAGCAAGTAGAGGTATTCAGAGTTGCACCACGTATTTAGGCTCATAAACGCAAAGCAAAATATAACTTTTTTCTTAAATTTAAATTATTGTCTTTTACGATATCATTGATGACAGATGACGTTGATGTGTTCATTTCTTCAGATACTGTCATTCAAGGGATAATTGCACTCACTAATTTTAAAGATTTAGCTCGACGAGTCTCAGAGTAATATGCTTCACAAATTTTGTTAGGATTTGTCCCAAATTCTTTGGCCGATTTTGAAAATAATTAAATGATTTCCTTTTTTGAGGATTATTGCTTAACATCCAAGGCTCAAGTTGTGTGATTGAAGATATTTTATTTTATGAAAATTATATTATTTTCATATTTTATATTAAATATCTTTTTCCTTAAAGCCAAAACATATGTTTACGACCAGGGTTAAACCTTAGTACCTGTTGGAATTCTCTATAAATACTAGGTTGTCTAACGTTGTTTGGAGCGGGGCACTTGGATGTGCTTCTCGGCACTTCCCTTTTCTATTCCACACCTTATTGAGAGTTAGTATTGAGAGATGCTCGTTGTAATTGATCTCTTCCTTAGGCGTTTACTTTGAGATATTTATCTCTCTTATTGATCTCTTCTTTGGGTGTTTGCTTTGAGATCGTTTTATACTCACTCATATCATATTGGATTTTGTGCCGTTGTTGTTACCTGTGGTTTTCTTCCGATTGCGTTTCTACGTAAAAATCATGTGGCCCCAACTATTTTTTTTAATCATGTTTTATATTCTCCAATATCTACACCCCTTATCGCTTCCGCATAAACTAAGCTCGAATTTCAAATATTATTTTCTTAACAAGTGGTATCAGAGCTCAAAGCTTGAATTTCAAATATTATCTACATCCTTTATCGCTCAGCAGTCCCCATATTAATTTATTGGGCAAGGTAAGACAAACATTTGCAGCATCAACGCTTCAAGTCCAAAGGGCATTCGCGTGATGGGGCGTATCAGAGTATAGACTTATTCTTGAGCCTTCAACCATCAGTTTAAACTTTTGGTTGAGATGATTTTTGAACATGGTATCAGAGCCGCAGTCATTGATCCGGATTTCGAGCATTTTCTTGAAGGATGTTTCTCATTGATATTGAGAATTTTGACGTCATAACAAGATAGATTTCGTCGTGTTCGTCCATTCCAAGAAATTTGGTCCAAGGTGGAGTTTGTTGGGATTTGTCCCAAATTCTTTTGCCGATTTTGAAAATAATTAAATTATTTCCTTTTTTGAAGATTATTGATAGGCACCTAAGGCTCAAGGTTGTGTGGTTGAAGATATTTTATTTTATGAAAATTTTATTATTTTCATATCTTTTTTCTATAAAGATGCTTAGTAGCCAAGACATATGTTTACGGTTGGGATTAAACCTTGGTACATTTTGGAATTGTCTAAAAATACTAGATTGTTTAACCTTGTTTGCAGCGGGGCACCTGGGTGTGCCTCTCGGCACTTCCCTTTTCTATTCCACATCTTATTGATAGTTAGTATTAAGAGATTTTTGTTGTAATTAATATCTTTCTTAGGCGTTTGCTTTGAGATCTTTATCTCTCTTGTTGATATCTTCTTTGGGCGTTTGTTTTGAGATCGTTTTGTACTCACTCATATCATAGTCAATTTTGTGCTGTTGTTGCCGTCCGTGGTTTTATCGCGATTGGGTTTCCACTTAAAAATCATATGCCCCCAACTATCTTTTTTTTATTTTATTTTATATTCTCCAATATCTACATTCCTTATCGCTTCCGCATATATTAAACTCGAATTTCAAATATTATTTTCTTAACAAGTGGTATCAGAGCCCAAAGCTTGAATTTCAAATATTATCTGATCCCTTATCACTCAGCCCCCCCATATTGATTTATTGCGCAAGGTAAGGCGAGCCTTTGCAGCATCCACGCTTCAAGCTCAAAGGGCATTCGCGTGAGGGGGCGTGTTAGAGCATAGAATTATTCCTGAGCCTTCAACTATCAATTTAAACTTTTGGTTGAGATAGTTCTTAAACATGGTATCATAGCCGCAGTTATTGATCCGGATTTTGAGCATTTTCTTGAAGGATGTTTCTTATTGATATTGAGAATTTTGATGTCATAGCAAGACAGATTTTGTCGTGTTCGTCTATTCCAAGGAATTTGGTCCAAGGTGGAGTTTGTTAGGATTTATCCCAAATTTCTTTGCCGATTTTGGAAATAATTAGATTATTTACTTTTTGAAGATTATTACTTGGCACCAAGGCTCAAGTTATGGTTGAAGACATTTTATTTTATGAAAATTATATTATTTTCATATTTTGTATTAAATGTCTTTTTCTTTTTCTGTAAAGATGCTTAGTAGCCAAGACAAATGTTTACGACTAGAGTTAAACCTTAGAACCTTTTGTAATTTTCTATAAATACTAGGTTGTTTAACTTGTTTGGAGTGGGACACTTGGGTGTGCCTTTCAGCACTTCCCTTTTCTATTCCACATCTTATTGAGAGTTAGTATTGAGAGATTTTCGTTGCAACTGATCTTTTCTTTAGGCGTTTGCTTTAAGATTTTTATCTCTCTTGTTGATCTCTTCTTTGGGCGTTTGTTTTGAAACCGTTTTATATTCACTCATATCATAGTGGATTTTGTGCCGCTTACCGCTTGTTGTTTTCTCCCTATTAGGTTTCCACGCAAAAATCATGTGCCCCTCACTATCATTTTTTTAAATCTTGTTTTATATTCTCCAATATCTACATCACTTATTGCTTTCGCATATACTAAGCTTGAATTTCAAATATTATTTTCCTAACAAATTTTAGATGGTTTCCGCTAACATCAATAGTCCCTCTGAATTGACACTCTAGTGGCTCATAATTCCCCATCTAGTATTGCTAACTATCCTCAGTTAGCATGGGCTCTTATGTGCGCCCAATAGGGTCTTTCACCATCCACCATTACGGGAGGATGGCCAGTAGATCTTTGTATCTCCACACATTTGGGAAGTGGGAGGCAAAAGATAAAGACACACATATACTTCCCCCCCTTTTTTGGTTGGGGGCCTACTTTCACGGGGTCACGCTAGATCTAAATGTAAGTAGTCTTACCTTTGCAAGCATTTGTGCAAGCAAAGAGACTGCTTCCAAGAGAGCATACAAGTTTTTAGATTTGGGGGAGGTTTGCATAATATGGTGATTAACTTCATCCATAATGAAGATTTGACCCTTATGTCCACAAAGAATATCTCACAGTTTTCAGGGCCTTGGCAAGAAATTAAGAGGATGGCAAAAGAAGAACATTTGATCAATGCTGAGTTCATGCAAAACCTGAGTGTACAGGTGGGTGATGGTTCAAGGACTAGCTTTTGGGAAGCTATTTGGATCTCAAATTAGACTCTGAAAACTTTATACCCAACCCTGTTTAATGTCTTAAGCCAGAAGTCTGTTATTATTGCAAATATGGGTTGATTTGAAGGAGACGTGTGGAAGTGGACTCATATGTGGGAAAGACAACTCTCACCAGATGAATCACAGCTGGTTGGAGACGTTTGTACTATGATGCAATAACATCCCCCCCCATAAGAGATAAAAGGGATCATGTTCTCTGGTGCAAGAAGAGGGAGTTTTCAACAAAAAATTTGCTACAAAAGGTTGACAAAATGACAAGTCACACTACTGAGGTTGACTGTCTGGTCTCCTCTGTATGGGTCAGTCTTGTTCCACCTAAGGTTGAGTTCTTCTTATGGCTAGCTCTTCTGGGAAAGTTGAACACAAAATACATGTTGCACAGGAAAGTCATTATCCCTACTCAAGCATTAAACTGTAGTTTTTGTGGCCTTCGAATTGAGGATTTGGATCATTTGTTGGTCACTTGCTCCTTTTCTTGGAGTATTTGGAGTAGCTTCACTCAAGCCTTTGCTCACCAAGTGGAGCAATAGGATACCTTCAGGTAGTTTTATGAAATGTGGATAGCCCAAAGGATCTACAACAAGACCAGAAAAAAGATATGGATTGTTACTTTCTTTGTAGTGTCTTGGAGTATGTGAAGCAGCAAGATCTGGATGCCGATGCTCAATGTCATGTCATTAAACGGAGGATAGCTCTGTGGTCTAAAGCTGGAAGGATTCTATTCCATACTCCTCAGCTGAGCTTGCCAGAAGCCTTGGATCCTTGCACATGCTTTTCCCTTAGCCTTCTCGTGTTTTGTTGTTGTTGTCCTGGTGTAGCTGGTGCAGTGAGAGTGGCTTTCTGCTAGTCCTATTTTCCTAGTCCCTTAACCTTCTTGTGTTTTCTTCAAGTATGATGCTTGTGTTTTTCAGTTTTGGTTTTGTTATTTTCCTTCTTTGTAGCTGGGACTTCAGCCATTTACGGAACTAATAATCGAAAAAAATGATTTTTCTACTTAAATATAATTAAATGAATTTTAAAAATTTAGCCAAAGGTTTTACATGCAATAATGTGGGTAAAAAGGGTGGGAAAATGGAGGATGATGGCAAAAGAAGATGTTATGCAACATTTTAGCTATACCTTTTGAGAAATAGTAAGTCATTATAATGATGAATGACAACTTGAGGAAAAGTAAGAACGAATACGGTTTTGATATTCGACGACCATTACTAGATTAGCGCTCAACCTAGCTAATGAATATGAGAAACAATGATCCAACATTATCGATCCATCTCAGGTTGGATATCGAGAGATTCACATGTACGTAGCCTTCTATCAAAAAGCAACACGCCATACCCAATAAATAGTAAATATCTGAATGCAAGACATACAAAAGTTTTACCTTGGAGGTAATGCAATACTTGATCCTCTCATTTCCAAGGAAGCCATCATAGACTCAGAACTTGCCTTAAGCAAGAAGTCTCAGACCTTCCTCGGTGCAATATGAGACAATATCTCCTGACCTAACGACCTTTTAGCACAGACACAATCCACACATTTAGAAATTTGGCACTGAAATTAGTTCCAATTAACCAAATATTCATGCAAAGTAAGAGCGAAAACTTGAGTATTTCTTGACTTCCTAATGCCAACCCACCTAAAAGCAATACCACATTGAACAAAGTTGAGCTATGACATTTTTGATGCTTGGAAAAAGGGAGAAAAAGGCCAAATCTATGTGAACTCTCCACATAAGCTTTGTTCAAACCTCCTATAATTGCTATAGGATCCATGTTAGTTTCTAGCTATATACATTGGACGCCAAGTGTATACATTGCATTGTTGCCAAGCCACTTTGACAAGTTATATTGTGCTCTCTAGCATATATACTCTCATGTAAGATCCCTTATACATGGGAACAGAATGGTTCGTACACGGCCAACTTTACTCAAGACTTACAATTTCATAAGACCTTCGGCAAGATGAAACAAACAATCTGGATAAATAAGTAAAGGCATAAATAGATAGATGATCAATCAAGCTCAACCAATTCATATGTAGAAGAATGAATGGAATATAAATTAGTAAAAACTAAAAATGGGGGCAACCGGGGCTTACTTCAGTGATAGCATCCTTGGCAGATTTGGCAATTTCTTTGACAAGGCATTGAGCAATTGAGGATCTATGCTCTCTAAAAATGGCAGATGCTTTATGAAGCAACTCTGCTCTCTTCCAAAGTGGTGTATTTGCGTGTGATTTCTGGGCTCCTTTGACTGTTTCTATCATCTTATTCACCTCTTCTTGTGTGCATGCTGTGCATGCAATGCAACATCATCAATCTTAGAATTTAGACAGAGAGAAAATTAGAGACTGATTTCTAGCACATTTCCCATCAATTGCAGAGGTTCATATCAAATTATGGGGAAATGGATCATATTAGAGACGTTTCTATTAGAATTGCATACAAATCCAATGAGGTTTCATTTGCAATTAATAAAAAAGGGACGACAAATCAAGAATTAACAATTTGGCTCAGATACCATGTTAAATTTTATATAAATTGAGCCTTAAGAAAGGTGCAAAGCATACAAGCCAAGTGAAATTCTAATTCATAAGAACTTATAGCGCAATTGGTACCAAGTGTCCTTTTCACATAGAATGCTAGACCACACCAGTAGTCCACAATTCTCCTAGTTGTCTGAGAATTGTGAGGACACAAACAGACTCTAAGTCTAGGCAATGTGGGCTTAGCCGATGCCCTCGCTTATAACAAAGCCTATTGGGCTGCCCCATATAAGGGCGATGGGTTGGACAACTTGCCATATCCCAAAAAAAAAAAAACAAAAAAAAAAAGGTGAGTCCACCCCAAGGGTCCCAATTGACAAAGATAACAAGGATGACTTACCGGCTTATATGCATGCTCACGACTTCTATGTTTATCAATATGAATTGTGGAACAAACCCACTTTAATATAATCCAATAGATTAAAACTAATTAGAAATGAAGGAGAAACTTAGAAGATGAAGTCTTCCTCTTCCATTTATCATCAACATAATATCTGTAGGCTTCTTCAATTATCTCCTCTAAACACCCCTTCTCCTACCATTATAATATGCTTTATCTCTCTCTCAAACAACACAAACAGAGTAGCAGATATGGCAACTACAAACATTTTTTCACCTGTATTTATTTCTTTCTTATTTTTCCTGTTTCTACACTTCTTTTTTGTTTTCTTGTTTTTTGGGATCAGGCACTCTTCTACATTTCTCTATAGTTCACAATGTTCTGAAAAGGGAGAAGAGGGGGGAGGGTATTAAAAAAAGAGCGTGTTGGCTTTGAAAGTTTTGTCGATTTGAGAATATTGTGGGTTAATTCATCTTGCCCAGTGACTACATTGTCAGAGCGTTTCCCCCATAATGCTTTGGTAATGTCAGACTAAAGATCACATTTTTTGAAGTTCTCATCCCCATCTAGGGATGCCAATTACATCCGAATTTCAGGCACATTCGATCCGATTCGAGGTAAAATAATCTGATTTGAATCCAAGGAAAAATATTAGAGTCTGAGTCAAGCAAAAATAATGCGAGTTTGAGTCGGATTTGAATCGAATTTGGAGGGAATGTAACATCTGATCTAATATTCCAATTCAATCCAACTATTTAATTAAAATTAAAATTTACAAATTTACAAATCCAAAGTCTACCCTTCAAGTTTAACCTCCAAAGCTCAACCCCCAATTTTTGATTTAAAATTCTTTATTTTACAATTCTAAAATCTATCATCTAAACTCAATTGTAATTCGCTAACGTCAACTCCCATTAGTGTTGGAGTATGAAAGTAGGTGTCATTCCATATTGATAAAATAAAAGAATATAAAAGTGGGTGCTGTTTTTTATTGATGAGATTGAAGGGCTTGAGCATATATATAAATTTGTGAGTTATTCCACTCATTGCCAATTGATTTTGGGTTAGAATCTCATTTGAACTTCTGTACGTAACTTGTTTAATTAAGGCCCAATTGATATTAAAATTTAACATTTTAAGGAAATATATTATTTTGAGGTATTGTTGACATATTATTTTAGATATCATATTCCTTTTGTAATTAGATTTCTTGCTTGGCAAGACATGCATAGCTGGAATTCTGAATTCATGTGCATCACAGATAGGGTTAGATAAAAGCAATTGGCATGCAAAATGTATATTAAGGGCATTGGTTCAATTTAAGAAAGACAAGAGACAAGAAATACAACTGAGGCTCTCAGCACCCATGCTTAGCCAAAGCCCTTTGTACAAATATTGTTCAAATTAATTTTTATATGGTATCAGAGTCATGAGTAAAAGGATGATGATCGACAATCACTCACCCTATTATTTGCATCCAACAGAAGGACTGGGTGTGACCTTACTTTGTAATAAGTAATTTATAATTATTAATGCTGTGATTTTAAAGTATAATAGACCACTAATAATTTTGTAATTTAACTTTGCTATTTGATATATATATTCCAATATTAAAAACATATATATATCGGATATGCATAGTACATCTTCAACTATCACGCTTGTAATAGTGCATGCCCCCAGTACCAATTTTCGTACCCTCCTAAAGGTAAACCTTGAATTTGCCTGCATGCCTCTCGGCCTCAATTAATTTTAGTTCACATAATTCTTATTATTATCTATTGTGTCATGATCGGGAAAATACTTTTTAGTTGATTCGGCATATCCAAACACCATTGGATACCCGTATATGGAAATAGGAGTTCGCTATCATCTTTTAGATTTTCAAGATTAAGGGCCACCTATTGGGGATAAAGAGGTTTTTAATTTCCGTCAATCTTCACTCCAGTCTACCATCAAGAGAATGTTTGGAATATTAAAGAATATATGGGAGATCTTAAAAGACAGACTACCACAAGTGAGTACAGAACGGAAAATTGATATCAGTATATTATGTTGTGCACTACACAATTTCATCTGAATGCATGAAAAAGGGATACCAATTTTACCAAAGCCAGCAAACATTGTAACAATCCCAACATCGGGTTGTATGATGCGCAAAACAAACAAGCAATGGATAAATGTAGAGATGTAATAACTAATATGATTTCAACATTGAGAACAATCATTAAACTTCTAATACATATTGCTTTTTGTTATAAAGAAAGGCATATGGTTACCATAGACTAACGTTAACTTATGTATTACAATAGCATTTAACTCTTCTGTTGCATTATTTTCATAAATTATTATAAACTAGTGTTACAAAAATGTAAAATATTCCAAATAACAACCATTGATAATCATAACATTCACATAGTCGCTATAAAAATGCTCCAAAACTCTTCAACTTGCTTCCAAGCTGCTTTAACCTGCTCCAACATAACTCAACATGCTCCAATATGCTCCTACATACTCCTTCATGCTAACCACTAGTCAAACCCGCTCCAAACTACTCAAACCCGCTTCAATTTGCTCCAACCCGATAACCGCTCATCCAAAACGTTGTAAACGAAGAGACGCTTAAGTGATAGGCACACAATAGTTCTTCTCAACATCAACCATAGGATGACAAGATGCAAAGTCGGAAAAGGAAATCTATTGAGATGAAATCAGATACTGATAAATTGGCCATCAGGAAGAGAGTCGTTTGGTGGTCTGAAGGCAAGAAATGCTACAGTCGTGCTTGGTTTGTGATTGTTGGCTTACAAATGACTTAGCTGGGTTGGCATACGTTTACTATGTTTTGTTTTTTTTTTTTTTTTTTGGTAATGGCTCTATTATCCTGCAGACCAAAAAAGAAAAAAATCGGAAGAGGATAATACAAAATGAGCAATTGACTACTCGATGGAATGAATATTGTTGGGTTGCAATCATGTCTAACTTCCCACCACCGACAAATCTCAAAGCAACCGAACAATGGTGCTACAAGGCCCAAATATGAGTATGGCTTTGGGTCTGAGGTGGGACCTAACTTGGGCCCCCAAACTTAGGCAGCCCACTTTAAATTGCAGTGGCTTTGATTTGTCAGCTGTCAAGGGCCACAGTTTTATTTTTTTATTTTTTTTGGGGGAAGAAAGATAAGCAATACAATCTATGAAGCCCTTCTCTCAAGTGTTCTTCCTAAATTATCTGCTACGAGGATGCAACCAAGGTCCCAATGAGGAACCACATCCCACATAGTCGTGAAATGAAGTGATAAGCCAAATTTAGCCAACCAATCAACTACATTGTTGCCTAGCCTAAAAATATGAATGATAATAACATGACCACACTTAGATAGAAACGTAGTAATATCTTGAACAAGCACTTGAATCTCCCATGGGATATGTACTCTTCCTGGCACGGTTTGAATGAGAATATTGTTGTCTCCTTCAATATAAATATTTGCAAATCCTACTGGTACTGCTGCTTTGATTTCATTTTGCATGGCCGTTACTTCCGCTACCAAAACTGATGATGCTCCCAATTTGAATGACGATGTTTGGATAAACTTTCCTTCCCAATTGCGAATGATAAACGCTCCTACTACACCTTATGATGATCTGGATCCATCAAAATTTATTTTGATAAACTAGTCTCATGGCTTCCTCCAAGCTACCCAATGAGTCTTCTTGCGGCAGGAGGCTAGAAGATTTGGATTTGATGGATGAAATGTTTGTGAACCTGAATCTAATACTCCATTCAGCGCTAGCTTTTTTTGCTCTTATCAAAGTAATTCCTGGATTAGGCGTTTCATTACGAAAAAAACCATACTATTCATTGATTTCCATATACTCCACAGTAGTACAACTACTCTACCCAATTTGACAGTAGCGCATGTAGTTCTCACGGTAGAAAGCATCTGCAAGACTGTAAACTCTCGGTTAAACATGAGATTTGTATTACTCCAGCTATGAGAAGTTGCTAATCTCAAACACTCTTGTATAGCATTGCAATGTAAAACAGATGGTCCGCATTTTCAATCTCAGCTTGACAAAAAGGACAAAGGGGATCAATATTCAGACCCCTTTTGGACAGAGTGTCAAGTTACTAAAGAAAAATTTTTAGCTTCAGCATAATATCTAATTTCCAAATCCAACTGTACTCCCAAACAGACGGATTAACAGGGTTCAATCTACGTGCTGCCCAAGTCGCTGTCTTAGTGGAAAATTCTCCATTTCCAGACAAACCCCAACATATAGAGTCAGGAAAAGAATGAGCAGGAATTGGAGTTGCAAGAATCAATTGCAAGTGCATTGGATCCACAAGAGATGTAAGTCTTGCAATATCCCACTCTTTGTTGCTTGTAATAAATGGTGAAACCTTAAGGGACGTATTGATGAGGGAATGATCCGTCACCTTAAGCAAATTAGCCAAACTATCATTGGCACATCAATAGTTAAGCCAGAAATTAATATTTGCCCCATTGTCAACTTTTCACCTCACTCCTTTCCTAAACTAATTTCGATTCTTAAGTATACACTTCAATACCCAAGAATCCATTTTCTTCGGATCCAAAGCAAAAAAATTTTCATCAAGTTGGTACTTTGCTTGCATTTGTTCCACCCAAAGGCTCTGATTGTAGAATAAATACCAAGTTAGTTTACTTAAAAAAGCACTATTAACTGCTTCCATTTTTCTAAGGCCAAGTCCTCCTGCCTTGTTTGTTCGATAGATTTTGTTCCAGGATACCATAGGTAGTCCTTTATGATCATGAGACTTTTTCCAGAAAAACTCTCTACTAATTTTATCAATATGTTGCTTTGTTTCTTTGGGCAATTGAAAGCATTGCATCGCATGTGCAGACATTGATTCTATGTTGGCTTGAATTAGTGCAACTCTTCCCGCTTAAGAGACATGCTGTGTTTTCCATGATTGCAATTTGTCTGCTGTTCTATTACCTAGTTCTGAAAAGGTCTCTGTTTTTTGTCTACCCTTAAAAATCGGGCATCCAAGATACTTTCCAAGGTTGTCTTGGTGCGTTATGTTAAAAATGGATTACACGATTTGTTTGTCATGGGCAGATGTATTACTAGACAATGTTAGTGACGATTTACGGAAATTAATGAGTTGTCAGAATTTTGGCAGAAATCATTCAGTACAGAGCTTAACTCCCAACAATATTCAAGATTAGTTTCGCAAAAAAGGAGACTATCACCAGCAAAAAGTAAACATGGAATTTTGGATGCTCTAGGAGAAATCTTGACACCAATTCCACATTTCTTTCTACATTTCTCCTTATGTAAAGTCCTAGTTGGAACTTCCATGCAGATAATAAAAAGACATGGGGAAAGAGGGTCCCCTTATCGGATGCCTCTGGTCGGTGTAAAGAAACCACATACATTATCATTCACGATCACAGAGTACAAGACTGTCGAAATGCAAGCTTTAATCAATTCAATCCACTTGGGATGAAATCCTGATTTATGCACTGCATCGAATAAGAATTCTCATTCTACTCTATTATAGGCTTTCTCCATATCCAGTTTGAGTGCTACCCACGCTTTCTTACTCTTCATATTTCTGAATTTATTCATGATCTCATGCGTAAGCAAAATATTATCATGAATGGAACGTTTTGGCATAAAGGCACTTTGGATAGGGTCAACTATATTTTGCAAAATCGGCCTCATCCTATTAGCTAAAATTTTTGAAATAATCTTATACATGGTTTTGCAAAGACTAATTGGTCGGAACTGATTGTTCATTGTTGGATTATTAACTTTAAGAATTAAAGCAATGAGCGTATAATTAATCTGTTTGAGGAGCTTACCCTCCTCAAAAAAAGATCTTATCGCATTGCAAACTTCATCTTTGACAATATACCAATGATTTTGAAGAAAGGCCGCTCCAAAACCATTAGGCCCTGGAGCTTTAAATTTGTCCATTTAAAAAACATCTTTAATTTTTGAATCTTGGATAGGTTCTAATAATTTTTCATTGTCCTCTACTGTGACTGAGTTAAACATATCAAGCTGTACACTAAAGATACTTGCTTGGGCTGATTTAAATTTGGCCGTAAAATCATTGATAAACATACTTTCAATTTGGGAAGACTCATCAACCCATATTTCCAAAGTATCTTTGAGTTTCATAATTTTGCTTCTAGTCTTTCTTGCCTTCATGGTCTGATGAAAAATGCGGGAGTTCCTATCGCCATTGACAAGCCAATCTTTTCTAGCCATTTTTCCTCAATATTTTTGATTGAATAAATGCATCTTTTCTCTTTGCTTGATAAGTCTATAATGCTAGTTGTTCAACAGGGCATTATTCAGATCCTACACTAATTTTGTTTCAACTAGAAGTAGCTTCCCAGCATTTCTTTCAAGTTTACTTCTAAAATTACCAAATGTAATCTTACTCCACGATTTAAGATCCAATTTAATTTTTTTGAGTCTTTGGACTACACGATACATTGGAGTACCCTAAACTCTCAATTGCCAAATTTTCTTTACCAAATTATGAGTTTCCTAATATTGTGCCCATGAATGCTGATATTTAAAATTAGTGCCCCACCTAGGTGGATGTGCTGGCTCTGTATTGAGCAAGACAAAGGCATGGGCAGAACACGTAAATGGACCATTAGTTACTAGATAATTAGGGAATAATTGTGCACAATCCTCCCTAAAGATCACTCTATCTAGTTTTTCATAAACAAGTTGTCCTCGCAAATATTTTTTCCAAGTAAATACCTTTCTTGGACATGGGTATCAATGCTTCTGGCGTGATCCATAAAATCATTAAGACGCTATGTTCTAGCAATTGTCATAGTAGTTCCTCCAACCTTATCTGAGGACTGGAGCAATTCATTAAAATATCCAATAATGCACCAAGGTAGGTTAATAGAGTCATTGAGTTACTTGAGATGATGCCAGAAGGCATCTTTATCTCTATCTTGAGCTGGAGCATAAACTACTGTCAATATAAATCGCTTACTATTTGTGTTATCCACAACATGACAATGAATAGCTCGACTTTCTTTTGCAATGATTGCCACATCAATATTAACTTGGTTCGATAGACACCAAACTCCACCATAATGATTTACAGTGAGAATTGACTCATATTGAGAGAAACCCAAATTTATAATTTTCAAGTCCGCATTTTGTTCATTAACCATAATTTCAAGCAAAATTAGGATATTAAGTCTAATAGTGTGATTGATAAATCCTACCTCATGTTGTAGTTGCGATTTCTTAGCTCCTTGAACATTCCAACATACTACTTTCATAATATAACACAATGAGGAAGGGGGTGTTTCTGACAATTTGCCTCTTGATCCAAAGAATCGAGCATTAATTTGGTCTTAGGAATTGAGTAATTAAACTCTCTTTCGCTCACCAACATAGTTTTTCTATTAGGGAGATACAAGAATGTCATTAAGTTGTAATGTCTTGAACGAAAATGTGCTACATCAGCCATGAAAACGAATTTTTTCAAAATAGAAGAAAGGAACTGGAGGTGTTTCACCATGATTACAATCATAAATTTTGTCTTAACTCCTTGCACATTGCATCTAATAACTTTCTCAATTAACAAATTGCGAACATTAAAAGTTTTGACAGTAATATTCTGGGACCAAGATTGGCCATTCTGAAGCCGTAAGAGGCTGGCCCGCGGAAACTCCCAAAAAGAATTTTCATATTCCCCCTTAATAGATACTTTAATAGTTCACTAAAAAAAGTCCATAAAAATAAATAATTACAATCAGCAACAATTAAAAGCAAGTTATCAGAAATGAGTTGTCTAAGACTAGTACGAAGAGAAGCAGAATGGGCAGCACCTTGGCATGAATTTGTCTTTGAGATTGCAAGAATCTGCAAGTACGAAACATGGCCACAAACCAAAAAGCGCCAAACACAGGTCTTGAAAGCATTATGCCTAAGATCTCGCAACATTAGTCCTCTTGTGGAGGAGACACAAATAGTGCCCCACTCAATAATAAACAAAATTCCAATAATGATAGCATCAATAGAAGAGTTCTGAAGCCAAAATGGGCTGTTATGCAAAGTAGCCTTGGAGAAGAAGAATGAATCTCCATCTCTCTCACCATGAGCTGAAACCAGAAGTTGGGATTCAACCTAGCAAAACCTTCGATTAAAAAGTAGCAAAAATACAACACATTAGTGCATAATAACAACCTATAACTTGGATACTAATTAATGTCATTAGTAGTGCATGTTAAAGACATCAACTTTAGCTGAGCATAATAAGACTGACCCCAAAGGGATGCCAATTGACAGTAAGGGCATTTAGGCTTAATTGATCCACAAGGATCATTCAATGGATTGGCCTTGGGCCATAAGGGGTAAACCTTATGTCCCCTCACCATAATCAGACCGTAACAACATTCAGGTGATAACAATAACATATATCAGTTATTCAACTGGGGATAACTAACGTAATGCAACAATAGTATCATAAAGTTGGACAAAGTTATGAACCAACCATGCAACAATGACCCTGTGACTACAAGAAAATGGTTCGTAAATCTGGCAATAAAATCCCAGGAAACAAATGAGGCAGAACAAAGATCGTTGAACTCACAATATGAAACATGAGTATAAATAAAAACACACATAATCATAGAGGCAGAATAGCACAAGTAAATTATTATAGGAATGCAAGACACACTGAGTAAATGGACACAAGTAAGCAATTCTCAGAACCAAATAGAACCTGTCAAAGACAAGAAGAGGCCAACGAAATCTTTATAGGGACGGCTCAATGCATAAGTCTCAACCCAGAATTCAAAAACATAATGCTTGAAAATATTCAAATGTACAAAATTCCCAAACAACTTCGTAAAAACAAATTCATGGAGAGACATGCCTCAAACCCACAGGTACAGTAGCATCCACCACATCGAGGTTAAAAATCTAGACCAATTCACTGGAGATTGGTTAAAAGCTTTCAGCAATTCTTTGAAAGAGGGATAATCGATGCACAGTAGTCCTAAAAAGGCAAGATCATGCTTAATTTTTAGAATTTGGTTTTCAAATGAAAATCCAAATACCCAAAGGAAGTTGACACAGACATGAATCGAAGGTTGTAGAAACAAGGACAGAACCTTACAAGCTCAAAAGACAGCAAGTAAATTAAAAAACCAGAGAACAGATGACTTACTTGAGGTCCATAACAATAGCTTTGTTGGGAAAGTTCGGGACTAACCGGAATCCAGTCAGCGGCCGAGAAAGCTGACATGAATCCTCAGGGCAGATTAAGACAAGAAGATGGACAGATCGAGAAAGAAGATAGTAAACTGGGCAGATCAAGGGAGGCATCCAGGAGACAAGAATTAAGTGGCGGCATTGGAGCGAGAAAGGGCTGAGAAAACCTAGAGAACCGTTGCCCTCTCTCGTGGTTCACAGGGCTAACTCTAAAGCCCTGAAAATTCAAGCAAAGGGATCGATGAGAAAAATAACAATTTTGCATAGATCTGAGATCATTTGAAGAAAAGTGGGCATGAATTTGACAAGAAAGGATGAGGACAGGTTGGGTTTGAAGAGAAGGGTCGTTAAATTCAGCCAAAAAATGATTAAAAGCCTGAGAAGAGGGCACATCCGAGCAAAAACAAATGGCGGATATAGAGAACGGGCGACAAATTCGATCTGGGGTTTAGGCTCAAGGAGATTCATGGTGAAGAACAGTGCAAAGGGCTAGGTTAATCTAGGTATCCCACTCTGATCATCAGAGTTTTTCTCCCTCTGGAGTTTCTTCCCTTCTTCACATGTAGCCCTGTATGACCCTGACAAGGGCCATAGTTCTCACCTTCTGAGAAAGCCAAAATGAAGAGGTTTCATTATTTCAATTGTCTCCCTCTAATTCTTTATTTTAAAAAAAAATTGTTTAGGTTGATGAAGTTAGAAGTTTTTCGTTTTTTAAAAGAGACTTTAGGTTTAACGATTAGGTAATTATCTTGTATTAATTGTTATGTCTCATCACAATATCATACAAAATATAAGAATTGATCTCATGAAATATGACATGAATTAATTATTTCTTTCATTACATTTTTTTATATATAAAAAGAAAATTTTGTTGATCAATCATTTTTACTTATTATAAAGATAACGTGATTATTTTTAAAAATTTTGATATTCCATAAAAGTTTTTCTGGTTAAATTTTGTGGCTGCTGAAATATGAAAACTTGGGAAGATTTATCATTTATCCATGGACCATGTGTTCACATTTTCTTTTTAATTTAAGGGCCCCAAATATTTGCAATTTGTGAGATAAACACTTTGAAAGGTGTTGTCTTCCCTCTATTGCATTCCTTACAACTATTCAACTAAAATGATTCTCAAGGTGAGCAAAATTCCGTATATTGTTTCACATGCCACCAAATAAAGAGATAGGGAGAATTCAATCTTCATCATTTTAAAAAATCACCACATACTTATCTTCTAGCAAACGTGCCCATAGACCACCTACAAATCTTACAAATCCACCTATTTAAAAAGACTATTAAAAGACATCTTTATATATTTCTTTGAAGATACTAATTGCATAATATATCTAATCGACGCTTGTGAATTTAAAATTAAAACTTTTCCCCACATATTGTAAAATAAACTCCTACTCAATCAAATGATATCTTTATTTTACATATAGTGAGCTCTACAATGATTGTCTGCTGTAATATTGAAAATTTCATAAGATTTTGGGACTAATTAAAAATGTATAAAATATATATTTACTTCTAAATCTCTTCATATCTCATCTTAATGTCTTGTTATATTGAAAACTTCAAAGAATACAAGTGTTTAATATAAAATTAAAAGAGGCTTGAATTTGGACTCAATTTTCCCTCTTTCCCGCTTGAAAATCAAGTCAACAAGCCACATCTTTACCTAATGCTTCACAACAAATTAAAGGGTACTCAAGAATTGGCATTTCAACATAAATGAATGCAGTGAAATATTTATCAACTAGAATTATGTCAATCTTCGATCTTTTAAAATCTCAACATAAAAGAGTTGTAAGTGAAGCCATGAAGGTGTCTGAAAATGAAATTTATAATTCTATTTGAGGATTTCTTCATTCTTAAAGAAAAGCCTGAATGGAAGCTAAGAAAGAATTTGGTTTGAATATACTGATTTCATTTCATCAATATTATCATCGGAGTTCAAAGCCCACGTCTTTCATAAGTTAGGCCAAACTACCAGAAGAATTCATCAAAATTACCTTTGATAGATCTAAACCTTCTTCTTTAGCAACAAGATATTTCATCATTAAAAGTCAACATAGATGATTTTTTTTAAAGCGAGAACTTCAATTCCAATGTTGGAGTAGCTTCAGTTCTATTAGCAGAAATAACAATACGTTATTCAAGTAAGATATTGTTCAATTTTTCTTGAAGATAATAATCAATTGCTTACTGAAACCTTAAAGGAAGAAGTCAAATTCCTTACAAAATTCAAACTCTGTTTGAAGCCACTAAGGTCAACCTCAGTTATTGCAAATTTAGGGTTGGCAAAAAAACCCTTACCCATTTAAAACCCATCAAACTCACCCCGCTTAAAATCCAAATGGGTGTTGAACATAGGAGGAAAAGGGGCATGGGGTGGGTACAAGAAAATAGGTATGAGTATGGGTGTGGGTATAGGTTTAGACTTTACCCAACCCATTTCACACCCATAACTTGTATCCAGTAAACCCGTCCCGTACCCACCCCATGGCTACCCAATGTGACACCTGCAAACCTATTCATACAAAGAAATTAAAAAAAGGTACTATTCCTATATTTATGAATCGTGGCCTAAATGCCCAAGGCCCAAAGCTCAATTTTATTCTTAAAGAAACCCTAGCCAACCACTGCCACACTCGACAAATACTACTCCTTCACTCTCTAGTTCTTCTTAGTCACACATCCACGCCTCTCTCATTCTCCCTTCTTCAGTCAGTTGCTCCTACTCGGCTACTCTACTTCTAGTCTCCCCGATCCAGGGCCAACCTTCGTCACTCAACTTTCTCCCTCTCATCTCTGTGACCACGGGAACCGCCAAGCTCATGCAATGGCCAGCCAAGTATATATTTTTTAAAGTCCAATTGCCCATAAAATAGATTCATTCCCTCCAAAAAACTTCAAAGCCTTTAATATATATTTTGTGAGAATATGAGTTTAATATGGGCGTAAATTTTTACAGTCCATTTCTACCTGAATAAAACCCCACATACCCACAAAACCTATTGGGAATGAGTGTGGATATGATTTTTGAACACCCGGTGAGTATAGGTGTGAATTTTAAAAATGAGTATGGGTGACGTATACAAAAACCTACCTCGTACCCTCCTCATTGCCAACCTCAAATGCAGTCTACATCCAACACATTTTCAAAGAAAGAAATTGAAGAGCAGATTAACTGATTATGTTTTGGTATTTCTACTTCTTTCATTTATGACTCACTATTTCTTTATCTATTTTCTTTTTATCTTTATTTAAGAACAACATACATAGAGCCTTTAAGTGAAGAAATGTCTAATCATCATATTACTTATCATTTTTTAGAAAAAAGAGATGAGCCAAAAGTTACATAGTTATTTAATTTTTTAAATTCAGAAACTTTATTATTCTATTTGCATGTAATTGGACTAATCTTCCTCATTACTATTCTTGAAGCCAACATTATTTAACCTCTGCATTTGTTGGACTCCAAAAGTACGCAGCTAGGGGAACGCGTGGGACATGTGGAGCCTATAATGCACACGTGTTCCATGGGCCAAGTACCAGCCAGGGGAAGCGGGGGGTACACACGTGGTAGAACACACAGACATTTTGCCCCACGAGCTTTTTTTTTGGCCTTTTAGCGGGGTGAAACACGGTGCTTTATAGAAGCAACGAACACCGAGTGACGCATTTTGGTGGCGAACAAAAAAAAAGGAAAATCAAAATGACCATTTGACTAGGCTGGCACACGTTGGGTTTTGGGTCAAAATGGAGCCGTTGGATTTGAATTTGGACACCCAATTGCTATATTTGGGATGATACATTTTTTTTTTTTTTGGTTTGGTAGTTTTGTCTATAAATACCATATATCAAATGTGAAAATTTTATCTCAAATTCACTCTCACTCTTAATCTGAATTCTCTCATTGTTGTTGCAGCTTTGAGTTTTGTGGGATTTGAAAGGAATTGAAGTTCCAAAAAAAATTAGGTAAGTAAGTAATACTTATTATGTAGCTATGGGGTAATTTACATTTGGGACCATTGAACTTTGGTATATTCAATTGCAAGACTAGCTTTTCTAAAAGTTAATTGTCAGGACGTACCATTGAGTTATGGTGTACTGAAATTTTAGGGGACAAATCACTATCGAACTTTTTATGTGATGCCCTAAACTTTTCATGTTTGCAAATCTAATTCTAATATTTAAAAACTTACTTTTAAAAATTTTAAATTTGTGCATGTGATATTTTGCTCATCAGTACTACTTGAAGCCCTTCTTAATATGGTGTCAGAGTCATATGATCAAAAATAATTAAGATTATTAAGCTAATTGACTGTGTATAATGCCTGAATCATCACCTAATTGCCCTGCTCCTAATTATTCACATATTGTTCACTCACCAGAAGGAACCACTTCAGTAACACCTCAGTTAAACTATATCACTGATATAGTTTTAGAATTAAAAGTTGAATTAGTAAAAATTAAGACTGAAGTTAAGGAGATTAAGAAGCAATTATTTGTAATCTAACTTTCCGTGGTTAACGTAATCTATTTTTCCTTAGTTAATGAAATCAGACACAGTGAAAAATCGACTTACTTTAAGTACTAGTACTCCATTTCAGCATAAATATCCTTTTCAAACCCAAAAAACAAAAATCCATTTCCTTTGCAGGATATAAAAGTCCAAAAAGAAGAAAGGAAAAAAATCAGTTGAAAAATCATCTAAAAAGGCAGAAAAAGAAGCAGAGGATGGAGTATAAGCAGTTTAATCTAGTAGAATTACAGAATATGTTTGATAGTGAACAAAATCGAAAAAAACTAAACAACATCATGGGCACAATAGTTGATAAACAAGATATATTATCTGTGTATAATGAAAAGACAAATAATATCAAGTTAGAAGAATAAATATATCAATAAATAAACTGAATTAAGCTAGAAGATCTTAATGCTATACCTTTAGAATAAATTAGAAGAAAATTAGATAAAAAATAATGTAAAATGGTATTTGATGACAAGATTAATGAGGTTGGAGAAGAACTTAACCTAGATGAAATTGAGTCCAATTTAGTTACCAATGTTGTTCATAAATCTAAAGAATTTGGTGAAACTTCTAGAAAAAATACCCATTTTATGAGACCTAGATATGTTCCAGTAGGACGAACAATCAATTTTTCCTGTGAGTTTATCTCAAGAAAAATTATGACCTTCGAAGAAATTGATCTTACGTACCCCAATTTGTTAAACAGGATATATCCTAGATATCGATAGAACTCATAATAGAGAAGAAATATTTGAGCATTGGAATAGAGGCATGAATAGTGTCATAAATTTAAATACTACATGGACTGCTGCAAATTTTCTAAATTATATCGAACATAACTTTTCTGACACTGTAACTCATTGGTATGATTCATCAAATGAAGACGGTAAGAATACATTAAAAATGATGAAAACACCAACTGTAATGTTTAAAAATTTATGTAAGAGAATCGAATATGAGTTTATCGGATTTAAACTTGATTCTAAAGAAAAAGCTAGAGAATGGCAAAGAAAGATTAATAATATAGAGTCGTGGGGTATAAGATATCTAGAAAACTATATTGTTGAATTTTATTATTATAAAATTGGGCATAATGAAATCAATCTTGGTATGTTATATTATAAATTGGTATACCCGATAAATTCTATAATTAATGAAAAGTACATTGCATGGGTTGAAAAAACAGATGTCATTGATACCCTTGGTTTAAGAATCTCTTATTTAAGAAAATTGATCAATGATCAATACTTTGCTCTCCAAAAGCAAAAGAAAATTAAGAAGCAGTTTCTATGTTGTTGGGATTCTCCTCACCAATGGAGAAAGGAACCTGAAAGGAAAAGAAAAAGAAAATTTTATAAGAAAAAGAGCTTTAACAATCAAAGAGGAGAGAAATATAAAAGAAAACATTATGACAAACCCAGCCCTAAAAAATGAAGATTTTTTAGGAAAGTCACTTATTGTCAGTGTTAGGCATGAGGAGAAGTAAGTCATTATGCAAATGAACGCAAAAATAGGAAGAATAATAAGCTTATTGAAACTTTGAGTAGTCTAGACTATTTTGAACTTAGTGAGGATGAAGCATTAGATCTAACCTTAAAAAACAACAAGGGAATTATTGAGATTGTAGTAAAAGATGAATATGAAAAAAACGATTATGAAGAAACTAGTCATATGATAAAAAGTAGCTCAATTAGGCTAGGTGATCTTCAAAGAAAAGAATTTATTAAAGACAATAAAAATAAAAATGTCAAAGAAGATTGGGTCCTTACTATAATTCAGAAAGACATGATCTATAAAAATTCATCTTTCAATTAAAGAGTATGTACGTATGTGAAATGATGGAAGGATATTTAGAAATAAAAGATGGCAAGTATGATGTAAAAGAAGTTAATCTCATTAATTGGAAAAATATTCTTAAGCATAATAAAGATAGAAAATATAAGTATATTCATTTTGGAAGCATCCAAGTTTAAATTACTCCATCGTAATATTATGGCAAAAATATTGATCTATATGCTTTGCTATGTAATATCAAGCATACCAAATGTAATAATCAAATTATCAGAGGGATTTAGACTAAGTTATGTAATGGATCGGTAGGATTCAATTGCTGACCTGGATATTATATAAGCCTAAAAGATGAATTTGCTAAAAACTTTCTATCCCTTAAGATAAAAACAGTTGTATGAAAAGATGATGTTACCCACTGAGGATATTTTGAAAAATAATCTACAAACTAGATAATACCATAGAACCAAAGACTAAGGTAACAATAATAGAGGCTGAAAAATTTGAAAATCCTACCTCTATGTACGAAATCTAGAGGATTAAATTCAATCATCAGGAGATAAAAATTAATAGATCATAGATATCTAGCTTTGCCAACCCTAAAAAAATAAATAAGAAAAATGTAACAAAAATTGGTGAGAATGGTAAAATTAGCATTAAACCCCAAGAAGCATGAGTGTAAGATCAGAATGGGGAGAAGGGTCTTCATCAGCTAGAGAGAGCTTGAAAAAGATGATACAATTAGTATGACTAGGGAAACGAGTAGAATGAGATTTGAACCCAGAAGACACAGTTTAGGCAGAAGTATGAGTGTAGATAGAAAAGTCATTGGATACAAAATAAGGACTGTTAGTGAGTCAATCTGTGATGATAAATTATTCAAAAATATGACTATGGAGATATGCTATGAAGTTACCAACACAATTCCTAATAGCATCTATATCCCAATAAATGTATGCTTAGAGGGATATAATAAATATGAATTGTGTGCCTACATAGATAGTGGTTGGTCTGTATACTTTTGAAAAAGATTTTCACTTCCAGAATTTATGTGGAAAAGAGCCAAGAATCCTTTACAAGGAAGGATAACTGATAATAGCATTATGAGCCACAATGAAGCAATAGAAGGATTATCCATAGAATTAAGAGGAGTCCAATATATTATACCAGTTCCATGGGCTACTGATCAACCCTCTCATGATATGATTATTAGAAATAATTTTTAGAGATTAGATTCTCCATGCACACAGACCATGAACCAAATAATATTTACAATTAATGGTCACTCTGCTCCTATTAAAAAATTAAGGCAGGCTTACACCCATCAGACGATTGAATTTACACGCAGTCAGCATGGTAAGAAGGTAATGCTTATACAACATGATGTAACACTATCAAGCTCATTACTTGAGTTATCTATTAAAGAGCATATTGTCAAACAACAACAAAAATTATACAAAAAACTCCACTATGATAATCCTCTAAAATTTTAGGATAAAGATAAGACATTTGCAAAGATTAGTTTGTTAAATCCCAATATTATTATTCGAGTTAAACAAATAGTGTATACTATAATAGCTCGACGTTAAATCATATTTATTTATTTAATCAAGCCATGTTATTAATTTTTCACATTGATTTATCTCATTTAATAATCCCGATTGGGCGAATTCATTTTGGTCCCTACTTTGCAATTCGAGCTCATTTACGTGACAATTTCAGATGAATCGAAATTAGTCCCCGGTAAATATAATTAGGTGTTAAATTATTTTCATAATGTCACAAAAATTTAATTTTTAAGCATGCAAAAACGTTTGAGCCCAAATTCATTAAGTTTGGCCCAATTCATTTGGGCCCGAATTGCGGTCCGATTCATTTTGGACTGTAATAGTCCAACCCTAAATTATGTTTATTTATTTAATTACCTCATGTTAATAATTTTCTCAAATTTATTTATGGTATTTAATCATCCCGGTGGGAAAAATTTTATTTGGGCCCTCACTTGGCAATTCGGGTTTTATTTATTTATTTAATTATTAACGAAAACTTTGAAAGAATTGATAGTAGACCCTAACAAGTTTAATCTAAGTAATTTATTTTATTTTCCATAACATTACAAAAATTTAAATTTGAATATGCAAAAACGTTATCGTTACGAAGCGTTTTATTCCCGAATCTAACTTTCTTCGGCCCAATTTGAAGCCCAACATGTTTGCTTTCTTAACCTAACTAATTACCATGATTAAGATTAACCATAGTTAGCTAAAAATTACTTTTTAAGATAAAAACTCAGCCAAGTTGTTAGACAAATCAAAAAAATACAACCAAAACTCAAACCCATCTTCTCTCTCCTTTCTCTCTCTAACCAGGCCAGCCCTCTCCCCCAGCTGATTATGGTGTTTTTCGGCTAGTTTTGGCCAGCTTTGGGCTGCCTCTGACTCCCCCTGACACCTTAGGATCACTAGCTACCATACTCCGTTATCAAAACCACTAAACATCACCTCCATCTCTACTTTTATCAAGCTTGAAGTGAGTAACCTTAATCTTGATCTTGTTGGTTTTGATTCTTACCTTAGTTTTGATTCTTGTTTTGATATTTTTGATTGTTGATCATGATATTTTGACAAGAATTAAGAGTTATTTTGATATTAATCATGGTGGAGTTAGGTTGGGAGCATATTAGGGTTAGGGTTATTATAATCATGTAAGCTTTAAGTGGGAAGTTTGTTTTTCTTGCTCTTGTATTTGATTTAGTGGTTTTAATCTCTAATAATATTAGAAGAATGTTCTTGGTGATCTTAGATGAAGTGGAAGTTGGCCAAACGTTAGGGTTTTATTGATTATGCAAGGGTTTAACCTTCCTTTGATAGCAAGCATGTTCTTAGTATATATTTGATTAAAAAATGATCTTTGATGTACATGATTTTGAAGCGAAATTGAGTGTGATGGTTTTGTATGGTGATGAAGGACCAAAGCCTTGTTACATGACTTTAAGGTGTGATTTTGGATGGGGAATTGTGTGAAAAGAAAGGAGAAAGCCTTGACAGTGAAGGCTGAAAAATTTTAGAAAACAGGGCAAGATTTGTGATTAAACTGATAATTATCGGCCCATTAAAAAATTATGATTTTTGGTGGACAGATATTTCAGCATGTTAGCTTTTAAATTCCTTTGAATCGCCTTAATCCGAGGTCTGTGGAATAAGTTATGGCCGTTTTACCAGAGATGCGTAGATTAGACCAAAACTGACATAGTTGTGTTCTAGTCCCATTTTGAGAACCCTATAGTGGGAATCATGTTTGGTGTTCTAAATGAAAGTTGTGAATTTTCTAAGGTGGACCTTGAATCGATAACAATTTTGATTGCACTTAAAAGCTTATTTGATTTGGAAAACTAAGCTGTATGGTATGTGCTATGAAATTAAAGAAGTGGAGAGATTGATAACTTAAGATCAGTATTTATTGGTTCAAACCGGTGTGTTTGAAGTTATTCTGAACCATCACCAGTCCAATTGCATTCAAACCTTTGTTATCCATCTCAGAAATATCAAAAACCCGTGATCAATTATACCCATCGAAGTCTTTCTTTTATGATCTCAATTATTCTACCTTAATCAGTTTTACGCCAACATTATTTCACTTTGAGTTAAATTACCCTAATTCATTTAGTTTTCAAATCATGTTGGCAGAACTTATCTTCTATTGAATTATTTGAGTTAAGGATGCCTTTTAATGAATTTCTATTACAATCACAAATTATTAAAGTCAATGCTGTTTACTAATTACATAGACCTATAATTATATTTCTTAAACAGAAATCGGGGCCTAGTCTATCGTTTCCCATAGTGCATAAGTATTATCAAGTGAGATTGCATTTTAAAGACTTCAGGTATATTTATTGTTTGTATCTTTAGAAATTAGCACGTATTTATCAAAATTATAATGTTTTAGTAAGTACATCAATGAATCAGTTTAATCAGTGATTTATCACATAATTAGTGACCCCATCAGTAATCAGTTACAGGGCATAGACCTTCAGTTACCCACATGGCTTTAGGCTAGGTCCCGATCGGTTTGGCAGGTGTACACCTATTCATAGATCGTAATAGTTACAAGGGGTTCACTGTCAAAAATAGTAACCAACAATGCAGTTTTACATTCATCTTATTCACTGTTTTAACTTAAAATGAATTGTAAAGTGGGCACCCAACCAATTTATGCGGTACTCATTTAACAATACAGGAATGCATGCACTGAGTTTCGGCTCACAGTTCGAAATATTTTCATGTTTTGTTTTAGGTAAACGCTCAATGAATCGCCCTCATGCTAGCAAGTCAGTCGAAAAGCATGCTAGCGAGTTAGTCGAAGAGAATAAATAAGCAAGGAAAACTTGGATGAATCAACAGTGATATGGACCATACATACTTTGGAGCCGTATTTGGTAATCTTTAGTGTATGGAAGTGTAAGCTTTGTGGTGAATTGCTTTCCTGTAGTGTATATACCTTATGTTGGTTAATGAGTATGATTGAAGTTATGCCAGATTATGTTATCTCTAGTGCACTTGTAGCAAGCCTGGTCCTTTTGGGACGACGGTAGTACCCCAATCATTGGGTTTATCAGTTGTAATTGAGGGAATCAGAATAATTATTGCAAACAGTAAAACATGCTTAATTAGGGGGTATTACAGATTTGGTATTAAAGCTAAGGTTTTAAGGGCCACTGTGAGCTATCAAGTGTTTATGAGTTAGCTATTAAGGTGTGTATGAGTTATATTGGACCAATTAAATGAGCTATTGAGTATAAGTTCGTATGTATGGGCATATAAGGAGGAACCATTTCCATTTGGGTGATTCAATCATTTGATAATATCCTGATATTCGAGCAATAGCAAAGTGGAGTATGGAACCATTTAGGTGACCTACTAGTGTGACATGCTTTCATTTATCTGGGAGTTGTATTGTATGTTTTATTTCTCTCATTTGTTTAAATTTTTTTAATCGTGCACTCCGGATGTATGACCTGTTGAGTTATGAACTCCGGCGTGTGGCCGTTGAGCTATTAAAGTGTTTCTTTTCATTTCATGTATCTATTGTAAAGCTTTAAACCGAGTTTTAGTCAGTTTCTAGGTGGAACTCTGTCTGTTTTGCCCCAAGATTTGAAAGTTTTAGTGAGATGTGTTAATATAACTGATCTTGGGTGCAGTTATGGTTGAAACCCGATGTGGGGATGCCTTTTGCAACTTTTTAAGGGATTAATACAGTATCAACTTAGATGTAAACCTTTAGATGAGGAAATGCCTTGTGGAGCCATATCTTTGAGGCGAACCAGTATGAAATGAACAATACAATGAGTGCTTATGTCTTGTGATAACAGTTAGTAGCTTATGGTGTACTACTTGGCATTATATGGGTGGTATGAGTAAGATTAATCTTGAATTGTTCAGAGGCATCATTTCTTTACCACTAACACTCTCTTGATTTGTAACGGAGTGTTTATAAAAAAAAAAAAATTCTTGTATGTGGTCTGTGGGGAGTCCTTTAAACACATATGAGCAACCTTTCTTATAGGTAATTCAAACCCTGGCAATCATAATCGTTTTATTCTCCATTTCTATACTGGAGCCTATAATGATCCTTGGTGTGCGTTACTGTGTGATTTGCAATTCTTCCTAAGCATATTTGACCCATTCTACTTACAGTTCAGTCATCACTCTGTTTATATTTTTACTATTACCTACTTTAACTCCTTGCTTCTATTTGGGCACTATTCATTTATTACTTACAAAGCCTTTGGTTGCTTCAGACCCAGTCAATGAGCGCCCTTTCAGCAATTAAATGGATTCATATTGTTCGTATTCCGATAGTACCGTAACATCGTGTTGGTATACTACTCTATGGCCGTGACTGCATGTCATTACTCAAGTTATTTTGACAATCCTTTCTTTACTAGTATAGCCTATCTTATTAATGATGAACAACGATTTGTGCTATTTCTATCTGCCAGTAGTTTCGAAGTTTATATGCCTACCCAAGACTTCCACTTACTGGAGAATGTGTTATTGATGGATGCTGATGCCATCATGTTCAGTTATAAGACTGACTCCTTCATCTTGACGTATTGGCCTTTCAAACACCAGATGAATAAAATTTCTCTTCTGGTGGTGTTGACCCTCATATTCATTATTTTACTTACCTACAGGTACCTTATGACTTTCAAATGTCTCTTCGGCAATCTGTTAGATTTCTTCACCTTCAGTACTAAATACTTCCTCTCAACTTCATGACCATTATGAATAAACTGCATGTCTTGTATATGCAGGTTATTTATAAGCCTTACCTCTTTCATTACAAATATTTGTCCTTTCATTCATTCAACTTACATGTGAGTCCTTTATAGCTAATAAAGAAATATCTTTGGAAGAGTTCATGGTGTGGTTACATTTCTTTACACTTTAGATTGTCCCCTTGTCATTTAAATTTACTGAAAGTAGTAGGCAGTTGAATGTGTTATCTTTTATAAATATGCCTCTATTAGTATTGCCGGAATCATATTCATTGGGTATTCAATCCAGTTTGATTGGCAGAGCCTGCTATTGTTATGGGGATGAACTGATTGTGTACTTGTAGAAGATGACTTATAAAGATTTTAAGGTTAGCTTGAGGAATGAGGAAAGACTAGGCGTGTGTTTCTATGGACCGAGGGAAGAAAAATCTTATTTTTACCCTAATTATACTGTGCAAGCAAGTGAGTTATCCTGTCAGTAATGCATTGAATATTAGTGATATGCAACCACACTCGGTATATACATATCCATAATTATAGTTTGTAAATTTAGAGATGTTTCATCTGACTTTCAGGATTGTTTTCCCCCAAGAAACATTGATTTTTAGATCAACCTAGTTCAGGGTGCTGAATTCATTTTCAGAGCCCCTATCATATGACCCCCAGTAGAGTTCAAGAAATTAAAGATTTAGTAAGATGAGTTGTTACAGAAGGGAGTTATTTAACGAAGTGTGTCACCGTGGGAAACCCTAGTTTTATATGTATAAAGAATGAAACCAGAACCTTATGGTTGTGCACAGCATACAGAGAGTTGAACAAGATCACTATCAAAAACAAGTTCCCTATATCTTGAATAAATGATTTATGGGATTAACTGCCAACAACAGAAGTCTTTTTCAGGAATAATTTGAGTTCTGAAGATCACACCTAAACCATGCAGCCACAGTTTATCTTTTGCAAGAATGCCCTTTTATAGTAATTCTTATAATTGTTTGCTTGGCTTATCTTTGAAACTTGATACTCTCCAATATTGTTTAATCCCCCTTACATTGTAACCCGATATTTCCTATTAGCATGATCTTCCATGTCTTTGCAAATCCATTGTTAAATGTGCAATACATTTTTTTCGACCTTTTGTGGTTGTCAACATTCCAATGCTCTCAACCTTTACCATTTTTATTTCATGATCATGAGCTCTAGTTCATTCAATTGAGAGTCGATTCACACATCTACCTTACATCTTATTTATTTATAATGATAAGCTCGTATAACTTAATCTTAATTTATAATGTAATTCAACTCTCATTGGTGTGGGTGATTGCGATTGTCATAATCCCCTTACTCTCCTTATTTTGAACTTCAACTCCCACACATATATCTTACATGCTCATAAATAAACTCCAGCTTTTCTATTCAATCTTATTGCTGGACTTAAATTAGTTTCATATGAGCAAAGGCACATTTCTAATGTCACTTGTTCAATCTATTTACTTATCTATTGGTACTTTGCTCGTCCAATCTATTGATCTATCCATTGTACTTTACTAGTTCAATCTATTGATCTATTTATTGATATATTTATTGTACTTGTAATTCTCACACCTATATCTTATATCCTCATAAGTAAACTTCAGTAATCCTTATTTAATCTTATTGCCGTACTTGATTTGGCTCCATATGAGCAAAGGCATGTTCCCACCGTAGCCTATTTAATCCATTTATCTATTCATTAGACCTTACTTATTCAAGCTATTTATTTATCCATTATACCTTGTTTATCTAATTTATTTCTCTATTTATTGTATTTTGTTTGGCCACTCCCTCGATTATATTTATCCTGTCAATGGTATCTAGAAAGTCACCCTATTTGGAACTCCGTTGCTGGCCATCTTGTTTTTAAATCATCAGCCAAATTCGAAGGTAACCGAGCCATCTATCTTCTTGGATAATTATGTATTGGATCCTTTATAATCAATATTTATAAACCATAATTCTTATGATATTATGGTTCAGAATTTTGGATACACTCATGGTTACCTTTATTTTAACCACCCCATGCTAATCTCTCCTTTATTAGCCTTGTCTAGTCTCAGTGTTCATTTCTTTTGTATGCAATGATTCGCTTGGCTAACAATCCCATCGCTCTCATCCTTAATCACGGTCATTTCATCACCCATTATCAACCGGGAGCAGATCCTTGAGTAGTCTGATGAGGGGAGATTATGTGATGCATTAAGAATATCAGATGATAACTTTTTGATAAGGACATAGTCTCAAGCACAGTCTATTTATATTTGAGTAAGCTAGAAGAAACATTGAGTATAAGGTCAGAGCGAACCCAAGCAAGCATTAAGAGGGAAAAATTCAAGTACATATTAAGGTCATGCAAGGTCGACAACAGAGTTGTGCTGGTAAAACAAGGGAACAACCAAAGCCTCAGATGGGTTATAGAGTGTTTCAAAAGGCTTTTCTAGTCAAAAATAGTAAAAGACCAACTATCCAAGGACAATTAGGGACTAGTTACATTGGGCCTTATGATTTATTGAAAGGTTAGATCTTATAACTTATTAACAGCACCTACCTATTGAAGCAGGACACGTACTTAACGTGTTTTATAACTCATAATAGTACCAGAGTACTTATCAGGGTGTACAACAGTTTCCATTAGTGGTAGTGAGCACCTCCTCACTAGTAATAAGGCTCTTTTCTTTCGAATAGTATATCAATTTTGAACCCAAGTAATTGCGTTCCTTGAAGTTAGTGTGAGAAGTATCCGGATCTGCTACTAAAACATGGGATTAAGCAGCTATACAATACACATACACCTTTAATCCCAGAGCTTGTTGACTAGGTCTGCGTATATAACTCAAACACGTGCATAACGTGTTTCTTACCTTCACTACTGAAAAACTGCCCTTTTCCGGCGGATTTTCCGACGGAAAATGGTGTTTTTTCCATCGAAAAATTTATTTTCTGGCCGAAAATCCGACGGAAAAGTACCGTAGGAGTAAGGTCCGTAGACCCGCCTTTCCGACGGAATACGCCATTCCGTTGGACAATTGCCGACGGAAAACGGATTCCGTCGGCCAGGGTGACAGCTAGTCAACGGAACTTCAGGCGTCCGACGGACCCTTCCGTCGGCATACCCGGTATTGATCTCCTCAAATTATCGGAGTGCTCGACGGAATGATGTATATCCGTCGGAAGGATATACATCATTCCGTCGGAAGGATATAGTTCCCCAAATACAAATTTACAACCTGCATATACAAACTCAGGACGACCATATGTTGACCGAACCAAAACTACCACACGTGGTACACAAATCGCAACAAACATAACCACCACACGTGGTACACAAATCACAACAAATGTAACCACCACACGTGGTTACTTTCATTTAATAAGTATAAATAAATAACCACACCAAATGGACACTCTAATAATGTATTTAGAACTGATCGAGTAGGAAGTACAGTAATAAGAAACAAAAGCAATGCAACAAATGCAAAAAAACGTAACTGTTCAAATGAGTATCGAGGAGGAGGGGGAGGATCGAGGGACATTCTACTTGAAATAATCCCTGTAGTCATGAGGGCGATCATCATACCCAAGGTTGGCACTACCATCATCATCATCATCATCATCATCATCATCATCATCACCATCATCATCATCACAGGGTTGCGGTTGAGGAAGAGGAGGTGGAGGAGGGACATAAGGAGCAGCGCGGTGGTGTTGTCGATGGCGCATAGAAGGGCGTGGGCGAGATCCAGACCCAGATGCTTGTTGAGCTCTCATAAACTCACGGAATGTATCTTTCAGACCAGATAATTCTGAAGTAAGTAAATTCACTTTCTCTTCTAACTGATGGTTTTTCTCCGCCATCGTACTGAGCTCGCTGTTCAGCTGGGTGACCGTTGCTCGCATACCAGGGTCATGATCACGATCCCAGGATGTTGCTGTGGACTTCACCAGGTGTTTCAGTTTCACCCCTTCTGATCCTAGCCCATACACACGGCCCTTTTTATTGTAGTTAGCTTGCACCCACAACTCGGTCTCAGATGGGATTTCAGTTGGTTCAGAGCCGGGATCTATGGAAGATTGCGAGTTTAGAATTTTCTCCCACTTTAATTGGTGCTCCGTCTACAAAATCAGATTCAAAAATATTACACATTCCAAACATAGCATTTAATCGTGAAGACACTGAGCTGATTTGTTAGGCCAGGAAGAAATCATTCAGGTGACTTACCATCTTTTTTCAAATTTTTTTGTCCACCCATTTGTTAGCTGCGTCTACATGAGTGTCCTTAAAAAGTTCGAGGTCCGTAACCTCCCTATTAAGCTTCTTCTCCTATACAATATCAGAATACGTTAACGTATAGGAGGATTCTTCTAATTGGATAAAGCGTTGGGAAAAATAAGTAAAAGAAATAATGAACCACACACTTACCATGCGTCTTCTGTGCTCAGTAAATGGGACCGAACTAGATCTATGCAAAGAAGGACCTAACCCATTCTGGTCGCTGTTTCGGTTCTTCTTTGCTTGGGAACTCATCTTCAGAAATTTCTCAGAAGCCCAATATTCCTGCAACGACTTCCAAGTACTGTCAGACAACCACAACGATTGCTTGTTCCTCTTCCTGAACTCCCCGAATGTGTCCCTCAATCTACTTGCCCCTTTCTCCTCGAAATTCCTCTGTATCTGGGTCTCATGCTCTGGAGCCCAATGGTGATGCTTCTGCATGAACACAATTACATGCCAGAAAATGTAAATGATGCTAACAATATGAATATATATATGTATATGTAGATAAATGTACAAAAATTTGAAAAAAGTCTTACGTTAAACTCACCAAACTACAAGTCCCGCTGTTATCTAGGCACTTTCCCCCATGTTGGCCATGGCTCAGGATATTTGCTCGTAAATATCACAACATCGTAGGGACCGAAACTTGCAAATTAAGAAAGAATGGATCCCTGTCAGAAATTGCAAATTCATAACACAGTTGGTAGGACATAATTACTTACTCTTTGCCGTCAGGTGTGATGAGTTGCTTGTTTGTGGTACTGCCATGGCTAGAAGCATGTTGACTTTGTTCCCGACTCCTTTCTACAAATTGTTGTGGAATAAGAGGTGGGTTCGGGATCATGTAGCTGCCAGACATGTGTACATAGGGGATGTTGGGTGTCATGTGCTAGGTGAAGTGTATGGATGGAATAGTGTGAGGGTCTGGGATAAGGTTATGGGGAATCTCAGGGGTTTGATGTCCCTGATATTGCTCTTCTTGCTGACTGATGGGGTCCTATCAGTCTGCTCCTCGAGAACGCCCACGTCGGGCCCCACGGGCACGATGTGTACCTGACATCTTTGAGACAAATATACAGAGCGTAGTGATCAAATAATATAAGTGACAAATAATTAATTGCAGTTAAATTAACAGCAAATGTCATTTGTAACCATAATTCCATGTTGAACAATGCCATGTGACTAACAACTGTTGTCAAGCATACAATGTCATAAGTGTCTAACATAGAATACAATTTGGTTTTAGGTCACAATTTACTCATTTATCATTATCACTTTCATTCAGAGTCTTCAGTATCGTCGTCATTGTCATCCCACTCCTCCTCTTCACATCTCTCAGCTAGAACGTCTTCGTTTACCTCCTCAATTTCTTCCTCTTCATTCAACAAAGTTGTAGGGAGCGTGTCAGTTACTGGTGTCATGTGGGACACTTGTTCCTCTTGAAACGCAACTGGTAAAGTGAATTCATTATTCACTTTGTGTCTAGGTTTGTTTGGTACGACAACCCACCAGTTAGCTTTATCTCTTATTCCATTTGGGTACCTCATGTACACCACCTGGATTGTGGAAGCAGCAAATATGACTGGATCATATTTTTTGTATCTTCTTGTTGCATTAACCTCAACGAAGAGACATAGTTTAGGGCTACGTGTTTCTCGAGGGGTGTTATCAAACCAATCACACCTAGACAATGTACATTGTTTAAGTGGTTTTCCTAGATATTCAACACGAATAACTTCTTGAAGGATTCCATAATAATCATCCTCGAATCCACCTTCCCCACTCCCTTTCACACAAACCCCACAATTATAACTCTTTTTTCCTTCACACCTTTTATGTGTATGAAATAAGAATCCATTCCCCCTAAATGTAGACCAGCTTGTGACCTTCCTCAAAGGCAGTTGAGCCAAATGGTACAGGTGTAGCTGACATTCGTCATTCAAAATTTAAACAATGTCAACCTACAATTATTTATGTTTCAACTCATAAGGTCGGGACCATTTATTAGAAATAAGTTTTGATGAATTAGTACAGTAATTTCCAACTCGGATGGCAAAATTATAAAATCTTACTGCTTTTTTGAACCACCAAATAAATTCAGACTCTATCAGTGCATCTAACTCCACATCTGTGAAATTTGGGTTTCCTTGTAATTTTTGTTGTTTGAATAGTGTGTACAAGTCATTATTCACTGATTAGCACCATGTTTCAATTCATAAAATGTTATTCGTTCAATGCATGTAATGGGTGAAAGGTGTTTTTTTTTTTTTGTAACTTACGCGATGTACGGTTCAACTTTATTACAATTCAACAGAATATGAAGCTGTGCAACGTTCATTTCTTCATCAGTTAGGTGCCTCTGTGTCCAACTTCCCACAGCAGTACCTTTGGTTTCGAAAACTGACAAAATTGGCTCACCTTATGGCTCCACATTGATTTTCTCATTTCGTCGACGTCTTGTGCGCATTGAAGGCACATTCGCGCCGAAGTAGAACGAAGAAAACTGTGATATCTCGAACACTAGATATGCTTCGACCACTGACCCCTCAGGGGATGTTTTATTTTTAATTTTCTTCTTCAGCCACCCAAAGTACCTACATTAAAATTTTATGAGTGTTTGAAGCACACTTTAGTTTTACATTTACATGTGTGACGTAATTTTTCAAATGTATTTACCTTTTAAAAGGATACATCCATCGATATTGCACTAGACCCCCAAGGTATGCTTCTTCTGTCAAATGCACAGGTAAGTGCTCCATGACATTGAAGAACTCAGGAGGGAAAACTCTCTCCAATTTGCAAGCGATGATGCTTATATTGCGTTGCATTTCTTGTAACTTATCGACCTTTAACACTGTTGAGCAAATGTTTTTGAAGTACTCACTTAACTCAACAAGTGGTTCAAGTACATCGTCTGGTAGGGCATGAAATGCTATTGGCATAAGCGTCTGCAGGAACACATGACAGTCATGACTCTTCATGTTTTAGAACTTTGCAGCCTTCATATCTACGCAATTCCCAAAGTTGGAGCAATAAGCATCAGGCATTGTAAGTTGTTGGGCCCACTCACATACCCCCTTCCTTTTGTCCAAAGAAAGGACGTACGAAGCCTTTGGCTTTAGTGTCCTCCCGTTAACACCTCGTTCAACATGTAGCTCGGGACGATCACACATGTCTGCCATGTCCAGCCTCGCCTTCACATCATCTTTTGTTTTTCCCAGAACATCCATGACAGTGTTAATGATGTTGTCGCAGAAGTTTTTCTCTATATGCATAACATCCAAGTTGTGACGTAGCAACTGGTCTTCCCGATAAGGTAAATCCCAGAAGATGCTTCTCTTGGTCCAGTTGTGAATATTTTCCTTGAAACCCGGGATTACAAAATCTCCATCGGAGGTTACTTTTGGAAGACTACGCACCTCATTCCACAGTTCCTCGCCAGTTTTCCTGGATGGAGGCCCTCTTTCACCACTTTTTCCTTATAAAACGCAGTACGGTTTTTTTTGAAACACATGATGTCGAGGTAGGAATCGACGGTGACAGTCAAACCATGATGCTTTGCCCCCATGTTTCAAATGTGTCGCCCTCAACTGATCCATACAAATAGGGCAACTCAAAACACCATGAGTGCTCTATCCAGATAACATTCCGAGCGCCAGGAAGTCATTCACTGTCCACAGGCAGCTCTCATCAAGAAGTTCTGCCTCATGGAAATGTCATAAGTCTGGACACCATCCCACAGAGTTCGGAGCTCATCAATCAACGGTTGCAAGTACACATCTATTTTGTTCTTTGGATTTGATGGCGCAGGTATAATGCAAGTTAAGAACATATATGGCGTTATCATGCACATATCTGGAGGAAGGTTGTAACGTGTCACAACCACAGGCCAAATTGAATAAGAACGACCAGATTGTGAGAAAGGGCTAAACCCATCAGCACACAAACCAAGCCTCACATTACGAGGCTCAGAAGCAAAATCTGGATATTTGCGATCAAAATGTTTCCACGCTTCCCCGTCTGAAGGGTGACAAAGAACACCATCCTCACGCCTATTGTTATAATGCCACCTCATGTGCTCAGCTGTGTTTCTTGAGGCATAAAGGCGTTGCAACCTTGGTATCAAAGGGAAGTAGAACATTTTTGCATATGATTTTAACTTCTTCCTATTATTGCCTGACTTAATCGTCTTCCATCTTGGCAAATCACAAAACTTGCAATTTTTTAGGGCCGAATCTTCCTTAGAGTAAAGCATACATCCACCGCGGCAACAATCAATCCTGTGCACATCTAAACCCAAACTTCGGATCTTCTTTTTCAACTCTGAGTAACTTTGGGGCACACGATTGTCTGGCGGGCAACTCTCATGCAGTAACTGCATCACCTCATTCATACAATTCTACGGCATATTGCAATCAGATTTGATACTCATCAACCTCACAGCATTGGACAACTCAGTTTGCGTTGAACATCTATCCCACAAAGGCCTCTGACCAGTTTGAAGCATATCATAAAATGCCTGAGCTTCTGCATTTGGTTGCTCACTAACTTCAAACTCATTAGTAACAATGACATCGTTCACCATTGCTCTAACACGATCGACAAACGAGTTCGTGTTATCAAAATCCATAGGACTTGTTGGAGCCATGTTATCATACAAGTTTTGTTGGTTACTACTGCCAATATTTGCATATTCAGTTGGTTCTATCTCCCCATGAGATGTCCAATATCAATACCCTTTAACAAAGCTGTTTTGGTGCAAGTGTAATTTAACATCATCAGGTTCCCTATAAGCTCTGTTTCGACACTTGGCACAAGGACATCTATAACGCCCATTATTAATGAACTCTGTTTGACACCTTGCAAATTGATCAAATATTTCTACTCCTTCTAAGAACTCCTGCCTATAAGATTTTCTCCTTGATAGAAATATTTCACACATCCACCTCCGATGGGGTGGTCCACACATATTATCCACTGTTCATCATTGACAAAGTAAGCAGTACATTGGTTACTTTAATCATTGACGTATTTATCACATTTTAATTCGTATATAACTGAATGCATGATGGACTTATCATTAAACTATTTCGTCATACGCTATGATTAACATGATACCAACAAAAAAATATATTATGACAATTAAGTCAGGATATAAACCTGTAATGTCTGAAGTGGGAGCCCAAAGTTGTGACATGCACACCGACAATAATGACACTCACAGCAACAATAACGAATTTTTTTCCCTTTCGCAATATGTTTTCTCTTACGACCCATTTCCTTCATATTAATAATCCACAAAAATCGTTCTCATTAACACACAAATTAAAATAACATCATTCCCTTAAATCGTACACATCAACATACATGCATAACTTTTTCACATTTAACGGAATAATATAGCCTCATAGTTGCTTATTAATTGTTCTCTATCAATCCTCAACAATAAATTTCACGACTAATTATGTTCAATATCTGTACAAACACATTCTTCAATTCACTATAATTTACAACACCAACGAATTACTAATAATAGCACTTACCTAACAATTACATATTAATTTACACAAAATTTCAACATACACAAACCATTATCAACAAATTAACACATATCACATAATCAATCCACTTTAATTTACCAAACCGCGGCGACAATCCATGCATTTTTAATTTTCCACAACAATCAATTTATATATTTTCTTAAGATAATTTTCAAAAATCACTCAATATAAATCTACCAATCACTAATTACTACAAAACTATCAAAATTATCTCTTCAATTTCACAAATCTATAAAATATTTAGGTTTAAATACTTACTTCAAAATATCAAAATTTATGGGGCCACAAATGGCAGGGGATGTTGAGGTCGGCCGGTGGTGAAGAGGCGGCGGCGACGGCGGCGAAGAGGCGGTGGCAACGCCGGTGGGAGGCACCGGAGCTGGGCGGCTGGGTTGGCAGTGGATGCTCAGGAGCAATGCCCACTGACAAGGTGGCCGCAGGGGGTGGTTGACGGCAGAGGTACGGGGCACACGACGGCGGCGAACGGTGGCGGAGGGGCGATTTTGGAGGGCCGAAGGAGAGAGAGAGGATGACTGGCGAGAAACCGAGTCGGGCCTCTAATAAAGAGGGTCCGACGGACCTATCGACGGAATATCCGTCGGACATTGAGAGAGGATGACTGGCGAGAAACCGAGTCGGGCCTCTTATAAAGAGGGTCCGACGGACCTACCGACGGAATATCCGTCGGATATAAATGTCCGACGGGCTATCCGACAGATATGTCCGTCGGCCCCTTTTAAAAAAAGCCAAAATTTTCAAAAAAAAGGAAAAAAGGCCGGCCACTTTTCAAAAAAGGGCGTCCGACGGATTGGGTCGCCGGAAATTCCGTCGGCCGTTGACGTCCGACGGATATTCGGTCGGCATATTCTATCGCACCCTTTCTTTAAGAAGGAAAAAGGCCGGCCACGGCCTTGCCGTCGGAACTTCCGTCGACTTGTCCGACGGATTGCGGTCCGCCGGAATCTTCCGCCGGAAAAGGCCTGATTTTTAGTAGTGCTTATAACTCAGGCAGTACATTTCAGATCCTCACCATACTCTCTTAACTAGACCCATTGCGGTCACTGAGGATCTCGCGTTTGAAGAGCACCCAGTTTAGATAGTAGATCACAGGAATAAGTAGCTACGCATCAAGCAGATACCTTTAATCAAAGTACATCGGCAAATCATACCTCCTCAGAATCCAGTTAGGGAAATCGAGGATGAGATGCAAGCCAAGTACGTACACGATTTAAGATAAACTTGTATGTTTTGGCAAAGTTCATAAGTTTTGAGGACGAAACTCTTTAAGGGGGGAAGACTGTAATAACCCGACCCTAAATCATGTTTATTTATTTAGTTAAGCTATGTTATTAATTTTTCACATTGATTTATCTCATTTAATCATCCCAATTGGGCGAATTCATTTTGGACCCTACTTTACAATTCGAGTTCATTTACATGACAATTTCGGGTGAATCGATATTAGTCTCTAACAAATATGATTAGGTGTTAAATTATTTTCATAATGTCACAAAAATTTAATTTTTAGGCACGCAAAAACGTTTGGGCCCAAATTTATTAAGTTTGGCCCAATTCATTTGGGCCTGAATTGCGGTCCGAGTCATTTTGGACTGTAATAGCCCAACCCTAAATTATGTTTATTTATTTAATTACCTCATGTTAATAATTTTCTCAAATTTATTTATCGCATTTAATCATCCCGGTGGGGAAAATTTTATTTGGGCCCTCACTTGACAATTCGGGTTTTATTTATTTATTTAATTATTAACAAAAACTTTGAAAGAATTGATAGTAGGCTCTAACAAGTTTAATCTAAGTAATTTATTTTGTTTTCCGTAACATTACAAAAATTTAAATTTGAGTATGCAAAAACGTTATCGTTACGAAGCGTTTTATTCCCGAATCCAACTTTCTTCGGCCCAATTTGAAGCCCAACATGTTTGCTTTCTTAACCTAACTAATTACCATGATTAAGCTTAACCATGGTTAGCTAAAAATCACTTTTCAAGATAAAAACTCAGCCAAGTTGTTAGACAAGTCAAAAAAATACAACCAAAACTCAAACCCATCTTCTCTCTCCTTTGTCTCTCTAACCAGGCCAGCCCTCTCCCCTACCTGATTATGGTGTTTTTCGGCTAGTTTTGGCCAGCTTTGGGCTGCCTCTGACTCCCGTTGACACCCTAGGATCATTAGCTACCATACTCCCTCATCAAAATCACTAAACATCACCTCCATCTCTACTTTTATCAAGCTTGAAGTGAGTAACCTTAATCTTGTTCTTGTTGGTTTTGATTTTTACCTTAGTTTTGATTCTTATTTTGATATTTTTTATTGTTGATCATGATGTTTTGATAAGAATTAAGAGTTATTTTGATATTGATTATGGTGGAGTTAGGTTGGGAGCATGTTAGGATTAGGGTTATCATAATCACTCAAGCTTTAAGTGGGAAGTTTGTTTTTCTTGCTCTTGTATTTGATTTAGTAGTTTTAATCTCTAACAATGTTATAAGAATATTCTTGGTGATCTTGGATGAAGTGGAAGTTGCCAAACATTAGGTTTTATTGATTATGCAAGGGTTTAACATTCCTTTGATAGCAAGCATGTTATTAGTGTATATTTGATTAAAAAATGATCTTTGATGTACATGATTTTGAAGTGAAATTGAGTGTGATGATTTTGTATGGTGATGGGAAGGACCAAAGTCTTATTACATGACTTTAAGGTGTGATTTTGGATGGGGAATTGTGTGAAAAGAAAGGAGAAAGCCTTGATAGTAAAGGCTGAAAAATTTTAGAAAATCGGGCAAGATTTATGATTAAATTGGTAATTATCGGCCAATTGAAAAATTATGATTTTTGATGGGTAGATAGTTTAGCATGTTAGCTTTCAGATTCCTTTTGAATCGCCTTAATTCGAGGTCTGTGGAAAAAGTTATGACTGTTTTACCAGAGATGTACAGGTTAGATCAAAACTGACATACTTGTGTTCTATTCCTATTTTGAGAACCCTATAATGGGAATCATGTTTGGTGTTCTAAATGAAAGTGTTGCAGGATTTCTTGATCTTTTCATATTGAGATTTTATAGCTCAATTGGAGGGCGGGTGTGAAAGTTATGAATTTTTTAAAGTGGACCTTGAATCAATAACAATTTTGATTGCACTTAGAAGCTTATTTGGTTTGGAAAACTAAGCTGTACGGTATGTGCTACGAAATTGAAGAAGTGGGAAGATTGATAACTCAAGATCAGTGTTTATTGGTCCAAACAAGTGTGTTTGAAGTCATTCTAAACCTACCACCACTCTAATCACATTCAAACCTTTGTTATCCATCTTAGAAATATCAAAAACCCGTGATCAATTATACCCATCAAAGTCTTTCTTTTATGATCTCAATTATTCTACCTTGATCAGTTTTACGCCAGCATTATTTCACTTTGAGTTAAATTACCCTAATTCGTTTAGTTTTCAAATCATGTTCGCAGAACTTATCTTCTAATGAATTATTTGAGTTAAGGATGCCTTTTAATGAATTTCTATTACAATCACAAATTACTAAAGTCAACGTTGTTTACTAATTACATATACCTATAATTATATTTCTTAAATAGAAATCGGGGTCTAGCCTATTGTTTCTTATTGTGCATAAGTATTATCAAGTGAGATTGCATTTTAAAGACTTCAGGTACGTTCATTGTCTGCATCTTTAAAAATTAGCACATATTTATCAAAATTATAATATTTTGGTAAGTATATTAATGAATCAGTTTAATTAGTGATTTATCACATAATTAGTAACCCGATCAGTTATCAGTTACCCGCGCGGCTTCAAGTTAGGTCTCGATTGGCTTGGCAGGTGTACACCTATCCATAGATCGTAACAGTTACAAGGAGTTCACTATCAGATAATAACTAGTAATACAGTTTTACATTCATCTTATTCACTATTTTAACTTAAAATGATTGCAAAGCGGGCGCTCAACTAGTTTATGTAGTGATCATTTAACAATACAGGAATGCATGTACCAAGTTTCGACTCACAGTTCGAAATATTTTCATATTTTGTTTTAGGAAAACGCTCAATGAATCGCCCTCATGCTAGCAAGTCAGCCAAAAAGCATGCTAGCGAGTCAGTTGAAGAGAATAAGTAAGCAAGGGAAACTTAGATGAATCAGCAGTGATATAGACCATGCATACTTTGGAGCTGTATTTTGTAATCTTCAGTATATGAAAGTATAAATTTTATGGTGAATTGCTTTACTGTAGTGTATATACCTTATGTCTAGCACACTTACAGCAAGTCTTGTCCTTTTGGGACAGCGGTAATGTCCCGATCATTGGGTTTATCAGTTGTAATTGAGGGAATCAAAATAATGATTGCAAATAGTAAAATATGCTTAATTTGGGGGCATTACATATACACACCAGGACATTCAAGAATTTGATAAATAAGTCAAAGATCTTTTAGATAAAGGATTAATCATACATAACAAGTGTCCTCACACCAGTCTCGCTTTCATGGTAAGAAATCATGCTGAAGAAAAAAGAGCAAAAACAAGAATCGTAATTAATTATAAAAAGTTTAATGACAATACTGTCTTTGATAGTTATTATATTTCTAACAAAATAATCCTTTTCAATAGAATTCAAAGAACCTTTTGGTTCTCGAAAATGGATTGCAAAAGTGGATACTGGCAGATTAAAAATGGATGAAAAAAGTTATTTTCTTTAATTGCTTTTAGTACCCCTCAAGTACATTATGAATGGATAGCAATCTCATTTGGTCTAAAAAATACACCTGAAATATTCCAAAGAAGAATGGATAACATCTTCAAAGATATTAACCACTGTTCTTTAGTTTACATCGATGATATCATTGTCTTTTCCAGGACCATAGAATAGCACAGAGATGATGTTTTAACTGTCACTCAAAGATGCATTGATCATGGTATTATATTTGGTAAGAACAAGTGCATTTATGTAGACAAGAAATTGAGTTTTTAAGTCTAGAGATAAAAATAGGGTAAGTCATCCTACAAAAGAATATTCTAAAAAAATAAAAAACTTCCTAAAAAGATTAAAGATAGGAAGCAATTAGAAAGGTTTGTTGGATGCCTTACATATACTTTAGATTTCATTAAAAATCTGGCTAAATTGAGAAAACTATTGCAATAGAAACTCAAGAAAGAAGTAGATTGGATATGGACCACTAGTGATTCAAAGATTGTTCAAAACTTTAAAATTAAAAGATATGTAAAAATCTTTCGATTCTTAATTTGCCTAATGAAGGAAATGATTTAATTCTTGAAACGGATGCTAGCAATGAGCACTGGAGTGCGGTACTCAAAATCAAAGAAGGAAAAAAGCTCTGCAGATATTGCAGTGAAAGTATTACTAAAGCAAAATGCAATCATCCTATGGTAGAAAAAGAAATTCTTACAGTCATAAGGGGAATTAAGAATTTCTTAATTTTTTTAGCTCTAAAACCTTTTCTTATTCGAACTTATTGCGAAGGAATACTTGGTTTTGTGAAAAAGAATTTATCAAATATCCAAGCGTATGGGCGACTCCTGCATTGGTAAGTAAGGCTTAACCAGTTTTCCTTCTCTATAGAATATATACAGGGATTGAAGAACTCTCTGGCAGATAGTCTAACTTCGCCAATGGTGATCATCAGAGTAGAACTCCTGCCAGAAAAGAAGGAAATCCAAAATGATATTCCATTACTACAAGAACGGTTTTTCCTTCTAGTAAAATTCTTATGGATATTTTAGAATTTCATACAAAAAGTAGATCATATTTTGGTATGCTGCCTTCTACCTATCTAATACCTCAAAGATTTAGCCTTCTAGAGTTATAAGTTAATTACCTAAGGTGTCCTTATGATATCCAAGAGAAAAGAAGTTCTCATGTTCAAGAAACATGGTTCAATGAGTGGTATGCAGCCTGCATCGACTATTATCATAATTATTTCTATGATATTTGGGAGTCATGGAGTATTACAATCTACTTTCCCGTTAGATCTGGAGTTGGTGGTGTTAATTTTTCACCAAATTCAATCTCTCTAAATGACTTCATCGTGAAAACCTGGGAATATAGAATACTAGTTTACCTGATAGAAATCCCAGATCCAAAGTACCTATTTTTTTCAAGGCTAGCTAAGTTTCAACAATGTATGTTCAGAAGGATCTATTGGATTCGTACATCTCTTGATAGTCCAACACAAATTTCATACAATAGATGCCTATCTGTGGAGGTACATTGTGCATGAATTGAATATAAAAATGAAAAAGTCAAACCAACTCTTTATCTCGTTCAAATACTTGATTTAGACGATCCTAAGGATCAACGGCAAGAATAGTTTGCCAGACGACAAGAGTTAGTTGGTGATCCTACTTTAAAAGGAGCCATTGATTTTTACAACATTTATCATCAGACGTGTGCATTAATTGAACAAGGAAGAATACTAATGCATTGCGGAAACACTACTTTTGCTTATCATAATGAGTTTAGCAAATATATGAAGACAGAGGGAGCTACCTCATAAGATGTCAGTGATTATCTCTTTGATATTGCAGTTCGAAAATTCTTATTGAAAAAAGAAAAGAAATATCTTCATAAATTATTTGAAAGATGGGATCCAGAGCAACTTCAACTTGATGAACATTTTGATGATTATCTGGATAAAGATAGATTGGAGGACATTATTGGAGATGAAGGCATGCAAAATCTCAATATGGACGACTAGTCTTGTCAGTAATAAAAGGCTTTGAAAAGTAGTTGCACCATTGTTATACTATTTTATCCAGTATTATATTAGTAAAATAATATTGTCTACCGTAGCCATGTACCGGCAAGTGTATCCATGTGAAAATATCTGTGTGTACTGTAGCCTTTAGGGCATCCTATATGTCCCCATCCCTTCTATAAAAGGAGAAATTGAGTATTGAGAAGGAACGCAGTCATTTGAGCATACTTGAGTAAAAGAGAAGTGAGAATTCTCCATTTCTCTATGAGCAAGCATCTCTGATGATCTTAGTAGTTTAAATCCTTGTGAAATCTTTCATTGTAATATTTCCATTTTCAAACTTTTAATAAAAGAAAATTTTCAGTAGAGAATTAATCGAATCTTATGTCTTAAATATTATAATTTCTTAATTAAAGTCTCACTATAAACCTTGATTAGTAACTACGGTCTGAGATAAGAAACGAAACAGACTTATGTTGTATTCGATCTAAGGAATGTGTGTTGATATTAGCAATCTCTATAAACTGAAAGTTAGAGGAACGCTAGGGTCCCGTGTCGACTAAATTCAGGTAAAGGTCAAAATTCTCTAATTAAGCTTTATTATTTTGCTAAGCGTCGTGAACCTATAATCATATAAAATATAAGATTTATCATATAAGTAGTAGATTGTGATAACTACTATCAGTAAAGTCATTAGTAGAAGCTTAATCATGTTAAAACAAGCGTATTTCTTAAAAAGACCCTTAAAAATAGCAAAATTACGAATAGCATGCCATTTGGGCCAAAGTTGAAAAGTTCTAAAAGTTTAAGGACAAAATAGTAATAAAAAGGACTAGAAAGTCATTTTCCCCAAACTTGGAGGGACCAAACGTTCACTTTTCTAAAACCTAGATCAAACAATTCATGCACCAAACCTGAGGTACCAAAGTGTTAATTTTTTGTAACTATGTTTAGTTTTTGATTTAAGTAAATATTTTTAGTTATATATTTGAACTAATAATTTTTGTTTTATGGTTTTGTTGTTAGACATATTTTGTAGTTGTTTATAAAGTTGAACAATCAGGGAAAAAGTGAAGTGAAGCGAAGTGAAGTAAAGGAAATTGTAAGAAATTTCAACTCTTTGTTATGCTTAATGTGAAATTGTTAGAATATTTTTTGAATTGATAGAATCTAAAATCTTTATAAGTGAGTAGGTTTAAGTTGATTTCAGAAATTAATAAATTCAATTTATATGTTTGAGTTGTGATGTTGGAATCAAATATGTGAAATTTGAAAATTTGCAATTTGAATAAGTGGGAATTCAAGTAGTAGTTGTAATATATAAACGTGTTAGAATGAAACATTGTTGCAATGTAAATTCCTTAATTGCATGATTACGTAAATTAAACATTCACATGATTAATTTTAAAAGAGTTAGAAATGTAATTTACAATTTACAATGTCTATAAGTTAGAATTTAATTTACATGTCTGAATAAAATTCAATAGTAAATTATAGAATTTTGAAATTCTCATTGGTTGGAATTTAATTATTATGCACAAAATATGAATATGTTAAAATCAGAGAAGAATTATAATATAAATTCTTTAATTATGTTGTTCAATTTTAGAATAAGTTAGAAATCTACTTTATAATTTACAATATTTACGAATTGGAAATCAATTTACATGTGTGTTAAATTGAACTTTGACATTACAGATGTGAAATTGAACTAATTACATTATTTAATTTTAAAGGAAGATAGAAATCTAATTTATAATGTATAATGTTTATAAGTTGGAAATTAATTGACATGTGTGTGTGTCAAATTAAATATTCCAATTTTACAATTTTGAAAGTCTAATAAGTTGGAATTTAATTATTATGCACAAAATATGAATATGTTAGAATGGAGAAGTATTATAGTGTAAATTCTTTAATTACATTGTTCTTAGAAAAAGTTAGAGATCTAATTTATAATTTACAGTGTTTAGATTCGCATGATTAATTTACATGTGTGTATTAAATTGAATATTTCAATTTGACCATTTTGAAAGTCTAATAAGTTGGAATATAATTATTATGTACAAAATATGAATATGTTAGAATGGAGAAGTGTTACAATGTAAATTCTTTAATTACATTTGTCAATTTTAGAATAAATTAGAAATATAATTCATAATTTACAATGTTTATGCGTTGGAAATTAATTTACATGTGTGTATTATGTTGAACTTTGAAATTAGAGACGTGAAATTGAATTTTGAAATTAAATATGTTTAATTTACAAGTTTAAGTCTTAAGTAACTCAGTTTATATATTTTACAATTTATGTCATTCGAGTTAGTTAACCTATAATTAAATATTACCTATGTAATTTGTTAGAATTGGAAAAGATTTTACAATTAAATGTTTACTCTTAGGTAATTTGGTGTTATGTTTAACAATTATGCTTAGAGTTAGTTTATCTTTAATTACATGCTTACAACGTGCTTTGGCATGTTAAATATCATATTATTATATGTGTAAAGATGTATGTTAGAATTGAAAATTTGAATGTTGATTTAACTTGCAGGTGTGTACTTAAAATGGATCCTAATCATCCTCAATCCTTCATGAACTTACTAATTGGGGATAATTTATGATGAAAACCCGGGAACAATACGAATATTCCCCCGAACCCTTCAAATTGGTAATGCCACCCGCAAGATCATCAACAATACCTACCTTAATATTCCACACACTATCCATCACCACAAAACATCCCACCACAAAGCCATAACGCCCCCCAAATTCCCAATTTCAGCTATGGTTCAATGTGTCCTCCTTATCAACCACCACCACCTAATTGTACGACCTCATCAGCACCTCGCCCTCTACCTAACTCCACCAACAATGAGAATGGTGCAGTGGCTTCCAAGTGGACATTGGAAGAGGATTGCCGAATGTAAGCACAAACCCCCTTATCAGGGCAGACCAAAAGAAAATGGGATTTTGGATTGAGATTTCCTACGCCTACAACCAGCACGCTCCTAATAGAGTTGCGAAGAGAACGCGGAAAGTTTGCAATGCCCGTTGTAGTCGAGCAGCTCAAGTGGTGCGCTTATGTGGCTCAGGCTTATCAGGTGAGCCCAAGTGGGGCGAACGAGGGTGACATTATCCAGAATGGCCAAGATCTATATGCTATTATGGTAGGTAAACCCTTTGACCTCATGCATTGGTGGATACCATTGAAAGACTAACCTAAATGGGAGGTCTACTGTGATTAATCTGCAGAAGCGTCTTCCAAATAATTGAGGATAAATAAGGTGGTGGTGTACTCTGAGAGTGACACACCTGGCACCCCCGATAACTCCCGCTAGTGAAGACATACCAACTGAAGAAGTTGGTACACTTATCCGCCCCATTGGAAGAAAAGCCGCCAAGAGAAAGGCGAATAAGAAAGCACAAGACCCAGTGTTGGATGTAGTGACCCTTCTTTAGATTGAGGATCAGGCTCGATATGGTCCTATTCAAGAAGAAATTAGGAGCCAATACCGCCAAACATCGTCATCGTCTAACTTTGACCCTTCTTTAGATTGAAGCCCATGTTGCAGTTAAAAGAATGTGTTTGCTAGGTTATGCTTACGTTTTTTTTTCTTTTAAGAAATGTTTGTTGTAATGGAATCTCTTTAAGTTGTGCAAAGAAATATTTATTTTTAATTTCATGAGTTGAACGTTAAATTTATTTTTTCTAAAGAAGTTCTTATATAAATATAATTCTAAATTTTGCTTACATTTGTAACTTAATTATTGACACAGGCATTACACACTGAGTGATCCATTTTCCTCGTTTTCATCATGATCAATAGATGGCTTGAGCTTCATACTAGAATCTTCTAGTGATGATTCATCGACGATGGAAATTATACTCAATAATGAAACTAGCATGAAGGCATTGAAGTTAGCTATGAAGATTAGACAAGTTCGACAACAGAACAAAGCTTCATCATCATCGGGAAGATCAAGAAAGAAGAAAAAATTTATAAGGAGATATCGACAAGAAGCCTAAGATCGTCTCTACAAATATTACTTCGTGGAAGACTCAAGCTACAATGAAACACATTTCCAGTGTAGATTTTAGATGCGGAAACGCTTGTTCCTTCGCATAGTTTACGCCCTTGGGAGTCGTTTTGAGTACTTCTAGTTGAGGTACAATGGTCTTGATAGCCATGGGTTGTGGCTGCTCACTAAGTGCACCGTAGTCATGCTAATGTTGACTTATGATATATCAGCAGATTGTGTCGAAGAATACTTGAAGATTGGTGAAAGTACGACTATGGAGTGCATGAAAAATTTTACAGCCAACATCATTCAAGTGTTTGGGGAAGGGTGTTTAAGAAAACCAACCCAAGCTGATGTTGATCGTCTATTGCAAGTGTCGAAAGCTTCTGATTTTCCCGGTATGTTAGGAAGCATTGACTGGATGCATTGAGAATGGAAGAACTATCCATCAGGTTGGAAAGGAGTGTTTGCAAAAGGATATATAGAGTTCCCACCTTGATTCTTAAATTCGTTGCTTCCTATAACCTTTGGATATGACATGCCTTCTTTAGGTGCCCGAGAAGCCTCAACGATTTAAGCGACCTTTACCGATCTGATATTTTCCAACAGTTGTATAAGGGTCGGGCTCCAAAATGTGAATATATCGTCAATGATCGCAAGTATAATATTGGATACTTTTTATTCGATGGTATTTATCCAGGATGGGTGACTTTCGTAAAAACTATCCCCCTTCCGTAAGGATCGAAGGCGAGATTGTTCGCCGAACATCAAGAATTTATTAGGAAGGACGTGAAGAGAGCATTTGGGGTTCTACAAGCTTGCTTCGCCATCATCCGTGGCTTGCTCACAACATGAACAAGACTGAATTGGGTATGGTAATGAAAGCATGTGTTATATTCCACAACATGATCGTTGAGGACGAACGCGATTCATATGACCTTGCTTATGATTATGATGATGTGGAGGACAGCACCCCGCGACCTAATGTCCAACAGGACCATCATCTGTCGTACGCAGCCTACCTTCGTAGAGTAGCACAAGTTCATGACCTAGATGTACATGCACTTCTCCAATCATACTTGGTTGAAGTAATATGGAATCGATATCGGCACGACAAGGATCACAATTGTGGTTGTTATGTGTTGTTTGTCCATCTTTTACGTTGTATTTTCTTTAAAATGTCGAACCTTCGTCTTGTACTTTTTTTTAAAAAGTGTTGAACCTTTGTATTGTTTTTTTAAATGTCGATCCTCCATATTGTATTGGTTTTTTAATTGAAGTACTTTCTATTATCTACATTCGCTCGTTCAAACAGTAAATATTAAATACTTTTTAACATGTTCAACAATTAAAAAAAAAAGTGATCAGTTTTCAGGAAATTTAAAATAAAATTATATATTTTTCAATCAAAAAGAATAAATATTCCTTTTATTCAAAAAATAAAAAATATTCACACAAGTTATAAAGTTAAATTGCAAATACAAAATTAAAATGATAAAAGTAATAAAATATGTTTAATAGTGGGTCCATGATAAATATTTAATTTAATTATTATGAAATGAGTTCCATTGGTTGAAAAAATAATAGAACACAAGTTTTAAAAATATGAAACTTTTGCTAACGTAGGAGTCGTGACTCGTGAGAGTTCCAAAAGAATGGGAATGCTTTAAACACACATTCCATTCTCTGCTGTCAAGCAGTTGTCTTCTTCTTTTTTATTAAAAAAAATAATTGTGCACACAAAAACCAACAAGTCTCCCTTATCCCAGAACCACAACCCCCCCCCCCCTCCCCCACCCCACACACAAAAAGTCTTGTTGTTCACACGTGTTTGCCTTGAAGCCAATTTTCAATAGGTAAATAAATGCACCGCCCTCTTTGAACACAGATCCTGTTTTAGATTTTCAAATATTAAAAACTCTAACATGAGCCACCCAATGCTTCTCAACATGTCCGTAAATTCACGCATACACATTATACATTTAGATTACATCGCATGTAAAAAGACAGGTCATCCTTTTAACTTTAAATATATATAACAGTAGTAAAGTACACTTTTTGAATTGCTCCGTTTTCTTTCACTTTCTTCAGGTTTCCTCCAAAATCAAAATTGTCTGATTTGATATCTTACAAGTTACAAGACCTTGGTTTCTTCGACTTTTATCTGAATTAATTTTGAATTGAACTTATCTTAATTTATTCTGAATATATTCATCATTGAACTTATTAAGAACAAATTTATGAACTTATTAGCTAAACTTTTCTGAACTTATTTTGAACTGAATTTATTTAAACTGATTCTTCAAAAAATAAGTCAAAGAGAATACGGTCTAAGACATATTTTCAATTCAAAAGAAAAATTTTAACATACTTCTTCTCAAAAACATACAATATACTCCCTCAATCGCATAATTTTTGTCTGCCTTTCTTTTTATGAAAGTTCCAAAATAAGGCTTCTTTTTACCCTTTTTGGTTTAAAAATTTTCTCTCTCTTCTAAAAATAATACAAAACACAAATTAAATAATGTTTCATTAAAAACTTATACTACATTATTACCTATGTAGGACAAAAATTATTGTACAGAGAGAATAATATATCATCCTACAAATTAACTTTACCTTGTCGGCAAATTTACCAAACTGCAGATTTTTCAACCTGTGAAAAATTAAATTACATGAAACTTTATAAGTCATTACAACACCTTAACTTACAAAATTTCTCAAACTTGAAATTAACCGTGGTAAATTGACCCAAACTATCCAACACTGAGTCACCAACCAGTCTAACCACGGTTACTATAGCCAGGTATATCATCTTGTAGGAGTTTCTAGCTTGGTTATTAATTCTCAACCAATGGACATGTCTATGCCTTGGTGCTTAGCAGTAAATGTCTAATCTAAAAACGTCTAACTAGTTGTCACCATTAACTCAGTTGCAGTCTACTATCATCCATATACTATAGCTCATTGTATAGAAGCTTTGACCTTTGTTGGTCCCTTCACACTATAAAAACAGGGTAAGTATACAAGTAGACAAAATTGCTCAGTGACGGTGGTATTATCTTACTTTACCACCAGATGCACATATTTACGGCTATTTCAAACAAAATTCCAAGTACAAGGAAGGTGAGAGAAAATGAGTAAAACCTGCTCCCAGATCTATGCGCTAAACTCCTACTGTATGGTAAATATTTACCCAAAAACAAGATGAGCAGAAGAAGAAGTCTGAAATTTCTCCTGTTTGTCTTTTAACCGCACCAAATCTGCAAGATTTTGATTTTTTTAGTACAACAAGGTCCAGCGATTCATCAATAACGATGTACTTGATACTGGGACTAGATTTGAACTGTAATCAAATATTAATCTCCATGTGTAATGACTCTTCTGCATAATTTATGTTCAAAGCTTCGATGACATCGTATATTTAACAAATTCAGGAGTGTTCTATTCGTCCGAATGTCCTGTTTTATTTTTTCCGCTTCCATATGCACAAAATTGAGATTTTGTTTGATCCTTAGAAGATTTGGTGAAAAGAAAAATTGAAAAAGAGACAAGATGAGTTTTTTTCTCTTGTTTGAATTGAGGAAAAAAATATAAGAATTTAGATGAGAGATTTAAATGTTAATAAACTATTGAATCATATTGATACCATCTAAGCAACGTAAAGTTGTAAGAGGTTGGAAAATTTCCTTAAACTTTTCTCACAATTTTATGAGAAAAATTTTATCACTTGTTTCTAATAATTTTTTCACCTAACTTTCCTCCATATTTTTTTTCTTTGTGATTTTCTCTAAACCAAACACAAGAAAAAAAGTAACTTTCTCAAATTTTTTTCTTTCAATCAAATTTTCTAAGGTCCAAACGGAGCCTAATTATTCGACAAAGAGAAGACGTAAATAAATTGATTCAAGAATGTGGGGAGAAAAAAGCGGTTAAGTTCTATAAAAATTGAGAACAAGCGGCTCTTAGAAGAACAATGACAGACAACTGTTTTAGGTAGGATATTAGTGAAGAAGAACTGGTCCTCTTCCCATTCATTCAATGCAAATGGGGGAAAATGTAATGATCTGCACTGCTTCATGGAAATGTCCAGCAAATCTAACACATTTGAAGAACAAATAGCCTTGCACATCACCTTCAACAAAGAAGATCATTCTCTTTATTCAATTCATTCATTCATTGAAGACGAGGACATTATCGTTGTCGGTCTACATACTACCATCCTAAACCATATTAACATATCTAGAACTAATTAAGCTACCTAAAAAAATCGGACGCCAAAGATTGATCATAAGTCTGTAACGACATAATTACAGGCTACAGACTGAACATTTAACAAGAGATTTTGGAGAAAACTAACTCGTTTTTGCCCGTAGAATTTCAAGTCTTCAATGAAATAAGCTCAAAAGGGTAAGCTCTTGGATGTTGAACTCATGGTAAGAGACTTGAGATGTTCTGAGGGAACGAAATCTTGAGGCAAGTTAGCTCTCTTGACGATCCTCTTCAGGTTGTTCTGCAAGCTTTGTTGAACTAATTGCTTCACGGCTTTCTTCTCCTCGCTTATTATATCCTCCTCCAGATCAATATTTGTTATGGATGAGGAGGACCCGTACATAGGAGCAGAAACAGCGGCACTTGCATTAAGTCTTTGAGAAGACTGCTTCACTCTCAAACATTCCAATATCCTTGATGCCCTCTTTTGGGCTAGTGTACTACCCAAAAGGGTTAGTTCGAGCAATGCTGACCCTATCCCAGCTTCTATCATTCTTTGTCTGTCAGTATAAGATCTATGAGCCATCACCATTAGTACATATGATGCCTTTTCTTGGCACCCAGGTGAGTCGCTCCAATTCAAGACATCGATCAAAATGGGAAACACATCTGGAGCACTGCTAATCGCCCTCCGGCCTTCTGAGGTAGAGACTAAGTTGCTTAGTATTGCGAGGATTCTCTCGCTTACCTCCATGTCGCCCAATGTCATTATGAGGTACGGGATGAATTCAGTCTCAAGAAACAAGGTGATGTTTGAGGGCGATATGGAGAGATTGTAGAGAGCTCTAAGGGCGTCCTGTCTTGCTTGAGGGCTACATTTTTTGTCAGAGTCCTTGAGAATGCTAACTAGGAAAGGGATCACCCCTGCAGCCGCGATTATAGGCTTATTCGAGTCTAGGGCACTCAATGCTAGGAAATTGGCGACAATGGCTTCTGAGACGGCTGATTCAAGAGACCCATTCGAGGACTCGATCTTCCTTACCATATTATGAACGGCCCCAGCCTGAACAATGGCCGCTTTATTCCTATGGAAAAATTTGACCAAATTAAGAACATTTACTCATATAACAATTGTGAATTTCATGAAGCTAAACTAAACAATGGAAAGTCATCCAAAAGATAAATTCCTTCTTCAGGAGAAAAACAACAGCTAGATGTCAAAAGTGCCCTATCCCGTTATGTCAAGAAAAAAGACAAACTCCTCCAATTCGGATTCCTCCCACAGTGCATATTTAACACACAGGCTAATACAGTACTCTGTGCTCATCCAACACAGTACTAAATCATTATCATCCTTACTGAATTCCCAGTGTCATTATTTTCAGCATACAAATTCTGACTTTCTGGGTTTTTTCTTTTTTTCCTTTTTGGGGGGGAAGGGGGGGGGGGGATACAACCACCATATTCATTGTAATTTCGATTTCAGTAAATGAATAATCAAAACACTCAACTAGGATTAGCTGCAATGAGGCCATCCGCCTAATTAGCTTCGCATTTTGAGATGGGTTCTTGTATTTAAAGAACAGAGAAATATGGAGTAAACCATGCATCTCATTGGTGAAAACACATTTTCTTAGATTCTCTTCTCCCACTTTGTAGTGTTTTGTGAACCCCAAATTTCCCTTTTTCCTTTGAATTTATTTATTTTTGTGACAGAGTTATTCTACTCAATGTAAGAACAGAGAAACATGAAGCAACCCCCCCCCCCAAAAAAAAAGTCTGATCAATTTATTAAATTTCCACAGGACAAAATGAATAAAAAATTTTAAAATCTCAGTTGAAAAAACATAGAACATATAAAAGAGCCTCTGCATCGAGCCCAGAAGGGCCAGAATCAGAGCATGATCTGATCTGATCCAACTTATGCCCAAAACATTAAGCAGTAGGCATGCATTCAATTCCCATTTCCCCAAAACCAACAAACAGAATGACGAAATTCAACCAAACAAAAAAAATCAAAATCAAAACAAAAGACTTACAAATCATTCCCAATGCCCAGATTGAGAAGGGCATATAGAGCTTCAATTTGAGGCTCTGTTTCTCCGTCATGAACCCTGATCATGGCTACCAATGGCGGAATGGCCCCCATCATGGCCAAAATGGACCTCGCCTCGGCATCCTCCCTGGCCATCCGCCTAATTAGCTGCGATCCATTTTCTCTCTCCTCCATTAGATCACTCTGAAGCTTCCTCACCGCTTCCCTCAACTCCTTCATCCTCTGTTCCTTCCTCTCTACTTCCTCTGCTTCTTCTTCTTCCTCTTCCTTCTCTCTCCTCTCGATGCTCATGGAAGAGGAGCATGAGTCCGATAGGTTCAGGAGATCCGAGAGCTTCTCCGGGCCGACCCGGCTGCGAGTATTCGTATTCGGCTCGGGTTTGTTGGTGGGTTTGGGAGAGGAGGTGGAACAGGCGCGGCCGCCGCCGCCGCAGATGAGGGTGGCGATGAGTTTCCGGCGCAAGGAGGCGGCGGAGAAGGAGGTCCACAGCCGGAAGTGGTGGTTGTGGTGGTGATGACGGTGGTGGGGGTGGTGGTTAAGGACGAGGGTTGCGACGTTGTTTCGATGGTGGTGACCCCTCTTCGCCATTTCTCGTGCTCTGTTCCGCACTATAGAAAAGGGTTCTGCTTCTGCATTTGGATTGCACTGCCAACACTATGTTTTTCAGAACAGAGGAAGATAGAGATAGAGAGAAGACAAAAGAGCAGAGACTGGAGGAGAGAGAAGGGGGGGGGGGCGATGCTCCGTTTTGTAGTGGGTGTGGGGGGTTTAGCATGGGGAGGGGGGAATGGGGGATAATTTAATTTAGAAAGATTAATTTAGGTATACGTGCCAAGTAATTAGCAACTTGACGCTTTTGGGGGGAGGATTAAGGAAATTTGAGATTAAAAATTAAAAAGAAACGAACAAAAAGGAAAGAAGAAGGCGCCCCCCCCAAAAAAAAAAGAGGCTAGCGGTGGAGCCGTGGAGGTGGAGGTCAGGTCAGGAGGGAGAAAGTGGATCTGTAGAGTGTAGTCTGTACTGAGCCCGACTGGGGAGTGGCGAGTAAGGCTGGTTTTGTAGGGTTTTCTACTTTTCTCTAAACAAATCACCCAACAATAGAATAATAAACTGAGGTCTAAGGATAAGCAGTAAAGAGTGATTGTCGGATCTACCGTGCAAACGAACGCTAAGTCGATAAGGAACAATAAATAATAAGGAGCGATAGAGAGTGATTGCTAGGCACGAAATTATTTTTTGGTCTCTAATTATTAGCTTAAAATTTTTATCGGATTGAATTAGTTTTTAAATATAGTATTAAAGTTTTTTTGAATGAGATATTGTAGATTCGAATTTCAGCACTGTCTATTTTTTTAATTATTGTGCAAAGTAAAGAAGGTTTTTGTAGCATTCATACTTCAAATTCAAATAGTTTTTGTATAAGGGAACGCATTTGAATATGAAACCATTTCTGAGTCTTCAGACATTGTTAGCTTTGTCTTTAGTTCAGTTGGTTCTTAAACTGTGATAATAACATTCAAAAAAAAAAAAAGAGGAACTGTGATAATAAGGGGTGGAAAATGAAGGTCAATTAACTTTCATTGTCGTTGCTTGGGCATGCTAAATGAGGGGCAAGCCTCAAAATTAGATCTGTAGCAGTAGGTGGTACATTGTTACTAAAATAAACAAGCCTCATAATTAGATAATTTTGGGTCTATTCTTAATTTTTTAAATTGTAATTAAACGAATTGAGTACTAGTAATTTGTTTTTACATCTGTATGAGAGACAAGCGGACAAGTGAGAGATTTGGAATTATAATCTCTTAAATGAAATTGCGTGCTTCAAAACTCTCCAGTCTCCACCCAATAAATATACATATACATTGATAGACTAAAGTTTTGGGAAATTGTCTAATTTTTTTTCCCCATCAAATTTCAATTTGTTATTTCATTCGATCTGAAAAACCAATCAACCTGGACACAATTAAACCAACCATGATACATTCCAGAAAAAATTTAAATGGCATTGATTTTTTTTTTTGGGTGGCTAGTAATAATAACCATTATGCAATCCACCATTACATAAATCGGGCATAGCTTTGAAGAAGAACATTGTTTAGCACTTCATCACTAGAGGTCGTCAAGCAGATGGCAAGTAAAGTTAACTCATTGTTATCAAGAAGCTAATAGAGCAACTGACGCATTAGCTAATTTGGCTATGGCTATTGATTCCCCTTTGAATGTATTGGATGCCCTCTCCACCATCCCTATCTTTCCGATTTTATTTGAGGATGTAATTGGTGTTACGTTGCTTGAGAATGTTTACTAATACCAACTAAGATGAATTTTTAGGTACATAACATCTCTTTCGGATTATATTTTTTTTGTTAAGTCATCAACATTTCCAAACCATTTGACTTCGAACCATTACATAGGATTGGTGAAGCCCTAAATGAGGAGATAAAAGAGAAAGAGATAGGAGAATGGAGCTGACAAGGGGAAGAGCTGGTCGAATGGTGACCCTTATAATCTATCTCCATAAAAACTTTTGATCGTATTAATAACTGTTACCTTGACTCAAATAAAAGAAAAATTTACAATTTTGGAGTTTTAATAGTTCTAATTTTCTTTCAACTTTTGCAAAAACGAGTATTAGGACATTACATAAGGGGAAGGGGCTGTTGATTTTTGTACAAGGAAGCTCTCCTAGGCTTCCTCAGCAAATTGTGTAGGTATACTCTACATAGCATGACAAATGAAACATTAATCTACAGGTAGGATGTGAATGGTTAACCTCAACAATAAATAGCTATGATAGAAAATTCCTTCCTACCAATACTTCCAGTTCTTTTTAGGGTTTTGACCTCCTTAAATGAAAAGAGTTAGGGGATTATGGTTTCCCAAACAAAGGAGGCCTAATGGTTTAATTTTTTAGCTTTTTATTGTGTCCCATAGGTAAGATGTTGAATGGTTAATTTCAAGATTCCAGTTTTGCTAAATCACCATTTTTGCCTATGAGCTAGTTAGCCGAATATTAATTAATAAGTAGCTACTAGCTTCAATTTTTAGACCATAGAATTGACTTACATAAAACAAAAATTCAAATCAGAACATCAAACACTCAGAGCCTAGGGATAATAACTCTACTCTAAATACTGAAGATTATGAGATCAAACGATATATTTCTTAGATGAAAATGAAGTTGCACACGTTATGCTAATCAGTCAATTTGTGCGGGATAAAGCACCATATAGGCCATGTTCTTTTCGTTGGTAAATCCAAATTTATCAACCTCAATCAACTTTAATCCACTTCACGGACTTCAATAGAAAAATACTAACTTCAACCAACTTCAACTCACTTCCCACTATTTTAACTAGCTTCTACCTATCATACAAAAAAATTCAACCCACTTCATCCAACTTCAACCCACTTCAACCTACTTCAACAAAAAAATATTCACTTCTACCAATATCAAGCAACTTCACCCATTACCAACCTATATTTTCCGACGAAAAGAACATGCCCACAGATATGAAACGATTTATTTTTAACCCCCCCCCCCAAATGAAGGCGTGAAATTGCCTCTAAATCTATTTGTCCATTAGCTATTATTAAGTAAGCAACTCAAGCAATTTCGGTTACAAGCAACTCAAGCAGTTTTTGGTTACATTCAACCACCACTCGGTTACAACACGCAACTCAACAACTCAATCTTTTTAGTTTTCCCATCATTAGTTGTCTTTATTTATTCATTGTATTTATTTCTTCATTAGTTGAACGGTTCTGTAAGCCAAGTGAAGAGGCTGGCTTTGTAGTATTTGTAGCTCTCCATTTCCTTTGAATGTAATAGAAGAAAGACAGAGGAATTTGACAAACAGAAAAGTCTTCCTGAAAAATCATATTCTCTATTCTCTTTGTGGTATCAGAGCATTAGGCTCGTTAGATACAGTACCTTTAATCTCAGCTTTTCTTTTTCCCGAAAACATTCAATCGTAGCCATGTCTGCAAAGAAGTTTTTGATTGAAAGTCACTCCCCCCTATTACTTACATCAATCTGAAGGTCCCGGGGGGCTTATTACGGTTGTGATTTTTGATGGGAAGAATTGTGATCTCTAGGAGATAGCAGTGAGAACCGCTCTCAAAGCCAAAAATAAGTTGGGATTTATTGATGGATCTCTTAAAAGGCCTGAACCAAAAAATGAAGAAGATGCCACTGAGTTACAAACTTGGGAGATGATTAATTCAATGATTTGCTCCTGGATTTTGAACGTCATGGAACCAAAATTGTGATCCAGCATAGCCTATGTAGACACAGCAGAATTGATGTGGAGCAATCTGAAGAAGCGCTATGCTGTGGCAAATGCTCACAAAATCCATAAACTGAAGGCAAGCTTGGCGGATTGCAAGCAAAATGATATCGACGTTGCTGAGTTCTACTCCAAAATTCTGAGCCTGTGGAACGAATTGGAAGGATATATCCGGCGTCCTCAGTGCACTTGCAAGAAGTGTGAATGTGACATTGGTGCTCAAGTGACTCAGTAGTTCGAAGAAGAAAAAACTCATCAATTCCTTATGGGTTTGAATCATGAGAATTACTCAAACATACAAAGTTAGATTCTTACCCAAGAACCTATACCTTCTCTTCACAAAGTTTTCAGCATGGTGTCTCAAGAAGAGACCCACAAGAATCTTATGATTGGAAGGGAAGACAAGGGCGAGAATGTTGCTGCCTTTGCGGTGAAGACTACTAGAAAAAGCTCACAGTTGATCGAAAAATTGGTCTGTAAGCACTGTGGACGAACTGGGCATGACGAAAATCATTGTTTTGAGTTGATCGGGTATCCTTCTGAATGGCAAACCCATGGTAGAGGTCGTGGCAGAGGATGGAGCAACCGAGGTGGACATTTTTCCGGTGGTGGAGGAAAAAGAGAAGCTGCCCACGCCACAACAGCAGTAGCCGGAAGCGTTGGAGAACCAAACCCTAGCCCTATTCCTGGGTTCACGACTGAGCAATTTCAACGCCTCCTGAGTTTGATTGAAGCTCCAAATGATGGAAATGAGAAATTGTAAGGTAGGCTTGAATGGTTGTTTGAAACAGGAGCTCCCTGTCATATGATAGGGTCGATTGAAGCTCTCAAAAATATCAGAAAAATTAATCCTATTTTGGTGGGATTACCAGATGGGAACAATGCAGTAGCAAGCAAAGTTGGGTCTGTCCAATTAGGCCCAAATACAGTATTAAAAGAAGTCCATTTTGTTCCCAAGCTAAAGTACAATTTGATTTCTGTTTGGCATTTGAATAAAGAATCTAATTGTATTGTAACTTTTACTGACAATTTTTGTGTGATACAGGATCATATCTCGAGGAACCTGATTGGAGTGGGTAGAGTAAAAGAAGGGGTCTTTCTTCACCAGAAAATTCTGCATAAAAATTGTCAAGTGCACGCAGTCAAAATTTATGACCTATGGCATAGGCGTCTTGGTCATCCATCAAGACAAGTTCTTGCTTTGTTGGGTAAAAGTTTGAATGTTGGTGATGTTTTTAATAATAAAGTGGACGAACCTTGTGATGTTTGTTTTCGTGCAAAACAAACTCGTTGGTCATTTTCCAATAGTGATAGCAAAGCTAGTGAAGCTTTTGAGCTCTTGCATTATGATATCTGGGGTGCCTATAATGTTGCATCAACTTGTGGGGCACATTATTTTTTAACAATTGTAGATGACGCAAGCAGCGTGGTATGGGTATATTTGATGCGTGATAAGAGTGAAACTAGCTTCCTTTTGCAGAATTTTGTGATTTATGCAAAAAATCATTTTGGTAAAAATGTGCAGTATATTCGTAGTGATAATGGCAAGGAATTCATTTCCAAATCTATGAGAGAATTTTACTCTAAACATGGAATTGTTCATCAGACCAGTTGTGTGGATACTCCACAACAAAATGCAAGAGTTGAGCGAAAGCATAGACGCATTTTAAATGTTGCTCATGCTTTTCGATTTCATGCTAGTGTGCCAATAGAGCTATGGGGTGAATGTGTTTTGACTACAACCTACTTAATAAATCGAAGTCTTACTCCTTTGTTGAAGGGTAAAACTCCATATGAGTGTTTATTTGGGGTAAAACCCTCTTATGATAATATTTGTATTTTTGGTTGTCTTAGTTACGCCAAAAATCGAACAAAAGACAAGTTTGCTTCTCGTAGTCGAAAATATTTTTTTGTTGGATATCTTTTTGGGAAGAAAGGTTGGAAATTATATGATTTGGAAAATAAGGAAATATTTGTAAGTAGAAATGTTGAATTTTATGAAAATATATTTCCATTTTCCTGCACTATGCGAGAAAATTCAGATGAAAGGGGAGCAAGCCCAATGGTGTTCTTGGATTTGAGGAAATCACAGGCCCAGTCGACTTGAGTGATGATGATCATGGCGTTGTAAGCCCAAGAGTGAGGGATATGGCCAATGCTGAAAATCAAGCCCAAGAAACTATTGAGACTGGTTTTTTGCTTGACAGGCAGGACCAAAGTGTGACTACCCAGCAGCCACTGTCCGAAGCCAGGGGGAGCCCTGAATCTAGTGGGCCTGTTGGGCCTGAGCAAAGAACTAGTTTGGGTTTTAGAAGAAGTGAGCAGAGTTGTCAAGCACCAAGACATTTGACAGATTATATTTGTTATGGAGCATGCTACACGGACCCCTCTGCCCCTCTCTCATCTCAGCATGGCTCCTTAGGTACTCCGTATCCAACTGTTAATTTTGTTACATGCAATAATTTTCCATCTGCTCATCTACATTTTTTAGCTTCTATTACAAAAGTTGTTGAGCCAGGCACTCTCATGAAGCTGTTTAAAATCCTTTATGGAGGCAAGCCATGTCAGAAGAAATTCAGGCACTTGAAGAAAATCAAACTTGGACCATTGAAAGTCTTCCACCCAAAAGAAACCCATTAATTGTAAATGGGTTTATCGTGTAAAGTACAAATCTGATGGATCAATTGAGCGCTACAAGGCTCGCCTTGTTATTCGAGGAGATCATCAAGTAGAAGGATTTGATTTTCATGGGACTTTTGCTCCGGCGGAAAAAATGACGAGTATTTGGGTTTTTCTATCGGTTGCTATTTTAAAAGGATGACATCTTTATCAAATGGATGTTAACAATGCTTTTCTTCACAGGGATCTGGAAGAAGAAGTTTTCGTGAAGTTACCTCCCGAATTTCATTCTAGCAAACCTAATCAAGTTTGTAGACTGTGCAAGTCTCTTTATGGTTTGCAACAGGCACCTCGATAATGGTTTGCTAAGTTGTCCAGCAAACTCGTGGCTTATGGATTTGTACATTCGTACGCTGAATATTCGTTGTTTACATACTGGAAAGGTGATATTTTCATGGCCTTGCCTGTATATGTTGACGATATTATTTTGGCCAGTAATAATGCTTCCGCATGTCAGTGGTTCAAAGCATATCTGAATGAGTGATTCCGTATTAAGGATCTTGGATAATTAAAATACTTCCTCGTTATTGAAGTGGCTCGTGGGCCAAAAGGACTGTTTCTTTGTCAGCGGAAGTACGCATTGGAGATTATGCATGAGTGCAGTTTTCTTGGAGGAAAGCCAATTACCACTCCACTTGAAGAAAACCACAAATTAGCATTTGCTTCTGGAGAATTTTTTGGCGATCCTACTCAATATTGTCACTTAATTGGTCATCTTATTTATTTAACTATTGCACGACCCGAGTTGAGTTATGCGGTGCATGTCCTCTCGCAATTCATGTAAGCTCCTCGTGTTGAGCTTTTTCAAGCTGCTTGTTGCATTCTTCGTTACATCAAGGGTAGTCCAGGCCTCGGAATTCTCCTTCGAGCTGATAGTGATCTTTAGGTTTATGCATAATGTGACTCCGATTGGGGAGCTTGTCCACTCACTCGTCGATCTCTTACTAGTTATTTTGTGACTCTTGGAGGGTCCCGTGTTTCCTAGAAAACCAAAAAGTAAGTTAGTCTGTCTAGATCGTCTGCTGAGGCCGAGTATAGATCTATGGCAGCTGCTACTAGTGAGCTGCTTTGGCTACAATCTGTTCTGGCTTCTGTGGGTGCTTTCCCCTCTCAGGCTATGCGATTGTCTTATGATAGTCAGGCAACCATACATATTGCAAAGAATCCAGTGTTTCATGAGCGTACAAAGCATATAGAGATTGACTATCACTTTGTTCGCGAGCGTCTTGCTCATCGTAATGTGGTTCTTTCCTATCTTCCGTCCCAGCTGCAATCGGCAGATCTTTTTACCAAGGCTCTTGGACCTTCCAAGTTTTTACCTTTGCGTGCCAAGTTGGGCATGATTTATCTTCATGCGCCCACTTGAGGGGGTGTATTAAGTAAGCAACTCAAGCAATTTCGGTTACAAGCAACTCAAGTAGTTTTTGATTACATTCAGCCACCACTCGGTTACAACAAGCAACTCAACAACTTAATCTTTTTAGTTTTCCCATCATTAGTTGTCTTTATTTATTCATTGTATTTATTTCTTCATTAGTTGAACGGTTCAGTAAGTCAAGTGAAGAGGCTGGCTTTGTAGTATTTGTAGCTCTCCATTTCCTTTGAATTTAGCAGAAGAAAGACAGAGGAATTTGACAAATAGAAAAGTTTTCCTCAAAAATCATATTCTCTAATCGCTTTAGCTATTAGAGCATTCCCAACCAGAGTTCCAGTTTTAGAACTCTGGCCTGTCACGTCAGTAAAAATTTCACAATTTTGGAACTTGCATTCCATCACTTCTCCAACCTATGGAACTCAATTTTAATCACCCAATAAAAAAATTTATCATGGACCCACCTCATAACACACAACCTATTTTTTTAATCATATAAAAATTATATATTACCTCAAAATTAAAAAAGAAAAACAAAAAAATAATTAAAAAATATAAAAGTTGACATGTGATGAGAAACGCCAGTCCATGGAACCACGCGTGACCCTCCTCTTCCACGCCTGGCTACCAACTTTCTGTCCCACGCATGCTGCCACATCAGCAGCCATTTTGCCTCATGTGGAAATGGCTGCAGATGCTCTTAAAGCTCTCTATTTGCTTTGGCATTCAATAAGCATTAAATACTCCAAAACATTTTTAAATGCTAACCACAATTTCTAAATTGTGTACATGCTCCAAATTATAGACCTGTCAATTCGGGCAGGCGGGTTAAATACGGGTCGGGTGTATTCGGGTTCGGGTAAAATATGGATCGGGTGTATTTCGGGTTCAGGTAAAATACGGGTCGGGTGTATTTCGGTTTTACGGGTTTTGGATCAACCCAACGGGTTTAGAGCGCCTTTTCTGTAAGTTATTTTTCTTTTTTTAAAATCAAAAATTCTGCATATTTATTACTCAAAATTGTCATTATTTAATGAAAATGCATAATAATTGTAATTTCTCAACAGAATATTAAAATATTAAAATATTTTATTATAATATATGAACATCTTGTATGGGCGGGTAAAGAATTAAACCCCACTTAATTTTGGGTAGATCGACCCGTATATTGAAAGAAGGTTAATAGTGGGTCGACCATTTATTGGGCAGCCCATCTAGAGTATTTTAATAGGTTGTAGCAGTTTCACCGCTAATAACCTATTTAATGATTTAATATTTTTATTAACTAAGCTACCAATGTCTAATCAAGTAAAACTTTATTAATGGACCGACCCCAATGCAAATACGACTAGTTGTTTTTCTACCATTAGTATCATAGTTCAAGATTAGTCATAACGAAAACCAAATAAAATTAAACAAAAGAAGTACAAAATATTATCTTGCAGTTGTAACATCAAAAATTTAAATTATTACAAATTAATTAATTTTAAAAAAACTAGACGAATTTGTTTAACTAACTATATAATGGTATGACTTTCGCATCTTTAATGCTTTGGTTCTTTTAAATTCACTTTTTAGAAAAGATTAGATAGTTATTCCATGCAATTTTATACCTATTTTAAACGTTTTTTCATTTAAAAGTTGTGTACGATTTTATTTCAGAGAATGGAGAAGAAAAAAATAAGGTTATTATTGTTTAATTTGTAAATAGATGTAATAGTTATATAATGTCTTTTCAAAATACTCAATAAAAATGACTAACCATTATTGTTAAAAGAGATAAATTAGAGAAAAATAAAGAACTAAGGATATAATGTTCGGGTCAAGCGGGCGGGTTCGAGTTCGGGTCGGGTTTGACCCGCTAATTTGCGGGTTTTTCGGGTTCGATTTATTTCGGGTTCGGGTCAAGAAAATCGTATTCAAAACCCAAAATTTTCGGGCGGGTTTGGGTCGGGTTTTCGGATCGGGTCAATTTTTGACAGGTCTACTCCAAAACATTGTTAATTGCTTCCAAACACTACTAACTGCTCCAAAATATTTTCTGATTTAAACCACTACCAGCAATGTATGTTACCACCAAAATTAATCTTATCGCCACTACTGATGAATAAAAAATAGTCACTTGACATTTTTGTCCTCAAATATATGATCAACATACGTAATTTGGTTTTCAACCTAGTAATCAAACCTGAAAAGGAGGGATGCTCGGTTGAATATGCTTTGTGCAAAGTTAGAGCCTGTTCTTTTCATTGGAAAATATGAGTTGATAAATGGATAAAGTTGATTGAGATTGATTGAAATTGATTTTTTTTTTGTCGAAATAAGTTGAAGTGGGTATTTTTTTGTTGAAGTGGATTGAAGTGAGTTGAAGTTGATCGAAGTGAGTTGAAATGGGTTGAACTTTTTTATATGATGGGTAGAAGTTGGTTAAAATAGTGAAAAGTGAGTTGAAGTTAGTTAAAGCGGGTGATTTTTTTTGAAATTGGTGAAGTAAGTTGAAGTGAATTGAAGTTGATTGAGGTTGGTAAATTGGAATTTACCAACGAAAAGAATAGGACCTAAATGACTTTTTCACCCTTCAACTCCAAAAATCTTTGCATAATTGAAGCAGGGGTAGAGCTATAATTATGACAGCAAGACACCACAGATTTAAATTTATTGCTTCATGGCCCAACGATAAACCGTAGCCTGTTTTTCCATTCCTCCCAAACGGATGAAAGAACCTCCCACAATCTTCTCCACCCGACATTTCTCTCTTCCCCCTCTGTCTGTGTGCGTTGAACTGCCTGTATGACGAGCTGACAAACAAGCAATGAATGAATTTAGTGATGTAATAGCCACATGATTTGTTCATCTTCAAACAACCATCAGATAATGATATGTAACTTTTGTAGTGTATTGTTCAACTATTGCATGCCACCTCATGGCCGTTCAATCCAAATCATTTTATGTTCATGAATGTCGTTTTAACTCTTCTCATTATATAATTTATAATCAGATGTATATTAGTATTGAAGTATAAAATTAATTCCTAAGCCTTTGATTATTAATTTAAGTTTTTGATTAAATTGATTTTTGAATAGGGGTGGGCAACGGGCCGAGTACACATTGGGTCAAGAGGTCGGCCCCTTTAAAATAGGATCAATAAAGGGTCGGATCAATAATATACCAGGTCAATAATGTGCCAGTCCATTAAGGCATATTAACGGGTCGGACCATGTCAGCCCATTAACGGCATGTTTAGTGACCCATTATTTTTCGACTTACTTGACCCTTTAGTTTACGTGTTTCAATTAGTTAAGCTTATTACCAACACTTTATACATAGCATTAATTATTATACATAATTTTTTTTGTGCAGGTTTGTTCCATTTTAAAACGAGTCAAAAGCAAGTTGCCCATCGGCCGACCCAACTGGACCTATCTATCTACACAATAGGATCGGCCTGGCCCAAATGATTAAGTGATTAACAAACTGATCATGACCTAACCTGGTTTACTTTATGAACGGGTCGGCCCTAACCTGACCCGGTCCGGCCTATTGCCCACCGCTATTCCTGAACATGGTTTTAGAGCCTAAGTGAAATATCTCGAGTTCGAATCTTAGCAGTTAGCCGCCATATTTATTGCGCAAAATATAGACAGATGTGTTAAAATATGAAACCAATTCCTGGACCTTCATCCATAGCCTTAAATTTTTAGTTGAGATGATTCTTGAACAATTAGTACTAAAAATGAATTCCTTACCCAAAATTAATTATTACCAACCGCAATGTTAAAAAACACTCCCCAACCTTGCTACACTGTCAAGATTATTGTGAAGCGCTACTAAATGCTAAATGTTAATTTTAACTACTGAAATGAAATCAACACAAGCAATTCATTAAGAATAATGACACGCACATACACAAGCGACAATCTGGAATGGTTTCTTAAATATTTGCTATATATTGCCATATCGCCCTTGTTCATGCAAGTCATAGAACTTCAGAATTTGGTTCTGAATATAAGAAACATGGACCCAGTGGTTATCAATGTAATCAACTCAAATGGTACATAAATCAATGCCTATATCATAAACTCGAAAGTATATATTCCTAGAAGTTACATAAGTAAAATATATCTTAATAACCGCTAATATGGCAAATACATTTTAAATATATATATATATATATATATATATATATATATGTGTGTGTGTGTGTGTGTAGTAGTGGAAGTACATACTTCGAGTGTATGTAATAATTTGCCTACACAAATAAAGTAAGAAATATGAAAGGAAGATATATGTTAGAACATTGGCGCATGTTTTTTAGCAGAAGCAAATGATGCACACAACTTCTTTGACGTTGAAGTCCAAGATGAGCTTGTGCCATAATCATGATTTCTTCTTCTTCTATTCCCCCTCCCCTCTCCCCTCTTTCCTTGTTTCCAATTGTTGGACTCATAAATGGGTGATTCTGTTGAATATTAATATTTGATGTGTTCATTTCGGATAAATTGATATTTAATTTAATAAATTTATAAATAAAAATAATTCTGGTGCAGATTGATGGAATTTTGGATCCATTTAGAATTAGTTGTTTCGAATGTCAAGGAGTTAAGAATTTGGATCACTCTTAGCATGTTTTTTAAGACTTATACAGGTATTTATTTGTTATTTAATGTTGACACTTGTTGAAATTTGGTGCGAGTTGCTGAAACATATTAAAACATATTTAAACATGTTGAATCATACTTAAATATGCACAAATTATTGTATGCAATTGGGTGGATATCTAATTTGTCCACCCGATCCCACAATTATGGTCATATTTCATTATTTCCCCCTTGTTTTTGTTTGCATGATTTTTTTTGGGTTAATTTTGTCCGCCTTTTTCTTACACATTATTTACTCGGAAGTTTGATATAATATATTCGTTCTTTTCATCCTCTATTTTTTTACACATTAAAAGAATTTATATTTGTTAAAAAACAAAATCTTTCCTCCTTTTTGTTTTATTTTCTATTTTACAGTTCATTGTCCCTTAATTTTATAACTATTTTATGTTCTTTCTTCTTTCTCTTTTTCTTTTGTATAAGCAAATGTGGAGAAAACCAATGAGCAAATACTTATTATTTACTTCACTTATTTATGAACGGCACACCATACATACTCCCTCCCTCCAAAAATATGCATACACATTTTTTAAAATTCTTCCACTGAAATATTAAGTCATTTACTTATATTTACATTATGGATCTACGTTCACTATTTTTGTATGAAAACCTTAATTTTTAAGATAAATATTAATTAAAAATTTGTATATTTATTATCCGTATTTTTACTCAATAGAAGCATACAAATAATTATAAAAATAAACAAAAATAAGAAAAAAAATTCGCTAAAAATTTTTATATGTATGGATACAACATTAGTAGCAATACTGCCATACTGCATATGCTAGTGAGTTATATAATATATTTAATGAGCAATACAATGTTAATAAGAAATATTTATATTATCTTTTATTACGACATAAACGCATTCGTATTATAAATTTGTAGTCAGTATAATACAAATATAATCCAACTCACTAAAAATATGTCGTAGCTCATCAAATATAAGTCATAGCTCACTAAAAAGCGGATATATCATACCTTAGAATATGAACAAAGAAGTATAATGCTAACTAAAATTGTGTATTATATTGTTTATTCACTTATTTTTTTATTATGAATAATTAGTATTCCGCGCTAAATTATATTGGTCACAAAATACATTTTATAATTTACTAAATATCTATCATAGCTCACTAAATAAAAAGTACAGCTCACTAAAAAGAATAATACAGGTAACCAGCAAATAATATTGTCAAGTTTTTGGGTTATATTACAGCTCAATCATTTTTTACTATGACATAAGGGAGTTTGTATTATATTTTGTGAGTATAATACAAAGGTAGTGAACTTCATTAAATATAGTCCAACTCACTAAATATGTGTCATAACTCACTAAATATATGTCATAACTCACTAAAAAAATATAGACAACTAGAATATAGTTTAGTGAGTTTCAGATGCACAATAACATTTTTTTTAGTACAATAGCGCATTTTAATAAGTTATATAGTATTTTTACTAAGTGAAATTTGGGGTACATAAGATGCATTGATTTTGATCTATCCACTCATTAAAAGTATGTATTAGCACAATAAAACTGTGTCTCAGCTCACTAAAATATTGTAGTGAGCTATACGTCATTTTTAGTGAGGTGAAATTCGATTGTATAATTGTTTCTGTATAACTAGTTGTATGGTATAATAGACAACTAGAATATAGTTTAGTGAGTTTTAGATGCACAATAATATTTTTTTAAGTACAATAGCACATTTAATAAGTTATATAGTATTTTTACTAAGTGAAACTTGGGTACATAAGATGCATTAGTTTCGATTTGTCCGCTTACTAAAAGTATGTATTAGCTCACTAAAACTGTGTCTCAACTTATTAAAATATTTTAGTGAACTATAAATTATTTTTAATGAACGAAACTGGGTGCACAGCAGCATATTTTATTGAGTTATATGATATTTTCAGTGAGCCAAAATCAGGTTGTACAATTACATCTGTACAACCGGTTGTATGATATAACAACTGTTAAATATATTGAAGCATACTAAATAGATGTAAAAAATATAACTAGATATTTTTTATAAGTACTTAACAGTGCTTAATTGTGTTCAATGACAATGAATATTGATGAATTATACTGAAAGTTACTGAATTGTGCTGAAAGTTGTTGAATCATGATAATAAGTATTTATGAAAATTTGAAAAAAAATTCCCTCTATTTGGATTTCGATTAATTTTTGCCAAATATTCATATATATCATCCCCAAAGACAGAATATTTCCTAAGTTCAAAATCTCTCTCCTTATTTGAATTTAATATCAGATAATACATATGATACTTAAGTGATGTTGCGATGAGTTCTTAATATATATTATCAAAAAAATACCAAAATACATGATTTTTAAGAAAAAATTCCTTGCTGTATTATTCTCTGTAAAGCATAAACATCTTGTACTCCTTATTTTCATCATATCAATAACCACACTTCTAACTTTTGTCTTCAATACCAGTACTAATATTTATCTTCTCCATATAAATTATTTATTTTGTACCCCTTATGTAATGATGGAAAAGACAACTCACTCAATTTGGGAAAGAGGGAGGAAGAACACAAGTGACCATGAATTTGTTTTGTTGTTGGCCGTAAAAACTTGTGTTTCTGACATCTTATTAAATGGGTGCATCAATAATGAAGAATTCATTCATACCCTTACGTACAAGAATTGATAGATCAAGCACGGGTAATTCCTTTTTAATGTATTGATCATTACTCATCCATTTATAGTTGCAAGCTAATTTAAATTTGAAAACGTTGATACTAATAATTCTAGCTTATTAAATTGAGAGCTTTATATATGGGCATGTGTCTTTTGGATTGTCATATTTTTTGCTCTAGAATGTATTCTCTAAAAGTGCCTATACAACTTACATTGGTGATAAGTGCATGTTCTTTTCGTAGGTAAATTGAGGTGAGTAAAAGGGTGGAGTAGATTGAAGTAAGTTGAGATGGATTGAAATAGGTTAAAATTGATTGAATTTTTTATGTGATAAATTAAACTTGGTTAAAATAGTTGAAATAGGTTGAAGTGGGTTGAGGTGAGTTGAAGTAGGTTGAAGTGAGTTGAGATTAGTATTTTAGAATTGACCCACAAAAAGAACAAGGCCTAAGGGCCTGTTCTTTTCATGGGTCAATTTTAAAATACCAACCTCAACCTACTTCAACCTACTTCAACCCACTTCAATCCACTTCAATCTACTTTAACCCACTTCTACTATTTTAACTAAGTTTAATTTATCACATAAAAAATTTAATCCACTTCAACCTACTTTAACCTATCTCAACCTACTTCAACCCAGTCCATCCTTTTACCCATCCCAATTCATCCACGAAAAGAACAGACCTTATAATATTTATTTAGAACTTGCATTGTGAACATGTTATAATTAAGACCTTAAAAGAAAAGCTATCAAATATGAATAAAAGTTAGTTCCTAAAAAAACATTGTAATCTAAATTATCTAATCGTTTAAACAAAACGAAACCCCATGTTTTATATTCTTTTTTTTTTTTTAAAGTTACCTGAACGTTTAACATATTTTTTTAACTAATTGATGTACAATTTAGTTCCACGCCTGATTTTTTATGACATCTCAATATCTCTTGTATATTTCTTTTTATAAAAAAATCCATTCCTAATTCCTAGACATTGTAGATCTAATCTTAATTTGCAATAAAACTGCCAAATCACTTTTTAAAATTTTGAACAAGAAAGAATTGAAATAAAGTGAAAATCCAGATAAATATTAGAAACAATTAATCTAAAACCAAAAACTCTGAAGACTATTAACATTTAACATGTACGTATTATGATCAAGAAAGTAGATTAAACGCAAAATAGTGAGGCATGCAATGAATTTTTAAAAAAGACACAAGAACAAAATGCGTGGAATTTGGGAGGTTTTAATGCAAAGTCAAATCACTGCCCAAATGGGGGGCGCACTGTATGGCCCATACAGCAAATGGAAAATAATTCATAGACGCAAAAATGGACCGCCGGGCCTACTAATTTATCTGTCAGAAACCTTTCAGTTTGAGGTATCGAGCTTCATGTACATAAACCCTAAACCCCTTTTTCTCGCTCCCCAACCCCACCACCCCCGGGAAAAAGAGAACTTAAAATAGGAGTGAGAAAAAAATCAAACACCCAGTTCTAGATTTAGGATATGGTTGTTTCGTAGTTAAATTGAGATAGATAAAAAAATAAAATAAATTGAGATAGATTAAAATAAATTGAGATGGATTAAATTGGGTTAAATTTTTTTATGTGATAAATTGAATTTGATTAAAATAGTTGAAGTGGATTGAAGTAGGTTGAAGTAGGTTAAAGTGAGTCGAAGTAGGTTGAAGTGGGATGAAAGGAGCTGAAGTTGGTATTTTAAAATTGACCCACGAAAAGAACATTGTCTTTCTTCAACCCACTTCAACCTACTTCAACATACCTTAACCCACTTCAACCCACTTTAACTATTTTAACCAAGTTCAATTTATCACATAAAAAATTCAACCCACTTCAACCTACTTCAACCCACCTCAACCTATTTCAACCTACCTCAACCTACTTCACCCTTTTACCCATCCCAATTTGCCTACGAAAAGAACAGGCTTAGAATCGATTTAGATCCAGCAAGTATGGAACTGGACTCAATTCAATCGGTTCTAAAATTTGGGATCCAGTTCGGGTCCTGAAATTGTGGACTCGGACCCAATAGGGCCAGTACTGATATCCGTTCAAAATTTAAAGAATTTTGATAAAAAAAATATAAACAATAAATCCTTATTCTTCAAGTGAAATATTTTTTATACCGAAACCCAACTCCCAAATACCCTAATTTAACTCTTTGTCTTCTTTACTTTTAATTTATTTCAGACTTACTTTTTATGTATGTTGACCGCCACATATTTATTCCTTCAAGCTTTATTGTTCTTTTTATGAGTTATGCTGCTTATGACGTTTTTTTTATATTATTTTGGCTATTTTCCTCTATTTTTTTCTATTTCAAGTGAATTAAAATAATTTTTAAGTTTCTCGTTCATTTTTTAATCTTGATATATGGGTTTCTAATTAACATTATCTCCAATTATCTAAGTTTATTTTGAAGTACGGGAATCTTCTTTACTACTTATTTCGTATTCGATTTAGCCTGATAATTTAGTGTATAGAAATTTGGCTTCAGATACGAGTTCTCAAACTTAGTTCAATTAGGGGTGTGCAAAACCGGTTAATCGGAGTTTCGATTAACCAGTTTTTTGGTTCAAAAAAATTTCGAACCGTAACCGTACCGAAAATTTTGGTTAACCATTTTTCAATCAACCGAAAATTTTGGTTCGTCCAAAGTCCGAACCGTAACCGAATCGAAAAAGTCAGTTAACCGATTTTTCGGTTCGGTTATCAGTTAACTGTTTACAAATAATAAAAAACATATATTTTCTTACTTAAATTTTTCATTTTTCATGTTTAAATTCTTTTTATAAAAATTAAACTTTGGTTACCATTTATAAATAATAAAAAAGTGTACTTCCTTACCTAAATTTTTTATTTTTTATGCATAATGTTTTTTAAAAAAATTATTTTCGGTTCAGTTAACCTAATTTTTCAAATTATCCGAACTATAACTGAACAGAAAATGAAAACTGTTTTAGGTTGACCGATTTTTTTAAAAAATTTGTTCAATTAACTGGTTTTTCTATTCGATTTTTTCGGTTTTCAGTTTCGGATTTTTTTTGCACACCCCTAATTCATCCATCCCTCTCTCAGTTTCTTAGGGGGAAATGAGAAAAAAATTTAAAAAATATTACTAAGGAATTGGGTACTCGGAATTGGATCTGGTCCCGATCTAGTCGGGGACCGGGTCCAAATTCTAGGACCCGGTTCCAAATCTTAGGATCCACTTCCAATCGGATCTGATTTCGATTTCTAAAAGTGCAACCAGTACCCGATCCCACTCACCCCTAACTCAAAATCTATGTTATGCTTCTCAACGCATTTAAGCAAATTTATATTAAAAAATAAATATATAATAATAAATACAAGATCAAAAAGAATATATACATAATATTGACAGCACTTATTTTCAGGCGTATGTAATAATTTACACTTGACCTTAAACCATCGTGTTGGATTTGAAGTATTTTTTTTAGTTAAAAATTAAAATCGCCTCAAACTATAAAAATATAGGCAAAATATGAATGTTTTAGGTCTAAAATGATATAATACTTCCATTATCTTTTTCTGGTGCAAACGTTCATAGTAACTCTACTTTTTTTGGGGGGGGGAATTGGTAACTGCTAGTCACCCTTATTGAGTATTTTAGAGATACTTAATAAGGTTTGTTGGCCGAAGAAGTGAGGAAAAACCCAGACCCAAAAGCTTGGCTGGTTGCCATATGCATGTTCGTGAAAGAGTTTTATGATGGAATGACTCACCTAAACTGTGAGTCAGCTCTTGCATATATAAATGATACAGTTACAATAAAATTACATAAATACCCTTATCTTATTACACCACCTCCTCAAGCAGTATAGCGGAGCACACCAACGTATTGGACATTTGAAATAAAAATTATTGTGAAGTCAACCATTTGGTAAAAACATCCGCTAATTGAAGCCTAGTAGGTACATGTTGAATAACTAACTCACCATGAGCGACATGTTCGCGCACAAAATGGTAAATTGGTAAGCAACAGCAATACGATCATGATGAACCGGATCGCAATAAGATATGAAACACTCACAGTGTCGCAGTAAACCTGAACCGGAGAGGTAGGGGTAACACCAAGATCAAGTTAGACCTTAGGAATCCAAATAGTTTCAGCCGCAGTATAAGCAACAACATGATATTCAACTTCAGTTGAGGATTTAGGGATAGTAGGTTGTTTCTTTGAGTGCCAAGCTATAAGATTGGATCCAAAAGATACTGCATACTTAGTGGTAAATTGACATGAATCACAAAATCCCCCCCCCAATCAGCATCTGAATATGCAACAATAAGGAAAGAAACGACAGCAGGGTGTAGTAAAATCCGATGGACAAGAGTCCTCCGAAGATAACTCTAGAATACGCTTAGCAGCCAAAAGATGAGTGGTACAGGAAGCATGCATAAACGAGAAAACTACAAGACTTGCATATGCAATGTCAGGTCGTGTCATAGTCAAATATTGTAAAGCATTTATCACGCTTCTGTATTCAGTGGGATGCACGTAATTCACCATTAGAGAGGGAAATGGTAGTCTTAGCTGCAGAAGGAGTGCAAAGAGAGATGCAGGTGTACATATGAACATACAAAGAAGGTCAAAGGAGATGGGAGATCACCCAAGTCCTTTATAGAAAATTGACAAGCGAGGAGACCAATGAAGGATTATAGAAGAGAAAGAGAGCTCCTTGTCAAGACAATGTCATCAACATGTATTAAAAGAATAATCATACGTGACTCAGAACGGAGAATGAAGATGAATGGATAAGCTTGAACACAATTCCTTTGTGCCTGATCTGGACACTTTTTCGCCTATTGAAGCTGCCAAAAGCCTTTGGTATCCAGACTTAGATGTGACTGCTCACATAACTCCTGAGGAAGGTATTTTATCTTTTAAGACTCCTTATACTAGTTTTGATAACGTTAAATTAGGGAATGGTTTTTTATTGCCTGTTGCTAACATTTGTTCATTGACCATTAGAACTCACCCAAAGCCACTGTTTCTTACTTATGTTCTTCATGTCCCTTAGCTGAAGCATAATCTTTTAGCTATTAGGTGTATTTGTAGGGATAATGATTGTCGTGTCAAGTTTACTGGCTCTTTTGTTTTTATAAAGGGCAACACTACATGTGATGGCCTGTTGCCACCTCCTAGTACCACAACCTCTACCTTGTTTCGCTCAATCCAGGACCTGAGTCAACCTCTGTTTTCTTGCTTTCGATTCATCAAGAGATACTTGGTATAGGCGGCTTGGTTATTGTGGGGCTAAAGTTTTACGTATACTTAGGAAAAATAAACAAGGTTAATTCAATTTTTCAGGATAATTGTGTTACTTGTCAAGTTAATAAATCTCATCGTCTTCCTTTTTAGTTAATAGAACACTGTTTCTCCATTACAACTAATACATTCTGACGTTCGATAATTTCCTATTATTTCTCATTTAGGTTTTCGATATTCTGTAATTTTTGTGAATGATTATGATCGTTTACCTGTCCTATGAAGCTGGAAAATGAGGTTTATGCAATTTTTACAAATTTCAAAACCATGGTTTGAAAAACAATTTTGGGCAATCAATTAACATCTTTCAAAGTGATGGAGTGGATGAGTATGATAACTCACCTATGCAGGACTTGTTTCTTCAAACTGGAATTCTTTTTCAAAAATCTTATCGTGACACACAGGCGCAGAACAGTGTAGCAGAACGTAAGCATCGTCCCATTCTTGAGATGGTTCATGGTTTTCTTATTCAGTCTCGCTCACCACCTTAGTTTTGGGTTGATGCTACATACACTACTATTTTTACTATCAATCAGCTTCCTACTACTGTTCTTGGCTCTGAAAGTCCGTTTCAGAAACTTTTCGGCAAACTGCCTGATTACACTTTTCTTCGAACGTTTGGTTGTGCCTATTTTACGAATTTCTCTACTTCCTCCCAAAACAAATTACAACCTTGTTCTATTCAATGTGTTTTTCTTGGGTATGTCGCTCAGTGCAAAGTAGACCTGATCAAATTGATGGTCGAGGCGGATTGAGGGTCAACAAGTAACGTTTTCTCGACACTGACCCTACCCTTCTATGGGTTGGCATACCCTTGACCCTAACCCTGACCTTGTGGATACCCTCAGGTCATCAGGTCAGACCCGACCTTCAAATCTTTCCGATACAGAAAATGAAATTTTTCACAAAGTTCTATTTTTATTATAAAGTTCAATTTTAAACATCCTAGTAAATAAAATGTCAAGCGATAATATAATGTTTCAATGAAATATATTGTAATTACAATCATTATAATGTGTAATTTAGGGATCAAAACGATGGGTTCACTAAAATGACTATTCTAAAATTCAGAGAAAGTAGAAATAGGAAGTAGAAAGCGAAAAAAGGTTTGAACAACTGGAATCCATAATTTTTAATTTTTTTTAAAAAAGTGAGGGTCAGTAGATCGGGTCAGCAGGTCAAAACCTCTGCCCAAACTCAGGCCTCATTATAGTTGGGAATCCTCAATTTGAGGGTCAGGGCAGGTCAGAGATCAAATTTTTTTTTTTTAAAAAAAAAGCAACCCTAACCCTTATTTTTCAGGGTCGGAATAGGTCGATGGACCCTAGCTCGTTGATCAGCTCCAGTCCAAATACTACCGATGCCTTCAGCCCAAATGAGGAAATGTTTTTAGAAGTCGAAATGTTCAATTTCATGAAAATATTTTTCCTTATCATTTTCTGAAACATGCAGCCCTCATTAACCTTGTCGTCGATGATAATCTTGTGAGTGATATTTTGTCTCTTACTTCCATCTCACAATCTTTTGCCTCGTCTGGCTCTAGTTTGGGATGCTCCGATGAAGTTCACGAAGGGCTCGCACTCCCTAGCAAGTGGGTCATCTCCTTCTCTTGAGTCTCCTGCTAGTTTGTCCATGTCGAGCTTGCTCATTACGCCCTTTCCTAACTTACTACTTTCCCCTCGTCCTAGTCCCCATGACACCTCCCTTCTCCTATTTCGTGCCACACTAGCCCTAGCAACCCCAGCTCATCTCCGCCTCGATTAGCCTCTCCCACGGTCCCATAAACCACTTGTTCTTCTCGTGGGTTTTCTCATGTCCCTCCACCGGCTCATTCATCCACTTCTAGCCATTCCAATGTCCATCCTATGCAGACTCAGTCCAAGTTTGATATCACTACACCTAAAAGCCTACTCTCTCTATCCTCGCTTTGTTCTGAAACTAAACCTGCATCCTTTAAATAGGCTTCTTAGAAACCTCAATGGCAAGATGCTATAGTGGATGAGTCGAATGTGTTAATGGCTAATGATACATGGGAACCTAGTTCCTTAAAATTCTGCACAAACTTGGTCGCAAGTAAGTGGATCTATAGGATAAAATACAAATCTAATGATGGAATTGAGCGGTACAAAGCTCATCTGATTGTTGCATGTAATAATCAGCAGACAGGTATTGATTTTCATTAAACACTTTGGTGACCTCCTGGGAAATTTCCCAGGTAGTGTGTGAGTGAGAACCAAGCAGACCGCATTCGTGGGGCTAGTCGATGATCCTTGAAGCCATCCATATTAACTTTTCACAACTTGAGAAGGGATCGGGATGACCAGAGTATGGTTTAAAAGGATTAAAGTGACTACTTATATCATCAAAGGTGCATCTTCCTTTTTGAAAAGCCCACTCTTAAAAACTCCACGATTAAGCGTGCTTGTTGTGGAGAAATCTTATGATGGATAACCTCTTGCGAAGTTTGTCAGGTAGTGTGTGAGCGATGACAAAGCACACCGAAAAGATTTGTGGTGATTTGTGGGACCAGTTGATGATCCTTAAAACCATTATTAGTAACTATCCACAACCTAAGAAGGGGTCGAGGTGTTACACCTTTTCTCCTGTTGTTCGTTCTGCTATTATTCATCTTGTTTTATCTATTGTCTTATCTAAAAAGTGGCTAATTCATCAACTTGACGTTAAGAATGCCTTTCTCTAGGGCGTCTTAATTGAGCAGATATACATATGTTAGCCTCCTGGTTTCATTGATCCCCAATTTCCTAAGCATGTGTGTCGTCTTAAGAAAGCTATTTATAGTCTTAAACAAGCATGTTGAGCATGATTTTATAGGTTATTGTGCAAGGACATTCGCGTGAAGGGGCGTGTTAGAGTATAAACATATTCCTAGATCTTCAACTATTAGCTTAAGCTTTTGGTTACGTTAGTTCTTGAACACTATATCAGAGCCTTTCTGAGCAAGATATCTCAAGTTCGAATTGCAGTTGCCTCCATCTTGATTTGTCGTGAAGGGTAGGGAAACTTTTTGCAGCATCCATGCTTCAAAACCAAAAGACATTCATGTGAGGGGGTATGTTAGAATATGAACTTATTCCTGAGCGTTCAACCATTAGCTTAAACTTTTGGTTGAGTTAGTTCTTGAACAATATCCACATCAGAAAAGTTGCAAACTATGAAAGTCGATCCCACGACGTCCAACTTCAAAGGTTACCACCATACAAGTGAGCTATGAGCTCCTCGGCATAATTACTCTACTAATATCAATAAAATCATGACGAACACATTCATTTTTATCCCGTCATAAAGAATTGCATAAGCTCCAATATAGGGACATGTGTTAAATTTTTCATATCAATAGGGCAATTAACAAAAAGTTGCGTATATACGCTTAAATGAGGTTTCAACCCAAAATCAATTGGCAATGGATTGAGCAACTCACAAGCTTATATATATGCTCAAACCTTTTAATTCTATCAATGTGGGACAACCCACTTTCATATTCCTTGAATTTTATCAATGTGAAATAATACCTACTTTCATACTCTAATACGCCCTCTCACGTGTGGGCTGCTAACAAGGCCCAACACGTGCACACAATTTTAATCAAATGGGGACGGTGGTAAATCAAGACCGGGCACTTGCTTTGATACCATGAGAAAAATCAAAAGCAAGATGAGAAATAACAAGTAAGAAATTGTGGGAAAATTATGTATTTTATTAATGATGGCAACCAAAGAATATATACATCCTAGGAAGCTAACAAACCGTGCATCTAGTGTGTCTAGTGGCTGAAGACTTTTACCCCAAAAAAAAAAAGAAAAATCATCCAAAAATAGGATACGACAAATACAATTATAGACAAACTATGCTATTTGTTTCCCAACGTATATTGACTTCTGTTTCCTAATACTTACCCTCAAGTGGGAGCATGTGGATTCACAATACCCAACTTGCATCTAAGATATTAAAACTGTTGCTTCCCCACGGCCTTGGTGAAAATATCTACAAGCTGGTGCTTAAAAGGAAGATAATCAGTTTTCAGTTCTCCAGAGAGTAAGCATTCCCGATTAAAATGACAGTCTATCTCTATGTGTTTAGGTCTTTTATGAAAAACTGGATTCCAAGCGATATGTAATGATGTCTTATTATTATAGTAGAGCTTCATAGGGTTGCCTAAGAACACCCTAAGAGATGCTAGGAACGACTTGATCTGAATTAATTCACCTGTCACAGTTGTCATAGCATGATATTAAGCTTCTGCTGAAGATTTAGACACTGTGCTTTGCTTCTTTATTTTCTAGGAAACAGGAGACCCTCCAATAGTCACAAAATATCCTATGAGAGATCTCCTAGTAAGCAAACAGGACCCCCCCAATCTGAATCACAGTAGGCATAAACTTGTAGATTGGAATCACTTCTTAAAAATAAACTCTGTCCTGGGTGTCCTTTCAAATATCTCAAAACACGTTGTGCAGCTTCCATATGTTTTTCCTTAGGTTCCTACATAAACTAAGATAACACATGAACTGCGTAGCATAACTCAGGACAAGTGATTGTAAGATAGGTGAGGCGTCCAATCAAACGCCTGTACCGTGTGGGATCTGCAAATTTTGGTCCATTAGCAAGTGCAAGCTTGTGATTTGACTCCATTAGAAACTCCACTGGTTTTGAACCTAGTAATCCACATTCTTCAATAATTTCCAAAGCATACTTTCTTTGGCATAGGCCTTGTGAGCTTCGTGCCACCTCAATTCCAAGAAAATATTTCAAGGATCCCAAATCTTTAATATGAAAGCAGAAATTCAAGTATTCTTTGAATTCTGACCAGGCTTTGGCATCATTTCCAGTAGGCACCAAATCATCAACATACACTAACAACGCCATGTACACATCTCCCTTTTTATATATGAATAAAGAGTAGTCTGCATGGGACCTTACAAAACCATACTCACATAGGTTGGATGAGAGTTTGGCAACCATTGCCGAGGTGCCTGTTTGAGTCCATAGAGAGATTTTCAAAGGTGACATACCTTATTTGAACCAGGTGATCGGAATCTTGGAGGCGTCGTCATATAAACTTCTTCTTCAAAGTTCCCATGCAAAAAGGCATTGTTTACATCTATCTAGTGTAGTTCCCAACCTTTTGTAATTGCAACTACAAGAAAGCACCTCACACTAACCATTTTGCCACCCGTGCAAAAGTCTCATGATAATCGAAACCTTCAATCCACTCATCTCATCGTATCACCAGACGTGCTTATAGCGCCTTATGGATCCATTTGATTGGTATTTAACCTTGTAAACCCGTTTACAATTTATGGGTTTTTTTCCTGAAGGTAAATCTTCAACTGTCCAAGTTTTATTAAGTTCCAACGCCTTAATTTTTTTTGCTATTGCCTCTCTCCATTTTTCATCCTTCACCGTTTCATGGAAAACCCTGGGCTCAACAACCTTTGTAATGACAGTAAGAAAGTTTCTCTGTGCATCAGAAAAATTTGCACAAGTTACATAATTTTCTATGGTATAAGGCTTACCTAAGGAGACCTTTTGCAATGGGTTGATGGAACCGTGGTCTTTGGGCTGAGCTGTATAACACACATAATCCTAAAGATGGCTTGGAGCCCTTCTTGCATGTTGAGTTTGGCCTAAAGCTTCCTCGATTGGTTCTGGTCTGCTCCCCCTGTCTATGGACCCAATTAATGGTTCTGATGGATTAACCACACTCGCCCCATGGGAATCATCCACTGCTTTGGTTGGGCTTTGTTGTCCAGTATTACCATTCGCCTAGATCTCATTTGAGTTCTGCTGAGATAGGCCGAACTCAGCAGGCCCGTTGTTTGCGTTTGGTACGCTATCAATAGCTGGCCCAGCCTCACCATTTGTCACCAGCACCAGTAGCCGAATTATCTCCAATAGTTCTCCAAACTTTATTTTCCTTATTTTTTGATTTATTATGTGTAGAATACGGAAATATTTCCTCACAAAAAACTATATCTCTACTCACCAATATTTCCCTAGTTTCAAAATCATATACCTTCCATTCCTTTCTACCAAAGGGCTAACCCACAAACATGCATTTTCTACTTTGAGATGCAAATTTATCCTTTTGTCTTAGGCGTTGATGAACATAGCATAAGCATCCAAAGATTTCCACATGATCATATGTGGGCTCAACCTTGAATAAAAATTCATAGGGAGTTTTTCCTCCCAAAATTGAAGTAGAAGTCCTATTAATTAGGTAAGCAGTTGTCAGAACACATTCTCCCCAAAAATCCAAAGGAAGATTGGCCTGAAATCGAATAGCCCTAGCCACATTTAAAATATGTCAATGTTTTCTTTCAACTCTATCATTCTGCTAAGGGGTATCGACACAACTTGTTTGGTGTATTATGTCCTATTCTCCATAAAAATTCTTCATGGGTCCTGAAGTGAATTCACTTCCATTGTCACTCTGTATTATTTTAACAGTGACATCAAATTGAGTTTTCACCATACTATAAAACTTCTTGACCAACTGTGATGCTTCACTTTTCTCTTTCATTAAATACACCCAAGTACCCCTACTAGCATCATCAACAATAGATGAAAAATAATGTTCTCCAGTTGAAGACTCGGTTTGATAAGCACCCCAAATATCACAATGGATTAAATCAAAGCAATTTGTAGTTTTGCTTTCACTAATAGAAAAGGATAAGCAAGTCTATTTTGCTCTAAAGCACGCATCACACTCAATTATCTTGATTATAACTCCCTATATTATTAGAAAATAAAGACATAGCTTGATTAGAAGGATGCCCAAGCCTACGATGCCAAAGATCCCTTGCGGTGACACGATTCATTGAAACTGCTTCTATTTGAACATCCTTGAAGAAAAAGACCACACTCATAGAGTGGTCTTCCATCACACATAGCTTATGAGAAAAGGTTACTGTGTAAAATAATTCATTCACAAGTTGTATAATAGAAATTAAATAGCAGTTTAATCTAAAAACATATAACACATCATGGAGGATGATTTTTGGATTCAATTGCACCCTTTCTCACTTACTAGAAATACTATTTTGACTGTTGGGCATCCCTACCAAGGTTGGATGAGTGTCATAAATATTGCTTAATTTTTCAATATCACCTATCGTGTGATAGGCAGCTCCGCTATCCAACAACCAATCACCTTTACCTGATAATTTTTCACAACATGCTTTTGGAACATCAATGAGACTAAGAAGTTTTTTGACTTTATCAGGTGAAAGCCCTAGAATCACGAGACGCCCAGCTTCACCTTCTGGCTGTCTAGGTTTGTCAACTGCAGCCTACGCAGCATAAGCTACTGCACCTCCTCTTCCGCATCCAGGACCTCCAAGTCCACCTTGGCTTCTTCCACGTCCACTGCCATTACCTTGCGTCGACCATCCCACCGGATATCCAATGAGCTCAAAGTAATTTGCTTCCACATCATCGATTTATGATTCTCTTCTTGCATCACGATCGTAGTTTCTGACTTGCTTTCATATTGAATTATCTTTCGTTCATGATTCTCCTCTTGCATCAACATATTGAAGATTTTGTCAAGGTTAGGGAGGGGCTCTTATGCAAGGATTTGGCTACGAATCTATGAGAATTAATCATCGTTTAGCCCCATCAAAAATTGATGTTACTTGTCTTCTTCATACATCTTCACTATCTTCGGTGTCGCTCCACACTTGCATCCTTTACACGTACAAAACGGGACCTTGATGTGGTTATTCAGTTCATTCCATAAGTTCACCAACTTGTTATAAAAGTCCCTAACATCAAGAGTTCCTTGTTTGCAATTTGCAATTCCCACCTTAAGCTGGTGTATTTTTGGTGCATTAGCAACTGAATATCTTTTCTTTAGGTCTTCCCACATATCGAATGTAGTTTTTGCATAGGCTACGCTCATGCAAAGCTTTGGATCGGTTATGTTGAGAAGTCATGAGCATAGCATAGAGTTTGCCATGTTCCATGCATCTGCTTTAGAAAAATCTTGATCTTTTGCTTCTTCAGGCCGCTTTAGAGTACCTTCAATAAACCCTGATTTATTTTTTGCCTTCAATGCGGTCTGAGCAGCTCTTTCCCACAAATCGTAATTCTTTCTCTTAAACATAATTGCTGTTATCAACATTCCTGGACCTTCAGAAGAGTGTAAATAATAGGGTGAATGTGGTTTGATGACAAACTTGTCTTTCCCAGCCATGAATATATTAGCTATCATTAAAAATTTGAATATGATATTAGTGCTTTGATACCATGCTAAATTTTTAATATCAATTGGGCAATTAACAAAAAGTTATGTATATAAGCTCAAATAAGGTTCCAACCCAAAACTAATTGGCAATGTGTGCAGTAACTCACAAGCTTATATACATGCTTAAGCCCTTTAATGCTATTAATATGAGATAACACCTACTGTTATATTTGTTAGACAAATAGGACTAATCTAGAATGTGGAATTATCTATTGGAAATAACCTATGTTGATCTGGATGTGAGGCAGCTACTAGAGTCGCCCTTAGGGTATCCATGACCTAAACCCAAAGCCCAGCAATGATAGTAGACAATTGTGAGGGGATGGGAAGAGAGTGTGAGAGATTTTTGCGTGTATCCTCTGTGGCTGACCCCCAAAACCTCCTTTTATAGGTTATGGGGGGCAGCTAGGGTTGTTACCCTAGACAACACTTAGTGGTCGTCGGGCCTAACTAAATAGCCCGGTTAACAACTCCCACTCAGCCACGAAGGCTGCAAACACATGCTCTCCACGAATCACCACTCCTCACGCTTCATACTGGGAATAGGACGTGCGATCGAAAAGTAACAAGTAGTGCTATATTAAGTTATCATCTAACTAACATAACACTTTTACGAAATACGATCCCCCAAGTCATCCTAAACATCACCAGTGGCATTTTCAATCCCTTATGCCATGATATATCATATGATTATATACTCAATATAATCATCCGGGTTAATATTGGTGATGACGGATAGACTTTTCCTTAAATACTCAAGATATTGCATCTTAGCTGAATTGCTTTCCTAACATGCTCTCGCTGAACCGTATACATCGCAGTTCTTGAGAAACACATTAAAATAGTAACATCAGGCCTTGACTTCGTACCATAGCTTTAAGTCCAAGGGTCAACGTCTACAGGGTCATACAGTGACAAGAGATAGGGAGGTCAATTGTCACTCCGTATAAGATCGTCTTTTAAGCACACACAGTATGAGATGTGTGTCATGACATAGCTCCCACTTACTTGGGATCGTCACTCTATATGCCATGTGAATTGCCAGTTTAGATTTCATCAAAAAAATCTAACCTGAGCCACTAGATTAACATACTAAATGCTAATCTTGACACTCAAGATTCGACTTTTAAGGCTTCAATATGAAATCGTGTTTCATATGAGACTCGAGATGTCTCATCTTAGACTTACTAAGGCGACTATTTCTCATTCATACACTTTTAGTATGAGTAATAAATATTACACACCTAGTACTAATATGATTCTATCTCATTCTGCCTACTACTCAAGCGTCAGGGCGATTGCCTGTGCAACTAGGCCAATCAGAAGCCTGTGACATTTCAACATATCTAACAAATAAATTACAAAGCATTTAGAAAAAGAACCTTCAATCTCTATTTCATAAATGTTCATTACAAGAAGAACGTATCTGTCATAAGTAATAAGATTCTATCCAAAGACTAAATTCTACGAAGCTCTAGGCTCAACAAATGTGCTTTGAAAGTATCTCTAGGAATCAGCTTAGTTAATGGATCAACGATCATCTTGTTAGTGGGTATGTACTTGATGGAAACCTCATTTGTCTTTATAGCGTCTCACACGAAGTGATAGCGCCTCTTGATGTGCTTGGTCTTCCGATGAAACTTCGAATCTTTAGCGAACTGGATGGCAGCTATGTTGTCACATAACATATCTACAGGATCATCAACTCTAGGAGTGAGGTTAAGATCCTGGGGGAAACTCCTAAGTCACATTGCCTCTTGCGTGGCTAGGTACGTACGAGATATTCTCCCTCTATGGTCGACAGAGCTATGCAGTCTTGCTTCTTACTGCACTATGATATGGCACCCCCATCCAGGGTGAACACATATCCTGAGGTTGACCTGGACTCATCTGGGTTACCACCCTAATCGGCATCTGAATATCCTCTTAACTTAAGGTCCCCGCCTTGATAACTTAGGACCAAGTGGTTTGTACCATGAAGGTAGCACATGATTCTCTTGACGGCTTGCCAATGAGCTTGTCCTGGGTTGCTTTGGTAACGACTTACCAAACCAACCGCAAAGCAAATGTCTGGCCGTGTACATAATATGGCATAATTAAGTTTCCTATAGCACCAGCGTAGGGGACATTGCTCATGGCCTCCTTTTCTTTATCTGGTTTTGGGCATTAGTCGAGGTTCAAGTTAAACCCTTCTCAACTGGAGTGTCTACGGGTTTGGAATAATGCATACGAAATTGTTCTAAGACTTTTTTGATATATGCCTCCTGGCTCATACCTAAAAATTTCTTAAGATGATTCCTTATTATTTCCATGCCTAGGACATACCTTACTTCACCCATGTCCTTCATCTCAAAGACGGAGGACAACCACTTCTTAGTGGCTTCGATCATCTCTAAATTATTCCTCACCAATAGTATGTCGTCAATGTATAGGGTAAGGAATATAATCCCCCCGGTTGACCTTTCGACATACACACAGTGGTCCTTCGAAACTATGGTAAGCCAAACGAAGTTATAGTTTCATGGAATCTTAAGTAACAAGATCCGGAAGACAACTTAAGACCGTATATGGACCTTTTAAGACGACACACCTTGTCCTCTTGTCCCTTTGATACAAAACCAATGGGTTGGTCCATATAGATCTATTCTTCAAGGCTACCGTTAAGAAAAACAGTCTTTACGTCCATTTAAAACAACTCTAAGTCCAAATGGGCAACCATGGTTAGGAGTAGGCGAATAGAGGCAAATCTCACCACAGGAGAAAATGTCTCTTCATAGTCTACATCCTCAATTTGTTTAAACCCTTTCACCACTAAACGGGCTTTGAACTTATGGATCGAACCATCTATCCGGTGTTTTATCTTGAAAACCCACTTGTTTCTAATAGACCTACGTTGGGGTGGAAGATCAACAAGTCCTTAAACCTTATTTCCTGCCATCGAGTCCATCTCATCCCTAATGGCATCTCTCCACTCTTTGTGATTTGGTGAGTCAATTGCCTCTTGATAAGAGGTAGGCTCCTCAACTTCCAAGGGAGTGTACAGGAATATTTTCTCTTCGATTTGGAAGTATCGTCGAGGAATTCTTCCACACTCACTCCTTCGGAGCCTGGGGCCTTCATTGTTTGTCTGCCTGGGTGACGCATCACTCCACCTTTCTCTAAGAGATATGGGACCCTGAGTATCTGGAGCGTTGCTCCCACTATCCCTCTGGGGTGTGGGATCCTGAACATGTGGACTAACTGCATGTTCGAGAACTGAAGATTGAGGACAGACCTCACTCGCAGGTTGACTTTCCTCATGTATAGGAGATCAAGGACGAATCTCATTCTCCTGGGCAGACAACTCACCCCTATTCCCTTCGGATAGGGGAGGCATACCATCTTCGATGACTTGTTTAGAATCCAAGTTCTCTGAATGATCGTTGGATGTTTTATTGTAACTCAAACAGTTCGACATCCTTCTTGACTTCACCAATGGTCGGGAACTCATCCTTGAGAAAATTGACATTGCGGGAATCTATTTCTATCATGCCACCATTTGGGTGCTTCCCGTGCATCACATATCCTTTAGATTGTGCGGGATACCTAATGAACACCATTTTTGTGGCTCTTGAACCAAGTCTTTCATATTTGTGGGTTAGGTTATGCACATAGCTGGTCGAACCCCATGTGCGTAAATAGTCCAAGGATGGCTTCGTACCAAACAATAACTCATATGGTGTGGTAAGTATACTCTTGTTCGGCACACGGTTAAAGATGTAGGCTGCTGTAAACAGTGCATCCCCCCAAAACTGATTGAGAGGTTAGCATGTACCATCATTGACCTGACCATATCAAGCAATGTACGATTCCTGCGTTCCGCAACACCGTTCTGTTGTGGAGTGCGTGGAATCGTTAGTTGTCTTTGTATACCTTTTTCCTCACAGAACTCCTTGAACATATCAGAGAGGTATTCACGACCTCGATCAGTTCAAAGGATCTTAAACCCTACGTTCCAACTGAATCTCTACTTCTGCTACGAAGCGTTTGAACATATCGAGTGCCTTGTAGCGATGAGATAGTAAGTACACATACCCATATTGTGGATAATCGTCTATGAGAGTAATGAAATAAATAGCCCCATGTCGTACTTTAACATTCATGGGTCTACATATGTCTGAGTGAATTAATTCTAAGGGACTAGATGATCTCGACGTCTTACCGAAAGGTTTCATTATTGCCTTTCCAGCTAAACATGACTCATACCTAGGCACCCTAGTGAATAGGTCTAGAAGACGTTCTTTAGCTAGCCTATTTATCCTATCTTGGCCTACATGGCCAAGTCTAGTATGCCACTTAACAGATTCAGAATTGGAGTCAAAGTATGAAACATAAGTAGAGGATATATTATTATAGTTATCATCCAAATCCAAAACAATGAAATCTTATTTTAAAGTTGCTTAGCCAAACAAATTACCATTATAGAACAAATCTAAATCGTCTAGACGAAAACCAAAAGTAAAACCTAATCTTACTAAAGAAACACAAGAAACTAAGGAGCATTGCACCGCAGGTGCATAAAGGGCGTCATGAAGAAGTAGCTTGTTTCCTCTATGGAGTTTGAGCTAGTATGTTCCTACTCCAAGGGCATCTTCTTCGCTGCTGTTCCCCAGTATGACAGTCCATGAACCCACCGGGTAGCGATGGAACTTCACAAATCCAGTCCTATCCTGAACTATGTGCTTTATTGCCCCCGTGTCTACAATCCATTGAGGAAGAGAGTTAGCACTGAATGCATGGGAACAAACATATAATTTAGGAGTTTTAGTGGAAGTACGTACCTTGGCTGGCTCAGGACAATCCCAAGCGAAATGGCCTTTCTTTCCACAGTTATAGCACTTCACACGTGTCGTATCCTCAGCTCCGTTACCCTTAACCTTATGCTTCTTGACAGTACCACCATTGAAGCGAGAGTTCTGAGGAGGACGGGGGCCCTTCTTAGATTTCTTACCACGATAAGGTTTCCTACCCTTAGGCCCTGATCCTTTGTCAACAAATACCATACTAGGAGGTGCATATAATTTTAAGCGCTCTTCCTCCATTCGAAGGTGTTTAGAGATTGCCTCGAAGGTCTTGATGTGTTGACTGTGTGTCATGAATACTTTAAAACTCTTCCAATGTTCATTGTCATGGGGAAGAGCTCTAATCATATATAGGACATGTTCTTCCTCAGAAACCTCTTGCCCTGCGGCCTTAGAGTCTCGAACCATAGCACTCATGGTTCGAAGATACTACGACTGGAGTCAATAGTATACTGCATCCATTTCAGCTTTAAACTATGCAACCTCGTAGCAGATGTCTATCCGAACCTAACCTTAAGCTACGTCCACATGTCCTTAGCAGTGGAGAAGCCTTCAGACACACCCAGGAGATCGTCCTGCATGCAAGACAGCATAGGGTAGCGTGCAAAATGATCGCATTTGAACCAAGCTTGGTATACCTTTAGGTTTTCTTTGTACTGCTCAGTTGCAGTAATATCTCTACCTTATTCATCTTTTTCAGCCGGAGCAGTCATAAAGGAGGTCAAGAGGTCCAGCATGTCATCATTATTTAAGTAGAACTGAACTTTCAGATGCCAGACGTACTATTTTGAATCATCTAGTTTATCATCAGATTGCATACAATCTATCATGTTTCTAGCTGCCATATCTGAAAGTATATACTTATTTGTTAGATATATTGTTTTAATAATTGAATTATCAAGAAGACCCCATCACTCATAATATATGTTCAAAAATTTCGCAAAACTCATAATTATCACGTATAGATACGAACTTTGGAGCTCCTTAATTTAATTATTAACTTAACTTCATAGAATTTCCTTAAAGGTTTTGTTAAACTAATTAACATTTTAATCCTGTGACTATCACGAAGATATTCACTTTTAATTATGTAAATATATATTTACATAATTTTTATGAAGCTAATTCATAGCTTCATTTTATTTTAATATATATAACACAAAGTTATCTAATCAACTTCCAAAATATCATACGGTTAACAATAATAATATGAGAATAAAGGCCAAAAATATAACTCATAACAAAAAATAATGGCCACTTTCAGCATATAAAATAAATTTATATGATCATGGGAGCAGATATTCAATAATCCAAATCAAAACAAAAACAAAATCAGCCTCAAATAAAATGGTCCAAACATTTTGGGCCAAACAAAAAAAAGGCCCATGAAACCGGGACCTCAATTTTTTTTTCTTTTAAAACCAGCCCAAATTGGGGGGGCTCCCTTTTATTAGTGAGTGACCCATCCTCCCCCCTCCTTTTCCATTAACCCTAGTCTGATCTTCAATCTCTCTGCCTGCCTCTCTCCTCCTCTCGACCTGCCTCTTGACGCCATACCTAGAAAACGGAACACCGAGCTCCTTTTTTGGGTTTTGACGTCGTGGCTACGGCAGCCACCACTGCCATTCTCAGTTCCTCAATTAAAAAAAAAAAACCACCCAAGTGATACAAAACCACCACCGAGCTCAAAAAAAGTCCCACAAGCCTTGATCTACACTAATCCGATAAGGACCATTACCGCCATTGTGTAGATCGGCCGAAACTGAGTCTAAGAAAGGGTCCTACGCGCCACTAAGGTGGTGGCACATGGGCTCACGCGCTTCCAAAAATGGCATTTCTCCGGTTTTCTTTCTATGGATGCGTAGATCGACAATGATGAGGGGTTTTGGGAGGAAGAAGATCGTGAAACGACCTTCATAGGCGGCGCGTGACGGTCACGCACCACCCCTCTGCGGTGTCGACTGATGGGTATGGCTTAGTTCCCTTATGTCCGTGTTCTACACCTTCCTTTTTCTTTTTTTTTTAAATTTAGTCGAGGTTGAGTTTCTGGCACAGAGGGTCATTTGGGATTAGGGTTTTCGGTCTAATCTCCATGTATAATTAATCAACATGCTAATGTTCATCTCTGTTTAACTAAACAGTCGCAAAGCATATCAAGAAATCATGGTATTAGGGTCAGGGATTTCAGATCTGGGTTTTAACAATCTCACGTTCATGAATACGATTTTTTCATAATAGCACTTAGAATCATGATTTTGATGCATTATAACAATTATCAACTATTATTATGTTTCTTACATATTAGTCTGGGCAATATTAACATATAATCCCATAAAAAAAATTAAAAAAACACATAAAGAACCATGCTTGTAAAGTATCAACATGTTGAGCATGAATGTAACTAATAATATGGGCATGTTCGTTCATCAGTATTCCAAACTAAATTTCCAACCTTTATCAATTTAAGATATTAAATTCACAGAGGCATGCTTTAGTTGCGTAATTACGAAATTAAGCAATTGTTCATGTTTCATGCATAGTAGTCTGGGCACATAATCACATAACATGTATGAATTTAGTAGCAATCTGACCATATATTTTCATCACTGATCATGACGAAAAATTCTAATCTTTAGTCAATTCGAGTTACAGAGGCATGCTATTAGGTATTAACTGGCATAGTTACGAAAATTAGACACCTAATCATATATCATGTTTTCAAAACTGAGCATGCTTGTTATTCAGATCATTCAATTCTTTATAACGGGATTAATCCGTTCAGTCTAGGCTCTGATACCACTGTTAAACAAATATGATTGACCAAGAATGCGTAATTATCTGTCGGGAATAGCCCACGTTGATCTGGATATGAGGCAGCTACTAGAGTCGCCCTTAGGGTGTCCACGACCTAAACCCGAAGCCCAGCAATGATGGTAGGCAGCCGTGAGGGGAGGGGAAAAGAGTGTGAGAGATTTTTGTCTAATACATGTGTCCTCTGTGGCTGACCCCCAAAACCTCCTTTTATAGGTTACAGGGGGCAGCTAGGGTTGTTACCCTATGCAACACTTAGTGGCCGTCAGGCCTAACTAAATAGGCCCGGTTAACAATATTCTTTGCATTTTTTCAATATGAGATAATACCCATTTTTATACTATAATAACATGTATTTTCTATACACCAGACCTCAATCGGTTTTAAAAGTTCAATTTTCATTATGGCACTGCTTGCACCTGATCTCTACTGATCATTCTTGTGAAACTTGGACCAATTTTATTTTATTTTTTTTTCCTGTTGGTTGGGCCTAATAGGTTTAGGCCCAACGGCCACTTATGTTGCCTAGGGCAACAACCCTAACCACACCCCAAACTATATAAGGGGTGCTTAGGGGGTTAGTAATCGACACGGATATTATACCTCTCATATTCTCCTAATTCTCTCTCACGGCTGAGCCACCATCCGTCGGGCTCTTGGGTTTAGGACGTGGCACAGTAAAACGACTCTAGTAGCCGCTTGGTATTCTTATATTATCGTGGACTATTACCGACAGTATACTTCCACATTCAGGTTAGTCCTATTTCTTCCTACAGTGGTATCAGAGCTTAAACTGTTCGGATTAGTCCCGATTGAAAGATCAATAAGTCTGCTAAAACGGATTCATTGAAAGCATGCTCCTTTACACGATTAATTGCTTAATTTTCGTAATTATACAACCCTACTGTTTTGTAGCATTTTTTCGTAATTATGGTGCCCAGAATCAACTTAAAGATTGTATCTTTAGTTGAATACTTGTTGAGTGTTTCAGTTTTTGGAACTTGTACGCCCAAATTGATGAAATAAACCCCAATTGTGATTTGTGCGACTATGTGTGCACTAATTGATTTGTGCGGCTGTGTGTCAGCATCCAGATTGATTCTTGCAAATCTGCCTAGGTTAAATAGGCATGATAGTGATTATGCCAAGCATGTTTCCATGATTAAAGACTGAATTTTTTTTTTGGGTAGTTCAGTTTTGCAATTACGTTATTCAATACAAGCATGTTTCAGTTTAAATTTAAACAACAGATAATTGCTGCCTGAATATTATGCTACAATGTTCATGCTGTGTACAATTCATAAATCAGTAGCATAATTAGTTTCCTCTAATCACGGTAAAACAAACCAAAAAAAAAGGAGAGAGCGGGGGGAAGGGTAAACCCGAAACCCTAACCCTAACCCTAACCCTAACCGTGGCAGTGGTGAGACCTTAGTATCTGCCTACTGTCCCCATCACCGGCACCTTTGTGGTGACAGTAGCGGCGAATACTGTGAGGCCTCGGTGGCCCTCGCTGACCACCACCGACATAATTCCGACCAAAACAAAAAAAATAAAAAAATAAAAAAAAGAGGAGGCAGTTTCGGAAAAATACCCATTAGCCGACGGGGGAAGGGTGGCGCGTGCCAACACGCGCCGCCAACGAAGGTTCAGTTTGCCCTTCTTCTTCCTCCAACTGCGCCTTTGCTTGCCGATCTACGTGACCTCGGAGAGAAACTTGCAAAAACACCATAACCGGAGGCGCGTGTGTCCATGCGCCACCGCCTCAGTGGCGTGTGGCTGCGTGGCTCACTTCCCCAGACTCGGTCTTGGCAGATCTACATGGTGGTAGCATCTGTTCTCGATAAGTCAGCATAGATCGAAGGCGAAGAGGGCGGTGGTCTCACATCACATGGGTGGTTTTCAGGGAACTGGAACGGCGGTGGTGGCTGTCATGGTCACGACGACAATTGCCTAGAAAGGAGCTTCGTGCTCCTGGCTATGGCGTCGGGAGAATTTGAGAGGCAGACCAAGAACCGAAGAGAGAGAGAGAGAGAGGTTGAGAACTAGCAAGCAGAGAAAGACCGAAGGAGAGAGAGAGGGGTCGAGTGGCAGAGAAGAAGTGAGAGTTTAGGCCCTTAAAACCCTCCTTGATTTGGGCTGAAACATCCAATAAAAGGCAAGGGGGGCCGATTTAGTGAGCTGGTTATTTGGCCCAAAATTTTGTTTTTTGGACCATTTTTCTTTTTGGGCCGGTTTGCTTCTTGCCGCATTTCAATGATATGGGTCAGGCTGTTTTCAACTGTTTAGGGCCGAATTATTTTTCAGCCATTGTTGTTTAATTATTAGTCATAGCATGACCTTTAATTGAATTATAATGATATTCAAGTTGATAAAGTTTCATGCAGTTAATTCATTTCGCTGAATTAAGGTTTCGAATTAGTTTTAATCCTAAATGCATGGTTTCGTTATAAAAACATTAATATGTTTAATGTCACATATATAAATTTGTTTTATATATGCATCAACTTGACATTTTCTTGACCTAGTAACTTGTTATTTATCCATTGGGTTAACGTTATGTGAATTTGTTTCATATATAAAATTAGTGCGTATGACGTAAATTTGTTTTACTCGAATTCAATAAATATCGTGATATGAAGATCCCACTTGGTCGACAAATGAATATATTTCATAAGTTACATTATATAAACACATTTTATATAATATCTCGTTACATGAATGTGTTTCATGATTCAATATTTTTATACAAAATATGAGCAATTATGAATCAGTTCATTGTTCTATCACTCTTGTAGTTATCTCATGTTATTATTTGGATATGTAAGGTATTTGATCTATTTATGAATTTGTTTCATAAATTTTAAGTTTGCAATATTATATGAATACGTTTTATATAATTTGCGAGTCTTACTATGAACTTGTTTCATCCAAATTTTAATATTATATAGATCTGTTCTATGTATGATTAATTGTGACTAATATTTGAATATATTTCATGCTACAAAGTATGTTGCGTTCGATTACATGGATATGTTTCATGTTAATCACCAATTAGTAGTATTGTATAAATGTGTTTTATATATATGAACTACATGGGTTGTAGTAAACTTGCTAATTATTTTAGCACTTTTTTCTTTGCCCAAATTAATGAATGTGAATTCGTTTTATGTTATTGGCTAATTATGTAACATAGCGGTATTTTATGAATTGATTTTATGAAATCCAAATTCGTAACATTATAAATGTGTTTTATAATTTACGAATAACATTTGAATAAGTTTCATATAATTATATAAATGTGTTTTATATATTGCTATTTGGGCACTTTATGAAATTCTTTTGTAACATGCTACTATTCAAATATGTTTAGCATTATAAATTCATTTTATTATATAAATGTGTTTTATATAATAATTTGAATTTTATGTTTGGTATGTCATTGATAGAGTTCTAAATGACATATTAGTAGTTATAAATAATGAGATAACTTCATGTAAATTTGGTTTATATTAAGTTGGATATCTTTGTGATATATCTGAAATGTTAATTTGTTTAACCATAATATTCTCCATAAATTTTGTTTTATGGAAATTTGTGATAAATAAGTTATAAAAACTTCTAATTCATGCTTGTATGAGATGATTATGAGCTTAGCGAAATTTTCGATCATACGACATGGATAATGGAGTTTTTGATAATTTATTTATTTGAAAATATGCCTAATGTCCACTTTACAGAATATATACCTTTTAGATATAGCAATAAGGTTAGTAATTTGTTTACCAATAAAAGAACTTGGTAGCACTTACTATGATACATAATGTCAGAGGATTCAGTTTCTTCTGAATGAACGTGAAATGTTAGGACACTCATTAGATTCTAGGTCTTATAGGATGGCAAAGATGGCACTGTTAGTGAACAGTATCTAGAAAACTTAAAAACATACCAAAAGTGGTTCGAGAATGGATTGATCAACATGCTATACTTAGTAGTACCGCATGAATGACAGTCTAGTGAGGGATTGAAAGTTACCCCACTATTAAGTATGCATGGGATTAGCTTAGCATCAGGTTCGTCCGATCTATTCCCTCATAAAGTTCTAAAACCTAAAATTGGTATTGCAAAAGGAAAAAAGACTAAGGGAAATAAAGAGGGGCATATAGCACGTGTGAATGCTATGACTGTGAAAATTAGGGATCTTATGCTTGGGATTGTCCTGAGTCGATTAAGTTACCTTCTTTCACAACCTGGATAATATGTGCGCTCTCAAGCATTTGTTGCTAACTGTGATCCTTAGTGGATTACAGATACGGGAGGAACCAAGCACATAGTTGGGGAACGAGTTGATTTTTGTGAACTTTCATCACTACACGATAGGTTCACAAATTGTCATTTTAGGTGACGACGATGAGAATGATGATCTTGAATTAAGGACAAATCATTCGAGGCTCCTTGAAGGGACAACGTTGTCTCTTCTCGATGCTCTCTATGCACCTAGGGTGCGATGTTTCCTCGTGTTTTTTGTTCCTAAGATTAATTTTCTTTAACTTTCGTCTAGATGTCTTAGACATCATATGGCATGGTGATCTGTTTGGCCATGTCACATTGGAAGATGTTTTCAATGGACGAAATAGAACATCTTCCATTCTTGTCTCATTTTTGAATCTGTTTTAGACGTGCTCATTTTGACCATAAGGGTCAAGATAGAGTTAACTAGCTAAAGATGGCTTTTTAAGACCAACTCACTAGGCTTAAGGTGCAAAATATGAGTTATGCCTAGCTAGTAAAGCAATATGAAATCTTTTTTTTTGTAAGATTTCGAGTTCATCAAATCCCTTAGCGTTCGTTCACTTTAGACATCTGCGGGTCCATGGATATGAAAGCATATCATGGAGCTACATATATTCATGATATAGGTATAAGTACCTACTATCCCACCGTTATTAAGTACTCGATGTGTTCATATACTTTATAGCGGTAGTAGGACTCAATTGGTACGAAATATTAAAACTCTTCGAACCAATCGAGATCATAAATATTTTTTTTGTGAAACAAAATCCCGCAGTGTCGATTTTCTTAAGGATAGGTTCCCTAGCATTTGGTGAAATTCAAAAAGACATCAATTTGTATGCGTTACAACAACACCTTCAACCACCTCTCGGTGAGGGGGAGGATTTGAATTCTCACTAAGTCACCGAGGATGGTACACATTTCTTACTTGGTAAGAATGGTGAAGGTTTGTCTGTCAAGGAGAATGCGATTCGTCCTCAATCTCCAATTGTTGAGGAGAGTTATTCCTAAACATATAGTTAGTCCTCATGTTTAGAATCCCACTTCCAATGGATAGTGGGAGTAATCTTCTCTTCATAATCAGGGTCCCATACCTCTTAGAGAAAAAGGGAGGGATTTCTCACCTAGGCAGACAAATAATGAAGGTCCCAGGATCCCAAGGACTGAGCATGGATGAATTCTTCGATGATATTTTCAAATCGAAGAGGAAATATTCCTATGCACTCCCTTATGAGTTAAGGCATCTACCTCTTATCAAGAGGTGGTTGGTTCACCAAATTACAAAGAGTGATTGGATGCTATAAGGGATGAGATGGACTAACTGACAAGGTTAGAGAACTGGTTGAAACTCCATCCCGATGGATGTCTTCAAGATAAAACATCGAGTGGATAGTTCAGTTGATAAGTTCAGGCCCAGATACTCCTAGCCTAGTTGTCCATTCGGACTTTGAGTTGTTTGAAATGGACGTAAAGGTTGCACTTCTCAATGGTGATCTTGAGAAAGAGATTTATATGGACTAACCCATTGATTTTGTATCAAAGGGACGAGAGGACAATATGTGTCATTCTAAAAGATCCATACGTGATCTTAAGCAATCTTCCGGTTCTTGGTACTCTAGATTCCATAAAGCCATCTTGGCTTATCTATGGTTTCAGAAGGCCATTGTGTATGTCAAAAGATCAACATGGGAATTGCGTTTCTCACGTTGATGACATACCGTTGACTAGGAACAACTTAGAGATGATTAAAGCTATTAAAAGGTAGCCATTCCATGTCTTTGAAACGATGGACATGGGTGAAACTAGGTATGTCCTAGGAGTGGAAATAATCCAAAACCGTCCCAAGAAGTATGCATCAAAGTGCCTTGGAATGATTTTGGGTTTATAATTCCTAACCCATAGATACTCCAGTTCAGAAGGATTCAACCTTGAGTCTTGCTCAATGCTCTAAAATAGATGACAAAATAGAGATAATGAACAAAAGTCCCTAACCTTAGTATCATAGTAAGCTTATTGTAAGCCATGTTATGTACATGACCCGACATTACTTTGCGGTTAGTTTGATAAGTCGTTATCGAAGTAACCCAAAACTTGCTGGTTGGCAAGTCGTCAAGAGAATCAAGCGCTACCTTCGTGGTATTGATAACTCTACCTTTTGCTATCAAGGAGGAGGCCTCGAGTTGAGAGGATACTCAAATATTGATTGGGGTAATGACTTGGATGAGTCTAAGTCAACCTCAGGGCATGCCTTCAACCTGAGTGGGAGAGCCATGTCATGGTGTGCAAAGAAGCAAAGTTGCACAACAACGTTAGCTATGGAAGTAGATTGTGTGTCTTGTACCATAGAGACAAAAAACATTGCCATTAGGTATATATACACTAACAAGGTGATATGTTCCCTTAACTAAAGCCATTCCTAATGATACGTTCAAAACTCATTGGTTGAGTCTTGGAATTCATAAGGTTTGGCAGTTAGACGTGTCCTATTACGTGATGGACATGTTTCTTTTGCAAATGGGCAAAATACTCATAACTAATTGTTGCACGTTAGGCATATTGAAATGTCACGGGCTTCTAATTGGTCTAATCACACAGGCAATCGCCCTGACGCTTGAGTAGCGAGCAGGATGAGACTGGATCATATTGGCACTAGGTGTGCAATATTGATTACTCACACTGGAAGTGTATGAGTAGAATGAATATAGTCGCCTTAGTGAGACTAAGATGAGACTCGAGGAAGTCGAGTATGAAATAAGTTTTCATATTGAAGCCTTAAAAAGCCGAATCTTGAGTGTCAAGATCAACATTCAGTATGTTGATCTAGTGGCTCACGTTAGATTTTTGGGTGAAAATCTAGACTGACGATTCGCATGGCATAAAGAGTGACGAACCAGCTAAGTGGGAGCTATGCCGTGACACACATCTCATACTGTGTGTGCTTATGAGACGACCCATATGTGGGGTGACAATTGAATTCCCTATCACTTGTCACTGTGTGACTCTATAGACGATAACCCTTTGACTTAAAGCTATGATATTAAGTCGAAGTTTAATGATGCTACCTTAATGTGATTCTCAAGAACCACGATGTATACGGTTCAGCGAGAACACGTTAGGAAAGCAGTTAAGCTAAGATGAAATTTCATGAGTGTTTAAGGAAAAACCGATCCACCATCACCATATCAGCCCGGGTGATTATGTTGAGAACATAATCATATGATATATCAGGCATGAGGGAATTGAAATGCCACTGGTAATGCACTGGGATGGTTTTGGGGTATCGCATTTTTTGAAAGTGTTATGTTAGTTGGATGGTAACTTAATATAACACTACTTGTTATTTTTGGTCGCACGTTCTATTCCTGGTATGAAGCGTGAGAGGTTGTGGTACATGGAGAACACGTGTTTTACGGCCTAAGTAGCCGAGTGAGAGCTGTTGGTTGGGCCTAATAGGTTTAGGCCCAACGGCCACTTATGTTGCCTAGGGTAACAACCCTAACCACACCCCAAACTATATAAGGGGTGCTTAGGAGGTTAGCAATCGACACGGATATTACACCTCTCATTTTCTCCTAATTCTCTCTCACGGCTGAGCCACCATCCGTCGGGCTCATGGGTTTAGGACGTGGCACATTAAAGCGACTCTAGTAGCCGCTTGGTATTCTTATATTATCGTGGACTATTACTGACAGTAAATTTTCGCATTCAAGTTAGTCCTATTTCTTCCTACATTTCCCTTTACAGTCAATGGAGCAATCCATTTGCTTGTGTTGTAAAATTGCTCGGAATGGCGCCTGCGGAGAATTAACATGCAACTTTGAAGATAATTATAGTAAGTGCGAAGAAGAACAGAAGGACACAAGGACAATGATTTCCAGCTTCTTGATCGGCTGAAAAATTACCCTGTTAGCTTTGTTTGCTAGGTATTGCCGGGTTGTCTTTGTTATATTTATGTCGCTGGTTTCCAACTTTCTATTGGGTTGTTGTCGTTTTTGTTGTGTATTGTTGCTGTCTTGTGTGACGGTGTTGTTGCTGATCTTGTTGTTGATCCTGTATTTTTTTTGCGGTGTTGGCTTTTAATGCCAGTTTTATGATGTTGCTCATGCTATTATTGATGGATTGTAGCTACTATTTGTTGCGTTATTGATGTCGTAAGCCCGTTGGGTCTCTTGATAGCTTTACGAATCTAAACAGCAAGCTTTTATTAAGATTGAAAATGGTAGAAGACCAAATCACAAACTTTGGAAAGGTACAATGGGCAAGCTACAATCTATGTCACATTAACGGGCTGGGTGTGGGTGTGGTCAGTAGATAACAATTATGTTAATAGGCTGGATTGTGGAATCTATAATTTTTCTTTTGGTTGGTTAGCGTTTTTTATTTTCATTTGAAGCCCACGGGGCGAGTTTAGCCATACCCTCACCCATACTCATTTGCAAAATTAATACTCACACCCATTGGGTGTTGTAAAGCTATACTCATACCCATACCCATACCTACTGGTATAGCGGGTATGCGGATTTTATTCGGGTACATATAGACAAAAAAGAATTAAACTCATATGGTACACATATTCAACATCAAATAGCGACTATGTCACATTAACCCCAAGCTTCTAACAACATATCGTATCACATCGAGTACAACTAAAAGTTTATCAATCAAAGCAATAAACTAATACTTAACAATTACAATTTCTAATAAAATGTCTCACTATAGTTTTAAATACCATACAACTCAAAACAACTGCCAAAATACCCAAGTATAAGTAACAAATTAGAATTTTAAACAAACGGATGTGGGAGGGATATTGATAAAACGGGTAAGGGGCGGGTCGGACCTATACCCATACCCATTTTCGTAATACCCACCCCATACATTTTTTTTTTCCCATTTTCACCACCTATGCCTATACCCATTGGAGCGAGTTTTGCAGGTTCTAAACAGGTATGGATTTTTTTACCGGCCCTATATATATCGCCAACTGATTATCCAAAAAGAAGAAGAAACAGTATTTGTTTTTCCCCACTCTGTTTTGGCTGTCAAGGCTTAAAGCCCTATAATGAATCAATCTATTGATGAGACTTGCATAATTTTTTTGGTGAAGGTATGGTTAACGGATCGGTTTAGAATAGATCAGATAAATCCGATTTTGAGAACTTTTTTTTTTGGGGGGGGGGGGGGGGGGGTAAACCAAAAAAAAGAGAAAAAAAGAGTCCTAGACTGGTTAATGCTCCAATCTGCCCCTCGTTCACAAGATTGCACCACATTCATAATTCTAGTTTTGTATTCAGCCTCACAAATAGAGAACTACATTTGAAGCTGCAAAATGACACCAATGCAGTGAAATATGAGATACATAACCTGAAAGGTGTCATCTGCAATCGTCCGCAAAAACCCAACAAAAGAACCAACACTCGATGGTTCAAGTGATTAGATACTTGTTTTCTTTAAGCAAAGCCTCGAGTTCAAGTGTCATCAATGAAAATAATTTGTGATGGAAGAATTTTTACCCCTCAATTCCTTCACAGGCCAATAGTATCTCGATATTAACAAAAGAGAAACCCAACACCCAAAAAGAGAGGCATGAAAAAGGATAACATGAAGACAACCGTGACATTTGTTTCAGTCTTTCAGGTAGTTCAGCTGCACAAGGATAATCTTAACACAGGAACAATTTCCCACAAAAACATCATTGTGCATAATGTAAAATACTAAGGATTAAGTAGCACCTATAGCCTACAAGTATAAAATTACATCCCTCCCAACTGTAAAGAACATAGATTCTAGCTGTTGGTCTCGAACTCTTCAAGAAGTTAACACGTCCAGACATCCTGCATGAAATCCACAGAAAACACAATGCTACAGTTGCACATTTCTTCTGCAGTACATCATCCTGTGTCAACAAAACTAACTGATAATCATAATAGATCATTCCCAATAGAAGTACGCACAGTATTGTCCATAACCTCTATCATACGATTGCTCTGATTAAAGAGGTGCAACCTTGAAATTCTTAAATTCCCACAAAATTAAGAGCGATAAGAGCATTCACAGATGCATAACTCGAGAATTTATGGTGTCAACTGTACTAGAACATACAGGAAGTTCCACTGGACTTCTACATCCCTAAGATCCTCAAGTTGTTTGGTTTCTCTCTGACAAAGAAATGGGTTTCACACGGGATCATTTGCTCTTCTTCGGTTCTTTGTTATATTCATCTATTAGTCCCTCAACATCTTTCCAGAACAGACCTTCCACCAATACTCCATCCTTCGTGAACCTTCAGGATCAAACAAGATCGTACAAACGGGAAATCAGTCAAAGATGAACAGGAGAGGGGATGGGGAGAAAATCGATCAGGAAACTCAAAATAGATAAGGCAACACAACTCCTTTCTATAAAATAAGCGCACCATGATGAGTGCAAGTGTGTGTGTGTGTGTGTGTGTGTGTGTGTGTGTGTGAGAGAGAGAGAGAGAGAGAGAGAGAGAGAGACCATTTAGTGACGCTCTTGGTCAACTCCACAGGCTTGTTCGCAGAAATTGATTTTGGATCGGCACTTTCTATTGTCAAGGTATACATATCAGAGAATCTGGGCAACTTGGAAGATAAAACAAGACCCGTCATGTTGAAGGATCCCTAGAAAACAAGAAATGAGAGTTAGAAACTCTAAAATTATTAAAAAAGAACTCAAGGAGGAAATTACTGGAAACCTGGGAACCATCATATCAAATTGCACCCTGGATGCCTGAAAATGCACAGCAGCAAGCCCATAGACCAGGAAAAGGCAGAAGGGCGCAGAGCAAGCAAGAAAGAACAAAAACAGAAACAGCATGGCCACATAGATAAAAAGAAAATTTCGCGGCTATGAAATGTTGAGTACTTTTAGGTTATAATATAGCTCCAAAGAACACCATATCACACATCCAGTAAAATCTTAACGCCACAATCCACCAGCTAAACAAGGTCAGAACAATTTATACTTGTCAAAGTCAATGACACAATCCAAGTGACATCATTTATGTGTAACTGCAAGGCAAGATAACACAAAAACAACACCCAGTGTAGCGTCTCGCTTCAGCGGGTCTGGAAAGAGCAAGATAACACAAAAAGTATAATTAAGCATGCATTACTTTGCTGAAGGAAATATCTAAGCAGAACAACTAGAATGCAAAGTAACCAGTAAAATGAAATGTGAAAAGTCACTGCAGCTTGCTCGTCACATAATATAAAGAGTTGTTGATGGAATATCGATTCTACAACACCCCCCCCCCCCCAAAAAAAAAAACCCCTTCTTTCAGCAGTTAGGTAGAGCCCATTTAGGGCCAATATCTCATGAAAACAAACAGCAGAAGCCATGGGCGAAGGGGAAACCCCCCATTCCTAGTGGAATTCGAACCCCCCCCCCCCCCCAAAAAAAAAAGTGTGCAGAAGGTAGCATTCCTCAGCCATCATTTTTGAGGGCTATGTTTCAAAAAACCTGTTTAAAAATCCTACGACAACTCATTTTACACATTTTTAAGCTTGACAAATCTTAATAAAGGAATTAAAAGATAATCCTTAGTTGACAAAATTCCCATGGATTCCAAGTGGAAAGAAAATTTATGAACAACGAAGGACCCAGCTCCTGCTGCAATCTCCAGTAATACAAACTAGCAGTCTGGGTAATCTGAACGATACAAACTAGGAAATGAGCATCTACACAATAAGAACCAATAAAGTACCAATGAGGTCTTAGCCTAATGTTTCATCCTAAAGTCCTGGGTACATTAGATCCCAAGTTCAATTCCCCCTCCCCATTATATTGTAATTGAATTATACTGCACTTTGTGGCTCCTACAGACCAAAGAAACAACCAATAAAGTGATCCAAGCCAAACTTTTATGACAAGATCAGACTCTTGCCATGGTTTGCATGTTTTACAATCACCCACTTCCACTTATATAGTGAGAAACAAAATACACTTTGGCAATGGGGAAGCCTTAATAACAATGTTTTATGAGGATTCTTTGCCGTATAAGGGGATGACTCAACAGTCTCTGTAAAAGGGATCAGTTCCCATTTTGTGAAATGTGCAATGATTTTAACATTTCTCCACATGGAAAACCGAAAAGGGAGAACAACGAATACAGATGTACAAGCAGAGCACACTCTACGACTCAAGAAATGTAGTGTTTTTTGTGCTGACTAACCAAGGTGGCGACAGGCTAAATTTGCATGTTCTTCAAACCAAAAAAAAAAAAAAAAAAAAAAACACCTCGCAAGTGGGGGTGCTGAAGCGACAACGCCTCGTGTGCGAAGGTCTAAAGTCGCAGGCCGGTGGGTCCAACGCTATGGCTACGCATTGACTTGCTTTGATCTGAGCTTTTTTCTAAACACTTCTTGTGGGAACTTACCAGCAATTGCAAAAATTACTTGGCTTGAGGGGAGAACTCTGTTTGAGCAGGTTCATACATATTATACAGAAGAGGATTCTATTTGGCAGAGCTAAAAGCCAAAGAAACCAGCATGCATCACACGAAAAGGTGCTTGGTTCTGGAGATAATCTGCTGTCTTTGTTCGAGTACCCACCTAGATATAGCATCCAGAAGGTATGTCAAATGTTAAGAAGCATGAAGATGGGAGAAAGCAGAATTCTTGTAGTTCCTCTTCAGATTACAAGATATAATTCTTGGTTGTACTCATAGCTTGCTTGTATATGGCAGGTTACCAAATTGTGACAGATTGATAAAGATTAAGGTGAATAGAGGAATTTTCACCCTTTCTCAATCAGAAGATATCTGTTCTTTAAATGTCATTTCTAGAAAGAGGTGCGGGCTGGTGCTAGTTGCTGGTTGAGCTTGCATGTGCCCGAATGATTGGGATGGAAGTCAGTGGATAAATACAAAACAAAATAGGAACTGCAGTAAGGTTCAACTTTACATATTGAAGGCTGTGCCAGTTGCGAGTTGAGTATGTACTCAATTTAGGCTGAAAAAAACCAGTACGATTTTCCAACAACAAAAACAGCTTGCAAGGATCGCTGTAGGGATAAAATTCCGGTGATTCACATGAGGGCTGCTTGCTGAGGGAAGAAAGCCATAAAAGAATTCTGTCGGCAGTATTTAAATTGGTACTACTAGTGTGAACTTCTTGTTAGGGCTTTAAGCCTTTATATAAGGAATAGTTATGATCTATTGACCTCGTATGTATGCGAAGGGAATGACCCTATCCTTTGTAGTCCCATAGCATTTTTGGACTTTTTACTTCCCAGAAAAACAGAAAGAAATCTAGCATGTTGACCCCTGGAGAAACATAGATAGTATTAAAACATATTAAGTATACTAAACCACACAGGCCATTCATGATAGGATTTTCCAGATGTAGCTATGTACATTCAGATGCAATAATCAACCAAACCACAGCAAAAGATCAGCCGAGATTCCATTTTCAGATTTCACATGTAGAAAGAAGGTTTTGATCAGAAATCCTTTTCTTCCTTCATTATGAAAACACTTATATGCATAACATAATGCATGCCACAAAAAGAGAACTGATCATGCTGTAATGTAAGAGCACAAATCCCAAGTCTGACACTGGAAAAGAGCACATGTTCAAGCATATCTGATGCTTCCTAAGACTGTCCACAGAAACAAGGAGGCAAAGAATAGTCAAAGCTAAAAACAGACAAATACAAGTGGATTATGGACATATAGTGAGCATCTAAAAAGAAAAACAAACATTAGGTAAATGACATCCAAAATCCAATCCTGACTCTGAGCAACTCAATGGCAAGCATTTGAGGGAAGAACATAGCCACATTTGCTCACCCCACATGGGAGGAGGCACACATACTTAAAAAGGGCAGCCGGGGCGGGGGGGTCTACATATCCAAATGGTCTACAGAAGTTGCAAGAATCCTTCGCTAGCTGAACATCTGATACTAAATACATACCGGGGGTGGATAAGTGAACATGATGGCATTCTTTTCCTTTGTGTAGATGATTAACTGCAACAATGCGTTGAACACAATATATGTGCAAAGAAGTCAAGGATACAAGGCTGGTAGCATTAACCACACAACCAATATCAGCATGAATAAATATAATTTCAGCACACATTTCAATTGCCGAACACTTTCTTCACTGATAGGGCATTAAAACTATTCAAAGGGCAAAAAAATGAAAGAGGTCCATTCCTGCCCACAACAGCACCTATCAGCCTTACAAGTGAATTACACAAAGAGGTAATTTCCTTAAACTCTACATTCAGACGGAATTTAGTAATTTACCAACTACCACTTCAGAACAAAAGAAGTACATTAAACTGATCAAAGTTTAATGATGCATTTTGCTTTAGAACATTGTAAGCTAAAGTTTAAAAATCGACTCAATAATGCCTTTTTCACCTATAACTATCAGGTGGAATACCAAAAATTTCATTTGCACCCAATTCTTTCCATCATAGTATCTCATCCTAAAGATTGTCTGGAGAAAGAAAAATGCATCAGGAAAATATATCTCCAGAACAATTATGTCACAACAAGCTGAAAGAATGTACTCCTTCTACTTTGATGCAAGGAACTCCATGTTGTTCCGAAGCCTAGAGAATCTGACGTCTAACTTCATCCCTTCGGTGTTTCTTCGATCCTAAGAAAGCCTATGCTGAACGGGCAAAAGTTTGCAAACTTGCTTCTATCAATCACACCCTATATTATATTTATGACAACATAAATTTTTCTATATTCTGGTTTTATGCAAGCCTCAGAATAGGGAGCATGTGAATACATACATTTATGACACGTAACCACAGAAAAATGAATACAACACTGCATATGTAAAGAAAAGGATATAAGATGATGCAGCCAATCAAAAAGTTTCGATTCTCCGGGAACTTCTTGGGATAAAATTGAGCGACAAGGGCAATAATTATTATTATAGTTCCCATCAACAATCTCACATTGCTCAATCTCACATCTTCCACATAACCACGGGCTTTAACCACCTGAAAAAAAGAACACAAATGCATCAAGATGGCCACCCTACATGAGTCATTAGAAAGAAAAATGAAATATGCAGCAAGGTAAACGAAAAACAGTGATGTAATATAATAACTGTCATAACCATGTTCAGCATCAACATCAGAGAAGATTCTATAAAGGAACTTACCAAAGAGGAAACCCGAGGTTTATGGTGACTACAACAAGATACAACGACATGACATTACATCTTCTAATATTACAAGCCATGTTTCCAAAATTTCCAGATATCCCAATTCCCAAAGACTGAAAATAACTACATTGTAAACAATCAAGATGTTTTAGCTTAGAATTAATATATCTTTATTCCAAGCATAAAGTTAGAAACATGACATCCTCGGTTGACCTTTGAAAAGCAGGTCATTTGTAACCATCAGGGCCTCAATGAGAGTGCAGCAGAGCATTTCAGCCGCAGAGGAACAAAAGTGCAATATTCCAGGTTATACCCTCTTCGTTTAAGAGTGTATGCAAACAAATAAAGGGGTAAGCATTCACAGCCCACTGGCAACACATTTCCACCGTATTTGACCTGTACAAGCTCACAAGGAAGGAAATTTTTCCTGACATTATTAGTAAAGAACAATTTCCTAGTCCAATGAGCATTTTTCTCTGTTCCATTTTCTTCAAAGCAGACAAGACACCCCACAAAATTCCAATCACACCCAAAAATTACCAGCATGTTCCCTGATTCACCCAATTATTCTCTCTACTGGTGAGAGTCCGGTTTGCTCCTCAAAAAGGTTTCTTTATCCTCCCATGCTAAGAGACAGATTGACTTATCAGTGGAGCAAGCCTCTTTTTTTATCACTATTAGTGCACTATAAATTACACAACAAATTCGATCAGCCATGGGCTTCACAAGTATGTGATTGTCTCTGGTGAGATTTAATCTGTAGGGTATAGTAACTATATCTGATTGTCTAGCCAATTACTGGTGACCTTCTATGTGGATCTATCAAGGATGCCAAGAGATCAAGCATCATTTTTCATATCAACAAACTTCAATTCGAAAAAGTTCCCATAGGTCTGTAAGATATAGTTTGACTTTCATAATTATTTCGAGCGGAATTTCATAATCTAATCAAAAAACCCAAAACCCTAAAATTGATAAAAAAAATTCCCCATACTCAATTCGTAAGCTCAATCCAGAAACCTAGACATCAATGTTCTCCAGCAAACTCGAAATCAAATCATCCGATGAAACGAAGACTCATAGATCGGGATTCAACAAAAATAAAAACAGAAATCAAGAAATGGGAATCCAAGCACAAAGAAAAAACGAGAGAGAGAGAGACCTCGATAGCAGATTCATCGAGGATGTGCTTGAGGGAGTGATGATCTAACAAATTAGCCTTCTTAGGGTTTTGCTTGGGCTTAGTGGTTGAATCAGTCGCCATTGTTGTTCTCTTCTCTTCCTTTCTCTGTGGTAATCGTTGTTCCGACCAATCTCCTAGCCTTGTCGCTTGGAATTCTCTCTCTTGACTTCTCTCCCGCTATCTCTTGTAGGTTGGTTTCTGCGCGTGCGCCCGTTATGGGTTGAATAAAAAGTTGGGCCTGGTCTTCAATTACGGTCTGGTCCAAAGACTTGGTTTATTTGGTGATTTAAAAAAGTAATGCTCTCGTTGAGAGTCGAACTCAAGACCTCCCGCTTACTAAACGGGTGCTCTAACCAACTGAGCTACGAGAGCTGACTGCTGGGAGCAAAAATAACATAAAATTAGTACTCTGACGACGGCACACTAGGTTTCAAAATTTTAAAAATAGGAAAGAAAAGTCTAATCCTCCTTCTATTGTCTGCATGTGTGAAAGAGAGACAATTTACCAAAGTATAATAATGATGTCAATAGTGTTAAAGATGGTGTCATATCCATGTACCTATAAACCGCTTCTTGAAATTCGAGATGTGAATTTTGCATATAAGAAAGATTTGCTACACATTATACTTTTGTGAACTAGGTTTCCCAAGTTATTTTGGTCGTGTTAGTCAAAAGATTCATTGAGCATGACCGCAAATGTCTGAAAAATCCTTTATTCATGGATCAAACCATTGTAAGTCGAGGCAAAGTATCATATGTTACAGTGCATGTAGATGTGAATATTACACTTCCCTTTTAAAATGAGATTATAGTGAAACTCAGAAATATTGAATTTGAATGGAAACTAATAGTTTTGAGGCTGTAGAGGTTTTGATCATGTTTGTGATCAAATTCAAATGAAGCCAAGCAGAAGTATGAGAAAGATATCCAAGACTCAATGCAGACATATCGGTTATGACCTATGCAACTAAGACTCATATGCAACCTTGAAAGCGAAGTATAGTAGTTATGTAGAATTAGAATTTGGAGGGCGGTTGATTGTTTGCATGTGGATGCAAATAGCCAGTTGATTGTTTACATGTGGCTGGCATATAAGCACAATGATGTGTACATGCTTGGACTAATAGGGATGTGCAAGCTCATACCAGCGCGAACTTAAGAATTAATTTAGTATTTAAAAATGTGGAATAGTTGGTGAATTATCTAATGGTAAAAGTTGATTTTGTTCTAACTACATGAAATATCAAACTATTCATCAACTTTGTAAACATCAAGATCAGGGCAGGAAGTCATTCATATTCTTTAATGTATGGACTAAGGTACCTAAAATTTGAGGTTATTTTCAAATAGATTGGCCCATAGTTGTTTATGGGTATACTTTATACCAAATTTGGACATAATTGAAACCTATGAAGGCATCTTAGAATGAGCTGTCCCATCCAAAGTTTTACAAGTGGACCAGAATACTACTACTGCGAAAATTAAACTGTGAGAGTATAGCAGTTAACTACATATTACAAATATTGGTTGGACTTTGATCTTGAAAAAGAAGATTTTGCTAGATAAATCTAATAAGTTTCAATTGACCGAGAAAAAAAACCATGAGGTAAAAGTCTAGATAATTTTCAATTGAGACTAGGGGCTTAAACTCCATATTTCTCCATGAGCGCTTGAGGGTTAGAAGATTCCATTCCAATATACGTATATGGGTGATGAGCATGGGGTGAAGATTCATGACTAGTATTTGCTTAAGTTTATCATTAGAGGTTTTTTTTTTTTTTTAATTAGTATGATGGCCACATGCCAGAACTCCAAATGATTTATTTTGGTGTCATTTAGAGATAACATTGGGTGAGTCTGTAGCAACAAAGATTTTTGTTCCATGAGCTAAATCCACACTAATTCAAGCAAGCTTTATGGGAGATTGGCAATGACAAAGTTGGGCCAGGTATGTGCATATAAATTTAAGAGTTAAAGAAAACAGAGAACCTACTGAAAGTTACCAATGACATAACTATCACCTTGGTACCTAAGGTCAAGTAGGTTTCAAAAGTGGGTGAGCACATACCTATTATTTGTAGCTCTGTCCTATGTACGATTATTTTCTAAGTGCTAGCAAATATGCTCAAATTGATACAACTTGATATCATCAATCGTGCACAATCTATGTTTATTTGAGGCAGACAGAAAACGAATAATATTAAGCTTGTTTATGAGTTGGCAAAACATTATGATATGGCTAAATTATCTCATAGACGTGTATTTGAGATTGATCTAAGAAAGGCATATGATTATATGAAATTGCAATATTTTGAGGTTGTTATGTTTGGCTTAAGTACGAATACTAAGTTTGTGGATTAGGTCTACACATGCATAAGCAATATGTTATATAGATTTTTGTTTCATAGAGAGGCACTCATAACTTTTGAAGTTTTAAAAAAAAAAAAAAGGCAGAGCGGAGTTAGATAGGGTGATCCTTTGTCACCACATCTCTTTACATTGGTCATGGAGTATTTGTCTATAATATTACATATGTTGTCAGCTAATCTAGGCTTTAACTTCCATCCAAGATGAAAAGTTTTTATTGACACATCTGATTTTTCTGATGATATTCTAACATTTGCAAGGGGTAATAAGATATCTATAGAGCCATTATAGTGTTTGATATGGCTACAAATTAAAGCTATATAAATCTAAATATATTTAGAGGGTTTCTGCTAAGAAATACAAGCTATCATTGAGTTGTTCAACTGGAAAAACCCAAGCTCCCTACTAGTTAGGGTCCATGCTATGAAAGTAGGAAAGCCTCCATAGCATGGACAACTAGTTGCTCTGCTACAAACCAAGGTAGGCTTGGCTATTCGATATTGAAGGTTGGAACCTAGAACTTGTTAGTAAATTACTTAGGGCATTATCTAATGTGAAGAAAAATTTGTGGATTATATGGTTCCATGTCTTAAGTATTGAGATGTTTGAGAGGTACAATGTCCCCAAAAAGCAGCTTGGGTAATTCAGAAACTGTTTAAGAGTAACAATATACTGAAGCATATTGTTCTTGCTAAGGCAGTAAAATACAACATTATAAATGTACACTTATCTCCATTGGGAGGTGGTAATTGGAGTTTGGTCTTCTCTTACTGTGCGAAAGCATAATTTCATACTTTTGATGGAAACTCATAAGAGATTGTCTACAAATGTCTGGTTGCATAGCCTATGTTTAGGCAATATATAGGACTTATAGTGTACCATGTTCAGATGTTGATGAGGACTACAAATATGTGTCATTTGAATACAATGCTATTAGAAGCAGGTGTGTAACTAGTTGGGATGACAATTACATCCGAGTTCGAGGTACATCCGATGCAATCTGAGGCAAAATAACTTGATTCAAATCCAAGAAAAAAAATATTCAAGTCTGATTTTAGCAAAAATGATATGAGTCTGAGTTGAATTCGAATCCGATTCGAAGGAAATGTAATATCCGATACGATATTCCGATCCAATCCGACTATTTTATTAAACAATTAAAATTTAAGTATGAAACTTGACAAAAATCAAAAGCCTACCTTTCAAGTTCAACCTCCAAGCTCAACCCCCAAATTTTTATTTTAAATTTTTAATTTTACAAATCTAAAGTCTATCCTCCAAACTCAATCGTAAGTCCCTAACATTAACTCTCATTAGTCGCTCAGCCTCTCTCTCTCTCTCTCTCTTCCCCCCTCTCTCTCTGACTTCGCCGTCAGCCAGTTGGGAGCCGCCGACTCCCTATCATTACATATTGGCGTTATCTGCCTCATTGTCAGTCCCCCCCCCCAACTTAGCATTAAATGTTCAAATATTTGGCTGTCATGATAAGAAGACGTATATTATCGTATCGTTAGGTACACAGAAATAACTTTGGGCGGACAAACACAATACAAAATTATTGTGGGGAAAAGAAATCAATTTGGATCGGATTAAATTCGCTCCGATCCGGTCCGACCCGGATCAGATTTGGAGGTTTTCTCCGGTCTGCTGGATCAAATACGGATTGGATTTTTGGATCCAAAACGTAATCGGATTCACATTTGGGTGTTTCAACATATGATCCGAATTTGGTCCGTTGTCATCCCTAGTAACTAATTGAATATTTAGTTCGATAACAAATAGGATAAAGTTATTACTTGGTTTGAAACCAAAAATAACTATAAAAAGGACTTTAAAACATATTACAAAAATCTGGGTTGTGTTATAGTATACCTGATTTATCAAGCAAGAAAGATGAGAGCTTTTATAAGAAACCGGAGGCAGGTGAAGGATATCATGCAAGAAATCAAGATGGATCTGCACATTGGAGGTCATGGATGTTTAAAAAAAAGATCAATTGGGGACATTTTAAGCAATATTCTTAAGCCAATATTAAAGTATATTGTTGTATTTTGCGTCTTAGGCGGTATTTTCTGAATAAGGATTTACCTAGGAGTATTTAAGCAGGATTGAGGATACAATCTATCTACTTTTGTCCTACTTTTAGAAATAATGAAATTATCTACGCCCCCTCCCCACCCAAACAGAGGTTATATCACATCAACGCTATTATTATACTATATAAGAAAACACTAATGCTATATCATCATTGAAAAAAGAAAACATCACCTTAAAAATAAATGAATGAAACTATAACAAGAATTAGGTATATAGAATTACCTTAATTGTGCAACAAAAGAAGATCAAAGTTGGCATCGAGTTACTAGTCCAGGAAGGATCCTACTAAGCGGAGAACCTCACGATCTCACAACCTAAGAGCTCTAGGGATTGTGCATGAATTACTTGACACCCACTCTCATGTCCACATCTTAAATTGCACCCTTATGTATAATAAAGCGGCAAGTAAGAGGCTCTAGATTTCATGTGGAAATTACAATATGCCTTTGTGGCATCTTGGCATGCTATACAATCAAGTTAGCATCCCTTATAGGTGGATTACATGCCTAAAACTAACATCTCTCACTCACACATAAGAAAGTGCTTATTTTCCACAAACAAAAACTTATTTTCTTTATTGTTTCTGCAGGTTCTTCATACTGAGCAAATAAGTTACATGACCAGCATACTTGCAAGAATTTTATGGTATACATCTATTCGGAATATATAGCCTCTCGTCGAGAACTGTGCGTGAATAGTTAGAAGTATGCAAGTACCCTAAGTCATTTTAATCTCATTAAGATGTCTCAGTTTGATTTCATTAAATCATCATATTCATATTCACAACTATGACTTGTATGTCATGATTGGCCACCGAGAAATAGAAACTAATGAGATTATATAAATGATCTTCCTCTTCTCATAAGAATCTTGACCAAGTCCAACTTATTTTTATAAACATGTCCCACCAAATCGCATCATTTATTGTCCTTTGGCAATGCGCTGAGATAATGAACATCGAATCAAGTCTCGAGCAACTAATTGGAGTCATGTGGATACTGAAGAATCAAAAACTATGAGATCACCCTAGAGGGGGGGTGAATAAGGTGACAATCAAGGTTGCTAAACAATCGAAATGTAAATGCAGAAAAGTAAATCGGGACAAAACACAATCGATTTTTAATGAGGTTGGGCCTCAAAAGGCTTAATCCCCACCTAGAGTTCCCTAACTCTAGGATTAACTCGAATCTTTATTAGGAGGGATGATTACAACTCTAGAGTACACCTACTCTAAGTTCCAAGACCTAAATTGACACCCTCAATAAGGCTTGGTAGAGTTGACCCTTCAATTCTATAATCCCACCTAATCACTACTTGAACAACGCAGAGAGTAATAGCAATTTGAAGCTCAATGAGTACAATAATTGAGAGTATGAGTGTGCCAATGAATGCTCTTCTTGCTTGGTGTTTTCAGCTCTCAACCATCTTGCATATTTATAGGCAAGGCTTGGAGAAATAGAAGGAAAGTAGTCGTTATGCATATCTAGAATTCAGCTTCAGTTTAAGACCTTGAATGGTAGTTCAGTGCCCTTGAAGATTACACAATCCAGCTAGTAACGGCTAGTTGATCCAATTGGCTGATTTGCAACGGCTAGCATATCTTTTGCTTACTTAAGATCTTCTTGAGCTGCTTTGTAGGCCTTTCATATACAAGGCAAATATCAACCATTTAAATATTGAATCTTTATTAAGAAAGGTCAAATATTTGCTAACTTTGGCTCCCTAATAAAGTGACATAATTTATTTCATAATATCATAGTCAAATTTGAATTACAATATTATATCATAAAGATCACGTATTCAAATTTTGAATACTAAAATATTTCTAAGATACTATAATACCTTATATAATAAACATAATATGTTATTTAATAAACATACTAATTTACCAACTCCTTTTTGTCTTTCATTAAAACATATTCATAAAATACATTGTAAGCTTAATGAAGCTAACAATCTTCCCCTTTTTTATGAAAAACAAAACTCCATAGATATTATGAACTTACGCATGGATTCATTAAATAACCAAATTAGCTTACCATTATCTTTCTCCCCCTTTTTGTATTTCATCAAAAAGGTTGCATAAGAAGGGGAAATCCAAAATGCATGTTTCATATGCAATACTTATGACCTTACACTTAGTACCTTCAAACTTATCCAATAAGAGCATTAGTACTAAGAAAAAGGATTCAATATTAAATAAAACATATAGCTATAGTAGCATTTCAAAATCATATCCCAAACTAAACTAACTCCACCTTTAAAAAATAAATAATCAAGATTATGGCAAAATAGTATAAATATTCCCTTATGGAGATAGACAATAACATTGATGCGAACACTAAGCATAAAATTATGTGCAACAATTCGGTATGATGTTTAAAATATTAAGCAAGCATAATAATATGTCACATGCCATGAAAAAATATGATGGTTATTAATCATATCATGCTTACCTTCTAAAAATAATTGAGCAATTTAAAATTTGAAAATCAAAATTTCTTAAGTAGGAAGTAAATTATGCAAAGGAATTACATCACTGATACATTACCTGATTGGTAGCGTTTTAACACCAACACGACCAAAATAACCAAATTATTCTCCCCCTTGGACTTTCATAAAAAATAAGAGGATCTTAAAATTATGTCGTTTCATATACGTGAAGTAAAAGTAAAACCAAATTTAAAACAAAGTGGAAAGAGTGAAGCAAACTAAGTGAAGTGAGGCTGAGTTGAGGGTAAATTAAAGTAAGAGAGAGAAAGAGGAGGACACGCGAGGGTGAGAAAGGAAATTTGCTGCCCAAAATAATTTCCCTGCAAAAAATGAGTCAATTAAGATTTTGGAATAAAATTAGCAAATATCATGCTATTTTTAAGATTAACAAAAATTGAGACAGATTTGAAAAAATCCACGTGCCCGGAATGAAAGAAAATATATCAGATTGCCTTCCAATTCAGTGGGTATGAACCAATTGATTTATTTGTATCAATGATCCATAGTCAAGGCCTTGAAAGTGAAGTTCAAGCCCTTAATTTGGTCATACTCAAAATGTTTAGCTTCTGCCTGCAGTTCAAGCCCTTGAACTGTAATTTAAGGCCTTGAATTTCTTGATAATGATGATTGTTTCATTGGCTTATCCTGCAAAAGCTCATGAATATAGTTAGTACTTAGATAGGACTCCCCCTCAATTTATGCACCAATATTAAGAATTCTCCCCCTTTTGTCAGAACACTAAATCAAACCTTTCTAGCTATGGTCAAAGTCACAAATTGTCGGCTTTCAAGTACGCCTACAAAATAATAGATCAAACCTTTCTAACCTTGATATCGAATTTGGGTCCAGCACAGGTTGTGACCCTATTTTGTGGTCTTGTTCCTTTTGGTGCCCAAACTTGGATTATCTTGGTGTTTGGCTTTTTGAGAGGACATGAGTAGGAAATATGACCCTTCCTTAAACAATAATTACATACAGTGTGAGATTTGTCTTTGGATGTTTCATGAACAAAGAAATTTTTGTAATTTTTCTTTTTGTTAAAAGGATTGTATCCAATACCTTTTTTGTTGAAAAATTTTCTTGTCTTTTAGAAAATTTTAATACTACCTTTTCTAGACCCTCATGTTTGGATTGAAGCTCTTTCTTTTCATTTTCAAGCATTTCAATTTTTGAAAGAGATTCACCATTCAATTTTTGTAACAACTCTTTTTCAGAGAGTAAATTACGAATTGTTTTCTTCAAGGATTTTATCTTGGACAAATATTCTTGTTCACACCGAATGCATTGGATTAATGCTTGAGCTAATTCATCCTTCGAATATTCAAGAAGGTCAGAATAATCTACCTCATCCAAGTTTTCAGATTCGATTTCTTGAACGTCGTTCACCATAAGGCATAGGTTTGCCTTTTCTTCTTCTTTGTCACTATCACTGGAGTCACTATCACTCCATGCGGCAATCATGGCTCTCTTGAACTCTTTCTTAGCTTTTTGTTTACGCTTTTCAGCTTTCATTTGCAAAAATGGGCAGTCTTTCACAATATGTCCTGGCAATCCACATCCAAAGTAAGGACCCAAGTTAGAATCATTTTTGTTGTTAAGAAATTTTGTACCTTTTGAGAGCTTCTCCATTTTGCTTGATGATAATCCCTTTTTGTAGAACTTCTTGGGACAAATTTTCTTTGATTTGAACATTTTCTTCAATCCTTTCGTGATCGTTGTCATAGTATCTTCATCCTCTTTGCTTGACTCTTCTTCCAAGAAAATGGCATCTTCACTTCCAGTTTTGAATGCTACTCCTTTCTTGGATTGAGTTTCTTTTTTTTCTTCATCTTCTTTAAGATGTATTTCATGGGTCATGAGTTTTCCGAGCAAATCATCCAAGGCTAGAGTCTTGAGGTTTTGGGCTTCCTCAATTGCAGTGATCTTGGGACTCCACTTGTTTCTAGGAAGACACCGAAGTATTTTCTTAACCATCTCCTCATTGGTGTAAGTTTTGCTGAGGGACTTGAGATTATTGGTTATATCACTAAATCTTGTAAACATCTCCTTGATCGTTTCATTGGGTTGCATTTTGAAAAGCTCGTATTGATGAACGAACATGTTGATTTTTGTCTCTCTCACTTGACTTGTCCCTTCATACGTCACCACCAACTTGTCCCATATTTCTTTGGCTGATTTACAAGCACAAAAATGATTGTACTCATTAGTATCTAATCCACAATATAATATATGCATGGCCTTATAGTTTTTTGATAGCCTTGCGAAATCTTCTTGGGTGTATTGATCTTCAGTTTTCGTAACAGTTTTTCCATCAATTGTTATTTGCGGAACGTATGGTCCTTTTGTCACAATGTTCCATAATTTATAATCTTCAGTTTTGATAAACATCTGCATCAAATTTTTCCAATACAAAAAGTTAGTACCTCTAAACAAAGGTGGTCTAACAGTAAAGCAACCTTGATCATAATAGCCTTCTCCACTAGCGGCCATGATCATTGCCCACTTGACGGTAAAGTCAAAATGCAGTGGGTTTGGCTCTGATACCAATTGAAGAATCAAAGGCTATGAGATCACCCTAGAGGGGGGTGAATAAGGTGATAATCAAGGTTGCTAAACAATTGAAATGTAAATGCAGAAAAGTAAATCGGGACAAAACACAATCGATTTTTAATGAGGTTGGGCCTCAAAAGGCTTAATCCCCACCTAGAGTTCCCTAACTCTAGGATTAACTCGAATCTTTATTAGGAGGGATGATTACAACTCTAGAGTACACCTACTCTAAGTTCTAAGACCTAAGTTGACACCCTCAATAAGGCTTGGTAGAGTTGACCCTTCAATTCTATAATCCCACCTAATCACTACTTGAACACCGCAGAGAGTAATAGCAATTTGAAACTCAATGAGTACAATAATTGAGAGTATGAGTGTGCCAATGAATGCTCTTCTTGCTTGGTGTTTTCAGCTCTCAATCATCTTGCATATTTATAGGCAAGGCTTGGAGAAATAGAAGGAAAGTAGCCGTTATGCATATCTAGAATTCAGCTTCAGTTTAAGACCTTAAATGGCAGTTCAGTGCCCTTGAAGATTACACAATCCAGCTAGTAACGGCTAGTTGATCCAATTGGCTGATTTGCAACGGCTAGCATATCTTTTGCTTACTTAAGATCTTCTTGAGCTGCTTTGTAGGCCTTCCATATACAAGGCAAATATCAACCATTTAAATATTGAATCTTTATTAAGAAAGGTCAAATATTTGCTAACTTTGGCTCCCTAATAAAGTGACATAATTTATTTCATAATATCATAGTCAAATTTGAATTACAATATTATATCATAAAGATCACGTATTCAAATTTTGAATACTAAAATATTTCTAAGATACTATAATACCTTATATAATAAACATAATATGCTATTTAATAAACATACTAATTTACCAACTCCTTTTTGTCTTTCATCAAAACATATTCATAAAATACATTGTAAGCTTAATGAAACTAATAGGTACAAACATAAGGACATAGCGTTATAGGGTCTCACATAAATATAAGTTGAGATCTAACTTATCTTACCCGGATTGGTTGTCTCTTACCCACATTGTATGAAACATGTGCTACAACATTCCTTCTTTCCCACAGACCGTATGTCTTTTGATTCTTTAACCAAAATGATGTACAGATGATACTTGGGCACCTTATTGTCCAAATTAAGTCTCCAAAATTACTCAATAACTTGAACTCACATCTGACCTCTTTAAAGTGGATTAAGTAATTTTTTTTTTTTTTACCCATATGTTGTAATGACCTTCTATCATTACCAAGGAGACATTTATAGTTTTAAGTTGACAAGTTATCACATTATCCTTATGATAGTTTTACTTAAAATATTGTCTTATCTCTCATTAGTACTTTTATTAATGGAGGCGGTTACCTGTGTAAGAGGGCTAACTTCACATCTATTTGACATACCTTTTCCAGCAAGAATGCACAATAAGCATCCATAAATAAGAATGTTAATTCAAGAATTCTAACAACAAGGTTTGTTAAATAACTCATTTGATGTTAAGAAAATAATTGGTAAACAACATGTCAAAGCTTATTAATTATCATCTACAAAGACCCTTAAGGCTTAAGCCCTTGTGTGCTCAACAAGCAGATCCTCTTACTAGGGCTCGATCAATGGCTCTTCAACCACAACCTTCATAGAAAAATATTTTATGTTCACTCTCTTTGTGTGCTACCATGTCATTCACAAAATTGAATTTGATATTTCACTCTGTTTGGTCTTACAACAATACTTAAGGTTCTTGGTATATGTGATCACACCTTGTCCGAATAAACCATTATTGAATATTACTATTTGGTCCATCAACCAAATAATTCAAGTACCTCTTTAACTATACATACTCTTGCGTTTTCAACAAAAGAGCCATAAACTCATCATATGTTATAAACAAGGCAACGTAGGACTGGTTCCTGCCACTTTAGCACCACTACTAAGAAGCATATATATTTGGAGGTTCATCTCTCATCGAAACGCCCACAATCAACACTGTCGCCCCTATTTGATGCAAGTTGTTGCCTATGTATCTAAAGCACATAATCAAAGGCTCCTTTTAGGTGCCTCATGACTTAACTGTGTGCCATTGTACCAGTCTCGGCTCCAATTGGTATCTATTTAAAGATACCAAGTCCAATATGCACCATATCAAGTATTAGACTTCTACCCATACTTGAAAAAACAATTTATGCTTTTTAGTCCTTTTGTGATAGAGTGTGGACACATTTTACTACAAGGCCTCACCCTTGTTGACGTAAGTACCAATAGGGTCATCGTTATGTGTATTAGGCTATTTTAAGACCTTTTGATGTCATTCTTTTTAGGAAAAAGAATAACGTCCTTGTATATTCTCTTGAAAACTTTATTTGAAGAGCATATACTACTTTACCTATATTAATCATCTCAAAGTTATATGATGACAAGACCTTTTGTCTCCTATAAGCTTCTTTTTTTTCCCACACAAATTATTAAGGGACATTGTCTCATATAAAATGTAATGTGAGGTAAACTTTTTATCTCTATAATTATCTCTATAATGATTGAAAGTTACAAAAATTTCTATCTTACAATATATTTTATATTTACACCAAAAAAGGGATAAGCTGGTCTCATTTGAGGCCTACAATTATTTTTACTTTTAGATATTATATGGATTTCTCTTGATCAATTAATCATATGCAAATTATATTATAATACATATGTTATTTTCATGAACTTTCGCAATATCAATTCAAATTCAAGCAAAATAAAGTTTTGTACAAGTGAATTATACTTAGTAGTGTAGCCTATACATCAAGAAACTGAATTTGAAATCCTCTAGCTAATAGTCCATGGTGAGTTTAAAAGTCTAACAATAAGAGCTTGATGTATTCTGAATAACAAACTTAGTGGACATCTTACCTAATTATGTAATCTTTTGGGCATGGCTTGTCTGAGTAAAGTCTCATAAGGAGAGATTAATACAGCAACTATTCTAAGTATACTAACAAAAGGATTATCGAAATTTTACTAGCATAATGTGACGTAACTAGATGTAAAATATCACTATAAAAACTAGGGATGTTTTAATAATACGAATTAAAATGAACCAGTTGTAATTTGTCACTATACTTTTGTTCTATTTTTTGTTAGTAGGAATAGAGTTTTTGTCAATACAAAGAAGATTATGATATAAGCTTAGTAGACTTCATATTCCCATTCGATTTTACAATGAGATCTTTGGGATTTCATAATGCAATCTCTACATGCGAAGCATGTCAAAGTTTGAGCGGTAAAAATTTAGTATAAACATTTATGTGATGTTTGACTAAATATAATATAATATAATTAATCTTGTACTACAATCATGATTACATAAATTGTCGTAACTATGATTACAAGGTAGTTGTTATTATACAATATTTTCTTACAGCCAAACAAGTATATGAAAATGTAATTACAAATTTGTTTATATTACAATGTTATTCACATCCAACCAAATATTATCTTAAATCTCTATAAGTGGAAAGGCTTGAGTCCTTCAGGCTTGCACATAGTGAGGATCGATCATGTAACCCACCAACCCCTCCATTCCCCAGTGTTATTTCTAGATATCAATAAGTCATCCAGATATACTAACTTAACTACAAACTTAGCCTTTGGACTTTTTGGTATGAACATAGTGATTTTCATTAAGCATAGTAAAATCACTAGAGATGACCACACTATGTAAAAAGCAAACATACCAATGTGTCGACGATACTTTGTGGCCGTAAGATCACCTCAAGTGTCCGCAAACCTCATGTTTGTGACGTTTTTGAATAAAATCTTTAGATTGTTTTATTTAAGTTTTCTTCACTTAAATCTCCTTTAAGATTGACATTTGTATATCCATATGATACAACTCTAGGACCAAACTAGCAATAATAGCTAGACGAAGGTGAATCATAGTAAGTCACACAATGGACAGGAGAAAACTCAGTGTACTTGATCCTATCCTATTATGTGTACACTTTTTGCAACAAGTTGAACATAATGTCAACTGTGTCACCAAATTGACAAACCATTTGTTCTCAAATAATTGTGTCCTTCTAGAAGGTCAACTAGCTGTAAACTATCAATTACTCCATTTTATTTTCATTGCTTAATCCACTTCTCCTTAGAGGGGTTAGAAAGGGAATCTTTGCTCACTTCCATTTCGTAAAAGTGCCACGAAAGATTCATGTACCTCATTGCCCAAAAGTAATTCTTTTCGACAACCATGTCTTAGCAAAGATTCATATAATCTCAAATCGTTCCTCTTTGGATCAATTTTACTCACCCAAACCAAGATCAATCATCTTGCTCCCACTTGGAACAGAAATAGTATCACTTTTCATGCGCTCTTGATGATAAAGGTGGACCTTAATAATGAACTTGTTCATCAATTAAAATCCTCCAACTCGAATGAAGGGAACTAATTTGGCTTGGGGAACTAATAGAAATAAGTCTTAACCTATCTCACTCTTCTTTTGAAATTCATTCTTTAAAATGTGATAAATGTTGGGTTAAATTTTAATTGCAATCCCACTATCTTGTACCTTAATGAGTACAAAACCTTTTAAGGTATTAGAGTGTCCTATAAAGACACGTTTATTTCTCCCTTTGGCACTGCCGTAAGAAGGGGTTTGTGTACATGGATCGTATATTTCTAAGGTCTAAAGACTCTTAGATTGCAATTTTATCAATACATAACTCATATGGATTGGTGAAAACTAGCTTTTCAAGCACAAGGTTAAGATCATAGATTGCAATAAAAGGAGATCTCCTCAAGAGAAGAATTCTGTGCAATTGTTGATCATATCATATTAAGGAGCATTATATTTTCTTTCTCCACAAAAACATTTTATTGTAGACTTTTAAGGATAGTTAGCTAATAAACTATCCTCTTTTCATAACATCATCCACTAAATAATGCCAACGAATATTAGGTAATGATTTGGTCTTTAAGGCCGTAACCTCTTGGGTTTAATAGATTTTTCAGTTAAACAACTTGTTGCCTTAGACTTACATGAGGCCAAATAGACCTGACCTTATTAAGTGGAAAAGGTGATCAAACATAGAAGTTATGTGCTTCGTTGTCTTATTCATTGGGCCATAAAAATCCAATGAATCAATTGCAATGGAAATTCAGCTCTCATAGCCTTTCTCAGTGGTTTTTTCCTTGCTTTTCTTACTAAATAATGCTCATAAGTGGGCTAGTCTACCTATGCTTACTAATAATCCTCATTTTACCAGTTTTTGCATACACATGTTGTTAGCCCAAGTGGCTTAGTCTAGCATTATAAGTCTTTCATATAACCATAATTATGTGAATAAGAAAATATGAAAAAAACACATGGATTGATGGAATTAAGATCCAAATCTATTGTAAACAAATCATTTGAAAAAAAAAAAAAAACCATAACTAAAAGTAAGTTATTTCTAAAAACAACTTGGCCTCTATGTCATAGAATAGTCAATATAAAACCTAAAGTTAGCATAACCAATGTAGAAGCAATATTCCAACGAATATCAGGGGCAAGTAAGACATCATGTAGAATGATGTCTCGACCACCATGCAGGACTAGCTTGTATGTTTTGATTCTTTTAACAACCACCTTATCGTTGTTTCCACGTATATCCACATGGAACCAAGTACAAACCCAACAAAAGCCCCAAAAAGCTTCACATTCCCTAGTTATATGGTTCGAAGTCCTACGCCTACAATCCACATAAAATTAGTTTTGGAAAGAAGAATAAAACTAGCAATACGAGAGTTACTGGTGGGCAATACTAAGTACCTTCTTAGGCTAAGTGCAATAACGAGTATAGTGACTCATATAGTCATAGTTAAAGCACTTAACTTCTGCTAAGTTCTTCTTTCTTTTACCTTTTTGTTCACCTTGTTAGGCATGCTCAGGTTGCTTAATAGACTCAACCTTGTCAATCCAAATCCCTTAGTTCTTCCTCCTTAGAACCATTCTTTAAGTTAGAGGTTGATATATGCACTGTTACACTTGTCATCTCAGTGGTCTCTTGCCGCTTTTCCTCTACCTTCAGACGTTGCCTGATGTTATCAAAGGTAATGATATACTTAGTTCAAGATATGACCATCATAGTATGATCCCAATCATCAGGGGAGGAACGAATGACAACATGGACTTGTTGCTCATAGGTCAGTTTATGACCCTTTTCATCCAATTCACTTATCATGTTTGACATATGCCTCAACTACTCTCTCATGGAGAGACACGAGCTCTTCTTATAAGTGTCAAACATACTAGCGACTAGCGAGTGACCTAAGTTTAGCAACTGTGGAAGCTAACACGATGCTTACAATACATGAAAGTGCTACAATCAACGCAAACACACATATATGTCCAACATTTTAGCATACACTAATTCATGCAACTTGACAGTAACTACTAGGGTTAATATACATAAACACAGATCCTAGAATCGAAAGTTCATATACAGTTTCCAATTATCATCATAGGAGTAAATGTTTTTGTGTAACTAACTTTGTTGTTTCATTCCAAGTTGCCACAACAGTTAACACACATAGCACATGAGGGCCTAGGAAACCATCTCCAAGCTATGGCCTAGCCTGATTAGCACAAAAAACAGATCACGACAACTTGTTGCCCAACCCGACATCAAATTGCAATTTTTCACTCAAATTCACCAAATCCTTCGAATGGAATTGGTCCTAAGCGTGTTTTACAAGTGATTTTGACAACCAATTGTGGAAAGATGGGCAAAAAATTAACATCAAGATCGAGTTGCAACAATCGAATTTTACTTTGGTGGTCGCTGGTGGCATTATGGACAAATTCAGCCTCATGTTTGGTGTTATGGCTTTGGATTTGAGGTATGTTGTTTTAAATCTCATGCATAACTCTATTAACATGACATTTGCAAGGAAAAATGGCTAGAATTGCACAAATTTTGGCTCAAAACATAAACCCTAACCCTAGAACTCATCGACATTTTTCGCAATTTTTCGGCCAAATTTCGGCATGTATTGTGAAATTGCTTGAGGGTTTTTACTTAAAACTTCATGAGCAATTAACAACACAAAACAATTGCATGAAAAATGACCAAAATTTATCAAATCATTCGACAACGAACCCTAATGCTACTAGTGACCTCTTCGTGAAATTGCGATGAAATTTTGATCTAAATGGCTCAGCGATACAACTATTCTGGTTGAAATCACACAATTTACAAAAGGTACAAGCAAAAATTTCAAAAAAAAAAGAGCAAAATTTGATAGAAAATCAGAATCCTAAACTCGACCAAACCTTAAGTTGCCGCCTAAGTTTTTGTTAAAAAAATCGATTAAATTTTCAATAAATTTGGGTAATTATTAGAGGGGTTTTTGTTGAAATCAAGTTGGGATTTTAATACGCAAAACCCTAGAATTTTGAAATGTAATTACTCCCAAATTGCAAGCCAAATCATGCATATAGTATATCAAATTAAAGCTCACATTATGCTCTATATCTCTACATGAAATCAGAATTTCACGAAAGTTCATCAAGAAATTGCACATAAAGTAATAGCATGAAGTTTCAAGTGCAGTTGCGATAAATAGGAAAATGAACCCAGTTCATTTGATACGAATTTCAAGAAAGCGTACAAGCAGTCTAACCAGGAAACAAGCCAATAAGGTCTGATACCAACAGATAAAATAATAAGGATTAAGCATATAGAATTACCTTAATCCTGCAGCGAATGACGATTGAACCTAGCTTCGCATTACTGGTCGAGGAAGGATCTCACTAAGTAGAGAACCTCTACAATCTCATAACCTAGAAGCTCTCGGGTTTGTGCAGAAATTACGTGACACATGCTCTCCTGTCTACCTCTTAGACAGTGCCCTTGTTTATAATCAAGCGGCTAGCTCTAGGGTGTAGGTGGAAATTGCAAACATGCTCTTATGACTTTTAGAGTGTTATGCGATCAAGCTAGCATCTCTTATAGGTGGGTTACACTCCTAAAACCAACAATAGAGAACTATATATATACATATACATACATATATATATATATATATATATATATATATATATATATATATATATATAATATATATATGTATATATTTTGTGTATTATTATACATGTGTGGTGTACACACACACCACACACACACACACACACACACACACAAACATACGTACATACTATATACACTTACACATATATACATACGTACATATATACATTACATTATTATACATATATATATATATATATATATCTATATCATATATATATATATATATATAATTATATATATATATATTATATATATACATATATACATAGATACATACATCATACATACATATATACACACACACCACACAACACACACACAATACATACATACATACAATACCTATATATATATATATGTGTTGTGTGGTGTGTGTGTGTGTGTGTGTCTGTGTGTGTGTGTATATATATACATACCACAACACACACACACACACACACACAACATATATATATATATATATATAATATATATATATATTATATAGATATATATATATACACACATACATATTATATATATATATATATATATTATATATATATATATATATATAATATATTATATATATATATATATATATATATATATATATATATATATATATATATTATGTATATGTGTGTGTGTATATATATATAATATATATATATATATATATTATATATATATATATGTATACATATATATATATATATATATATATATATAACTATATATATATATATATATGTACATTAAAACAAAACAAACTTCTAAATTTTTGACAAGTGTTATTCTCGCAAAATTTTTAAAATAATTAATATTTTTTATTTTTAAAAATAGGAGTTAGTCAATTACAAATGAAAGATTTTCTTCCCAAAAAGATTTGTAAAATTAATTATAATTCCAAAGATTTTTTTTTTTCCGAACAAAAAGAAGATGATGCTTAATAATGATAAAGTATTATACTATTATATACGTTTGATAAAAATGTTGTATTATGTTACTAATGCTACTTCCAATATTATCAAAAATAATGTATTCTGTTATAATAAAATAAATGCACCAGTTACAGATAATCTATTATCTATATTTGATTTCTATTTTTTTAATCAAAATTTACCTACTAATATGGAATATTATAAAGACACAAAGTCACATACACATATTCTGATATCACATATCTAATTTTTCATAAAAACACAATTATCATTATCAAGAAGCTAAGTAATAAAAAAATATTTGATTTTCATCATCATTATTTTTCTAACTATTTGAACATAAACATAAATATAAATATGGAATATTAGAGACCTTATGTACACCACAATCACAATTACGGACTTATGTATAAGAAAATACCACCAAAATTTATTACCAAAAGGTATCAATTAGCTTTCAATTTTCAAAGTATAAGAGTCCAAACTAATATTAATAATTGACGATCATACGATTATGTTACCGTTAACACTTATTATTATTGTAATATGTGAAAAATTACCAATTTTTTTAAATTTCCAGGGTACTATAATCTCAATAGTGTTAATTATTTATGATGGTATATAGTATCTTCTATTTAACATGTTTTTATTATGTTATTAATACTAACAAACTACAAATAATTATTACAATTAAAAAACTGATGAGATTTAATAGATCGAATGATCACTAACATTAGTTTTAATTATATAAATATAAAAATTAAAATTATCAAAATCAATCGATATACTCTCAGAGGGCAACATCATTTTTGCATCATGCAAGATTGTAAAGCATCATTTTCCTCTTCAACCCCCCCCCCAACCCCTCCCTAATTTAATATCGCAAATTTTTCACTGTGCTGTCTCAGCTTCTCTGAAAGGCAATCGGGCCAGAAGGAGATTAACTTCGCACTCCTTTTCTCCAGTCAGCCTCAATTGCTCTCGCCGCCTCTATCTGTGTTCTCCCATTTCCTCCCTCCTACTGGGTCACAGCCCCAACACAGTTCCAAACATTGACCCTAGGGAAAAAAGACACCAACGAATTCCCATCTTCTGATCCTCTTCCGCAGCCTTCCAAGATCTAATCTTTTCAAAGGTTAGATCTTTCACTCTAAAAATTTCTGGGTTTTGATCTGTTTTTGGGTTGATAGCTTGTGATGTTGATTTCTGTAAGTTTTGTTTTTGCAGATCTGCAGTTGTTATGCGCTGGAAGGAGTAAAACCGGCTTATGTGATGGTGATGTTGACGAAAAGCGGTGATTCGATTCATATCAGGGAGGTTTGGAACCATAACTTAGAGGAGGAATTTGCCTTGATTCGAGAAATTGTTGATGATTATCCTTATGTGGCCATGGATTCGGAGTTCCCTGGGGTTGTTATACGGCCTGTTGGGAACTTCAAGAACATATCAGACTATAACTATAAGACCCTTAAAGATAACGTCGATATGTTGAAGCTGATTCAATTGGGTCTAACTTTTTCTGATGAAAAGGGGAACTTGCCCACTTGTGGGACTGACAAGTTCTGCATCTGGCAGTTCAATTTTAGGGAGTTTGATGTTGGGGAGGATGTTTATGCTAGTGACTCTATTGAGCTTTTGAAGCAATGTGGGATTGATTTTAAAAAAAATAATGAGATGGGTATTGACTCGATTCGATTTGCAGAGCTTCTTATGTCATCTGGGATCGTGTTGAATGATAGCATGAAATGGGTAACTTTTCACAGTGGGTATGATTTTGGGTATCTGCTCAAGTTGTTAACTTGTCGAGATTTGCCTGAAACTCAGGCCGGATTCTTCAACTTGATCAACATATATTTTCCCATTGTGTATGACATCAAACACTTGATGAAGTTCTGCAATAGCCTTCATGGTGGGCTTAACAAGCTTGCTGAGTTGCTGGAGGTTGAAAGGATTGGGATTTGCCACCAGGCTGGTTCAGATAGCTTGCTCACTTGTTGTACCTTTATGAAGTTGAAAGAGAATTTCTTCAATGGCAGCACTGAGAAGTATGCTGGTGTTCTGTATGGGCTTGGCGTTGAGGATAGCTCGGGTTAAGGAACGTGCTCTTAACTCTTAGTACAAATAACCTTGACCAAAACCAAGCCGTTGTCGAGTTGTGAGTCTAATTCAGTCTCTTGTGGAGGTCCCAATTTGTCCTTGTACACAAACTAGTTGAAGGGTATTGTTGTTCTTAAGCTTTAAAGATGGTGTTGGTCACTTGTAACGTTTTAGCTTGTGTATTAGATGCGAGTCAATCATAATCGCTGTAATGGGAAGCAGCATGGGTTCTCTGTAAACTAGACAGTCAGTGTTTCAACAAGAATCTAATCATGCTTACCTTCTTTTTAACAAAGTCTCTCGCTTGCTGTTATCTCATTACTGTTGTCTTATTTGATGAATTTGTCGGCATTTCCAATTTACTGATATGATACCAGTCCAGACGACAAATAACTCTGATGTGCTTGTCAGATTGATTCCATACAAAGATTGGAACCCTACCATGGTTGAAATTCTTTCTGTATCTTGTGCTGAATTTTCGTTGTCTGTGTCGTCTTGTATTGTAACTCAACAGCTTTAGTTTGGCTCTGTTATATATGTAAGTTAATTGTAAGGCTGTTCGCCTTTCTCATAGATCGTAGAACTTATTCATTTATTTATTCATTCCATCATGTTAGGGTTGGGATTTTCTTATACCAATGTTGCTGAATTGTCGTTTTGGAGGCTGATGGCTTGCCTCCTGATGATTTCTGGCTGAGCTTATGTTGAGTCTGCACTATGAACTGATGACCTTATTGCTTCTGCCACTGGGCTGTGCAGATAGTGATTTGCTTGCAATTCTCCTGGGATAAGTTACTTTCACTTTGCCCTCTCTTACATAAGGTTTGGATTGCGAATTTTGATGCACTATGCATGTTTCGTAGCATTTGTTGCATATCCTTACTGATCGCATGGACAATCAAGTTGCTTCCTTCTATCCTATTAAAAATTTTCCTGGTCATTGTCTTAGAAAGTAGGCAGTGATTACGTGTTATTTGCTTCATCATAACGACCTTGGTACAGCTGCTTGATTTGAAGGACCCATTTTCAACATGAATGGCCTCAGGTCTACTCCTCACTTGTCGTTGATGGATGAGGTCATAGCAATTCCTTCCTTTATTGTGTTCCTCGGACCTGGCCTCCCACTTGCTTGCTTATTGTTCTGTATATGCACACGATCAAGTTCTGTATATTGCTTATTGTGGTTTCTCAAATGTTAAGAGACAAAATAGAGGTCCTGCAGGATGGTTCCAATTTCAGAGGCAGACAGAAACCATGTGCAAGTGCAACATGGGAGTAATGTTCTACTGAGTGCAGACTGCAGAGGCAACAGAAGGGGACTGGTCAGAAGTTAGAACTGAAAGTGTTGGATGTTTTTGAGAATGATATGTCCTTTCTGGAGGACGTTGCCTTGATGAAGTGTGCCTTTGAAAGATGACCTATGCAGCCTGTTCCAACTATCAGCTTGAAGCTACTGTAAGTATCTGTTTGTTTGAATGTGGGCATTCTATATACAAGGATAGAAGAATTCTTTGAACACCTTGATAACAAGGAGGAGTTTGATACTTCTCATGTTTATAAACAATCATATTTTAGTTATTGTTCAAAATTGTGATAAAAAACAAATTTATCCTTGACATCTCGAGTCTTCTTGCTAAGCACTATTGTTATTACAATGTTACTATGCTTGTATCTAATGTTGTCTTGTAGAGACGGAATGGTTACTTATGGTTACTTTTTCTTTTTCGAACAAAGTTCTTTCAGCCTAAATTACAGTGAACTTAAGGGAAACATCTCACTGAAACCATCATCTTCTTCTCGTACAGCTGAGTAGTAGGCGGACTGCAATTTATGAATCTATGATCAAGGAAACTTCATCTCTACAATTTAAGGGTAAGGCTGTCTACATCTAATGTTCCAACACCCAACTCCTTTGGCATGATTTTGGTGCATTGGTTTGATTTGACTATTGGTTTGGTTCTCTTGTCGCATGTCCTTGTATTCAGTGCAACCGCACCAAACTTGTGTGCTGCTTAGAGGAAGGCAGAACCCTCCTCTATATACATACAGTCAAAAATAGCAAAGCTAAAAATGCGATAAGTGATGAGAATACATGTGTGTCTTAACAAGTAGATGCCGCTCGGTTTTCATATTTTCTGAAGCTTGCTTCCTTTTGGCCAGACACAAAACCTATCTCATATGTCTTCTTGCCAGGATAATTAGTAAGTCACTGTTATTTATCTGCTTATTTTTCCTTCTATGATGGTTCGTGCATCTTGTTAAGTTGTTTTTACTTCTTATGATGTCTTGGCCTCTCATGCAATTATTAGAACTGCTACTATTGAATATTTCTGTTGCTGTGTGTTTCCTTCATTGATTAGCTTCTCAGTGTGACCTCTTTCTTTGATCCAAGTTCTAAGAATTTCTTGTTCCATTACATTGCAGCGATTCCTTGAATAACTTGCGTGCTTTGACGTGGCTTTCACTAGACCATTGCTAATTTGTTTTTGAAATTATGATTCATGTAATTGCTAATTTGTTGTTAAATTTGTGATCCTTGGTTCGCTGATGGTTGTGTTCCAATAAGGTGTCTGCCAGTCAGTGATATGTTTTCAGAAGATTTTTTTGGCTGCTTTTTGCGACTGTTGATACTATTATGGCAGATTAAATTTCTTCTTACTGTTATCATGTGTGAATTTTATGTGAACTCGCAATCCAAGCTCTTGAGAAGAAGCAAGGTAAGTGAAAGTGAAATAGATCACAGGATTACAGGGGTAAGCAAAAGGAGTAGATATTACTGTAAAACATAACCAACCCCATGGTTCTTGTTTTTTTTTTTTTTTTTTTTTTTTGGGGTGGCTGAGTCAAACGCACCCCATTTGTTAGAGAGACAAAAGCTCTTTTTTTTTAAAAGGGGTGAGGGTGGGAGGGGACGGTTTTTTGTACGAGGAGCACCTTAAATTGGTTAAAATGCGGAGAATTTGGCGTGTGAATGTGCAGGAACAGAGTTACAGGGAAGTATAAGATTGTTGATGTTCAACGGCATTAACCATTAAGCATGGATTCTATCTTGCCATGAGTATTCCTAGGAATTTAGTATAAATAATGTTACAATAGAAGTGTGGCAATGATTTGGGCCATGTAATTTAGATTTGGAAAACTCATCTATTGCAACACATGTTGGAGTTGCTCTGAGAAGGAAGAGTAGAACTTATGTTTGAGTGACTAATGGCTGTGTAACATGTGCTGGTAAATGTGATCTAGTTATGTTGGGTTTGGCTCTCCAATACGAGTATGTTCATCTACATGGGTCTAAGGTCTCTTTTTTGAATAATTTGTGTTTTTCGTCTAGGATAAAATATCAATTGCGCATACCCATGCCGAAATTGTAAAATCTGACATGATTGTTTGGGATGAAATGGAAAGTGCATCTAACTTGTTACCTGAATTGGGATTTGAGATGCCTGGACTGCTCTTGTGGATTTTACAAATCTTACTTGCATCCATGCTTTGTGTAAGTTGAAGGTGGGGATGCAGAGAAGTGTATGTTACTATGCATTAGTTTTTCAGGGGCTTGCATCGTTCTCTGATGTCTATACAGAATATATATTTCTATGAAGAAAGTTCATATTTACGCATTATATGGAACTAAGGAAATATGTAGTTTGTTTATACAGTAGTGTGAAATGCAGGATGCATTTCTGCAACTGATGCATAATGATATATCTGCTCATTTGGCCAGGAGATCGAAGCAGCTGCCCTCCTCGCAAGCAGATGTCGATAGAACTCTCGAAAGAGCCTTTGGTTTGATTATATTTTGAACACCTCCCAGCTAGAGATCCCAACTTCAGGTCTTGGGATACATACCTCTCTAGTAGGAAAATATCGCGTTTCAACAGGTCAGCTTTTGTACAATCTTAACCCCCCCCAACCCAAAAAGAAAAAACCTCTGTCGCCCCCAAGTGCAGGCTCTGCCTTGTACTTGTTGGTTCATTGGCAGCTCGATTAAAAGATAGAGCTTTTCAACTAGCTAGTTTTCCGACCAATAGCCGTAAGCAATTTATTTCGTGAATGATGATCATCGGAGCGTCCTTGCAGCCTACTGTCTATAATCTCTGGCAGTACGAATGAGTTGGCAAAACCGCAAAAGTTAAAGCTTTCTATCACCCATCTTCATTACTGGTATCAAGGTCGTGAATAACACCATGACAATGTTCATGACTCCATTAGGTAACAGTCATTTCTCTGTTAATCAGGTTAATAAAACTGTCAGACATCAAAGAACTCTGCTGGAGCTAGACTATGTAAATTGCCTCAAATCTCAACAGAAAAGAGGCCAATCTTGTGTTGGACATCATTATATTAAAATCACGTCTTGTTTTTGTTGGGTTGCCATGATCATTGAAACTATGTTAGTATATATCACGTCGTCTTAGCTTCTTATGATGTATATGTCAAATAGTCTCGTATCAGATCTTCATATGCTGGATTTTACTAATGTTGGATGAAGTTTCGCCTGGACATCAGTTTTTGACAAGATGATACTGAGCATTATGAACGTTTGTTTACACCGCTAGAATACAAAATTGTATGCCAGGAGTTCCAACTACTACTGGGCTATGAGGGGCACATGGTGTCGATTTAATTGACATTTTATATTACATTAGATTAAGATCTCCTACGTTGTGATGCTAGTCATTATTCCATTATTTAAGACAACTTTAAGAAGTCATGACATGACTCATCAAAACAAATGAGTAGGTGCATCTTTGTTAACAAACCAACCAACTCTTGAATACAAGTCAAAACTTGTTTATTTATTATTTAACTTGCAATTATCAATGCACACGACACCACCTCCTCCTCAAGAGTTCTTGTACTACAATGTCATCAAACTTTCAATTTTTGTCAAATATACCACTAAACTTTTCATTTTGTCATTTATTTATGCCATTAAGAAACTTTTTTTTGAGCAAATACATCATCTCGCTAATTATTCACCGACTGCACAGGTAAATATCATACTTGACACCCCACTCCTCTCTCCTCTCTCTGTCTCTTCTGCATCTGCGAATTGAAGATGGTGTTCCACTCCATGGTGAGGCCCGAAACTAGTGACTTCATCATCTTCAGGAGTCTTGATAAGTACCTGAACAAGGAGCTTATCAGACACCGTTTTCCTAAATATATTTGACAATGAGAAGCATCCGGAGTAGTAGAGCACAAGTTGAATTAATTGATCCCTATTTATGCACAATCCAACAATAAAGGCATGAGCTGAACTTTATTTGATTGTAGACAGGGTTTCCCAAAAACAAAACAAAATAGGAGAAGTGGAATTGAACCTGGGAACAAAATGAGGCAACCCAACTCGGTGCTCATTCACCGCCTTTAATGGCAGAAAATAGGGTTCTCTAAAACGGGAAGACCAAGCCAAGACCAACGCTAGGAGGTGTCAAACTTGAACCCAAATTCATGAAATCTAAAATGAAAAATCCAAGAAATTCTATTGAATATTAAAAGATTAGAAGTAGTGCATGAAAACAAAAGCCACAAAAAAAGATCTAAAAACTTAGAACAAGAGAAAGAAAATTCGCAAAAAAAGGGATGAAATAAACTGATGTAGAAGCCCATTGCTGTTATTGCCTTCATACACAATGTCGGCTCAATCTGGTCATCCACTTTGAGGATGGTGCGGATGGCTTGTGAGGTGAGTCAGTTTCCGCTTGAAGGAATTGAGATTTGGTGTTTAGTGAGAGATGATGGTAGAGGTTGGTAATGTTGAATGTTGGAGCACTTGATAACGATGACGCTGTTGGATAATGCATGATAGAAATTTGCAGAGGAAGGTGTGAGGTGAAGGGGGGAGGCATGGCAACGGAGGACGGAGAATGTGAGGGGCTGATGGGCATTTGGAAGTCTTTTGTCTTTATTTCTTTAACTATTTATCCGTTGATGGTAGGGGTGGGCAACGGACTGGATTGGGCGAACCCATTAACTAAACAGGTTGGGCTGTGTTTAATACATTTGTTAATGGGTTGAGTTGGATTATGGGCCAAATGAACCCGGCCCGTCCATGACTTGTCCATTACCATCTAAGGAGTGTTTTTGGTTAGTTAATTTTTCAACTAATGTATTTGTAATTTTTCAACCAAATTAAACTAGTCTAAATTCAAAGTTAGAAAATACACTATCAAGCTAATAAGCAGGTCGTGTCAAATCGGCCAATGGCAACCCGCTTTGGGCCCTTTTAAAAACAAAACAAACTTGCGCAAAACAACGGTTTATAATAATTATTGTTATGTGCAAAGCGTTAGTAATGAGGTTAACTAATTGGAACATGTAAATTAGTGTGTCAATTAGGTTAAAAAAATAATGGGTCACTAAACGGGCCGTTAGTGGGCCTGCTCAATCCGGCCCGTTAATATGTCTTAATGGGCTAGTTCATTAATGGCCAAGTCCATTATTAACTCGATCCTTTATTAGCCCTATTTTAAACAGGTCGACCGCTTAACCCAATGAGTACCCAGTCCATTACCCATCCTTAGTTGAAAGGAAAAGGAAAGAAGATTACTAGTAAATTACTGGTAACAGCTGGTTAAGAAGGACTTGGGTGATATATTTGACCAAAATATTGTTTTATAACGACATAGATCACAGGAAAAAAAAAAAAAAAGTTTAGCGGCACATTTAACAAAAATTGAAAGTTTGATGGCATTATATTACAAGAACTCCCTCCTCAACTCCTCCCAGAAAAGGGGCAATTTACTATTTTTCTTCTTTCATCATATAGCTCTACATATATTGATTTTCATACATCCTTTTCATATAAAGTGGAAAACAAAAAGGTACACTAAGTGTAACATATAAACTCAACATCTATGATTATGGAAAAATCAAGTGAACTAAAGTTTAGGGGGCTTTGTTATTGAGCAAAATACCATTTTAAATTATATGCAGAAATATTACCGTAGGTAAAGTTTCGGGGACTCGTTATTGAGCAAAATAGCATTTTGAAAAATATATAGAAATATTATGGCAGGTTATGAGTGGCGGGAACTCCTTTAGCTTAGTTTATGGTCGAGTTAAAATATTTTCATTGCTCGTATTTCCGAAATGATGTATTCGAGTAAGGATTAACTCACTCAGCACCGGAATGCAAGCAAAGCCTAAATTGAATACAAAACAAAGTTGGATTCTTAAGGAACCCGGGAATGAACAAGGAAGATGGTTGATAGCTAATCTCAATCTTGGATACAGAATTCACCCCCAAGAATGTGATTAGGGCCCTTGATCTTCTTTTGGATACAGTAACTCCACCAAAGGAAAGATTAAAACTCACTAGATCACCACCTTACTCGACCTAAGCAAGGATAAGCTAGTTAGACTGTTCACAGTTTAAGGAGCTAAGCTCTACTTTGCTTCAAAGATGCAATCTGATTTCATTGAATAAGCAAGCAGGCATATATACAAGTTGCTTCCGTGCTACCTAGTTGCCTAAGCGGATCATTAGGAAACCTTTAATCTAACTTAATCTAACTAGATTACAAAAGAGTGCTTAAGCTAAGCTAATGTCATTAGGTGAGTCTAGCTAATCAGGTTGCTTAAGGGCTAAACATAAGATTTATCATGACCATTAGCTATTAAGTGATCCATTTGCACATAGGAGAGAGAAAAATTGCTGCTGAATCAAGTTGCTTTGCGGCCATCCTATAAGAATGCAAGGAGATCAAAATCTCTCTTCCTAGTGGCCAACTTGTCTTCCAAAGCTGCAAGTTTAGCAATATGGTGTTCCTAGCTCCTTAGACAAGCAAGTAGGTAAGAAGGTAGGTCACCAAGGCTTCTCTTGGAAGGCAAAAGGTGCGGCAGAATTGAATTCAAGGGACACCGAGTTGGCGCCAATAATGAGTAACGTGCCCTCCACTCAATTTAGGCTTGATTTCAAAGCATGGATGACTTCATTGGCATGCTAATAATCACTCTAATTGAAGAAATCATGCCTAAATTAGGTTTAGAGAAGGAGTATAAGCAGGAACTCTAATCGGGCATTTTAGAGCCTAATCTGCAATGGTTGACTTGTGAGGGCAGAATCTCCATGAAGCACTTGGCTTAACCTGAATTTCTCTTCATGTCTTGATCATTGAGGATGTTAGATAACATCCTAAGCAAAAAGAATGGATCAATCTTGGTGTTTTAGGAAATCAAATGAGCAAAACCGGACTTTTGCATTGATTTTAACCCAGGTAAGCCTGAACTTTGCCTTAGCAAAGTTTGGATCATTCCTTGGACATTGGTGTTTGTATTTGAGCTTTCTTGACTATTTTGAGGGCCTAAATCATCCTTCATGGATGGATCTCCATCACAAAATGAGGTATCTAAAGAGTTCTTGACAAAAAGGACTAAGTTGAGGCAAGTTAATGTTTTCACTGATTAAAAAAAAAATAATAATACTTCTAAATTGGATGGAACTTTTCATAAAGTTTCATGTATCATTTTGTCCTCACCCTAGCAAGATTAGGCATAACCAATGTATTTTTAATTCATAATTGATTTTGACAAAGTTTAACAACTAATATGTCTTGACTAATTTTACATAAGTAATTCTTCAATCTAACATGAATATTAATTCATATTAGAAAGACGATTTAATACGCAATGGATAAAGATTCTTGTATGAAAAAAACATATAAAACTACAAGTATGAATATAGTTTCTGTTGGGTTTTATGGCCCAAAATCTCGAGTATCGGCACGGGGAGCCCATGTTGCACAGACACGGGCGTGCCAAGACGAAGAGCCGAAGACGAGAGGGACAGAAAATTGGCACGGGGGCACCGTGCCATATGGCACGGCCGTGCCGTGTGGCACTGGGTGACCGTGCCACGTGGCACGGTCGTGCCACGTGTCTTCTCGCCGCCTCTTTTGGATGGCGGCTAGGGTTTCTGTGTTCGAGGAGGATTCCCCCTGGCAGCTAGGGTTTTCAGGGAGAAACCCTACCTCACAGACCCTATATAAAGGGGGTCTACGGCCTTGTTTCTAAACACTCCAATATAGAATACACATTGAGAGAGTGAGATTGTTTGTGAGAGAATACAATTGAGAGTATTGTGATTCTGCTCTTAATCACTGAAGTGATTGTGGTGTACTACTCTGCTCATAGTGAAATTCGTCGGTGTGCTGTCGCCGTCCGTGGTTTTTCCCACATTGGGTTTCCACGTAAAAATTCCCTGTGTCTTTTATTCTTGTTTTTCATTGTTGCGTTGTGTTCTTGGTTGAATTCTGTTGCATTGTCACATCCTATTATCCCCTTTATTTCCTAACAAGTGGTATCAGAGCGAGGTTGTAGGATGTCTTCAATCATGAAGGTGGACATACAGAAATTCGACGGGGAGATTAGCTTTAATCTCCGGAAGGTGCAGATGAGGGCGGTCCTCATCCAGCACGGGCTGTGGAAGGTCCTGCAGGGCCCTCACGTCAAACCTACAGGCACAACGGATGAAAAGTGGGCTGAGGATCAGCAGAAAAGGCGTGGGAAGTTGACAGATGAGGAATGGGAGGAATTGGAGCTGAAGGCAGTTTCAGCCATACAACTATGTCTTGCACCTCACGTGCTCCGCGAGGTTCTTGATAAGGTAACTGCTGTTGACCTTTGGGCTAGGCTAGAAGAACTATATATGACAAAGAGTCTAGCCAATAAGATCAGGCTAAAGAAAGGTTGTACACCTGTCGTATGGCTGAAGGTACGCCTGTCCAGAAACATCTGAATGATTTCAATTCAATTCTAGTTGATTTGGAAAGTCTGGATGTAAAAATTGATGATGAGAATAAAGCCATCTTGCTTGTTGTCTCACTACCCCCTTCATATAAACACTTTAAAGAAATCATGCTGTATAGTAACACGGATACTATATCGTTTGAAGATGTCAAGGCTAACCTTCTTTCAAAAGAAAAGTTTGACCACGACATTCATGCTGACCAGGGTGAAGGGCTGGCTGTTAGGGGTAGGACAACTGAGAAAAAGGGAAACGGTAATAGAAAGAGCTGTTCTAAATCAAGAAATCCTCATGCTAATAAAACCTGCCACTTTTGTAAAAAATTGGGTCACATAAAGGCTAATTGTTGGAAGCTAAAGAACAAGAATGAGGAAATGGGTAAAACTGCTACTGCTGACTGTGTGGTAGAGTCTGAGTCAGATGGGGATGTTCTGCTTGCTACTTCTTTAGCTACCACCTCTGGGAAAGGGGTGGATAATAATTGGGTCTTGGATTCTGGTTGCACATTTCACATGTGTCCTCATAGGGACTGGTTCGTTACTTATGAGTCTGTGGATTCTGGGGTGGTACTTATGGGCAATGATAGTGTATGCAAGGTTGCAGGGATAGGTACAGTTCAAATCAGAACCCATGATGGCACTATTAGAACATTGTCTAAAGTGCGTCATATTCCTGATATGACTCGTTGCTTGATTTCCTTGGGAACTCTTGAGTCTAATGGTTGCAGAATCATCATGGAGAATGGAGCTCTAAAGGTGGCTAAAGGAGCCATGGTGATGATGAAGGGACTGAGGCAGGGCAGTCTCTACATCCTGCAAGGAGCCGCAATTACAGGAGTAGCTGCGGTAAGTACAGCAGATGAGACAATGTTATGGCACATGAGGCTGGGCCATATGAGTGAGAAAGGGATGACCATTCTGGGGAAGAAAGGTTGTCTTGGTAACACTAGTACGGGTAAGTTGGATTTTTGTGATCACTGCGTATTTGGGAAACAGAAAAGGGTAAGGGTAAGTTTCTCAAAGGCTAGTCACCGTACTTAGGGGGTCCTGGAGTACATACATTCTGATTTGTGGGGTCCCTCTAAGGTACCTTCGATGGGAGGTAAGCGTTACATGTTAACATTTGTTGATGATTTCTCACGAAAAGTTTGGGTGTATTTCTTGAGACAGAAAAACGAGACATTCTCAATGTTCAAGAAATTCAAGGCTCTGGTTGAGAACCAAACTGGCAAAAGGATCAAGAAACTCAGGACTGATAATGGCCTGGAGTTTGTTGAATCTGAGTTTGAAGAGTTCTGCACAGCAAACGGCATAGTCAGGCATAAAACCTTGGTCGGGAAACCACAACAGAATGGGGTCGCAGAACGAATTAACAGGACGTTGTTAGAG
>JAKOGI010000053.1:1522500-1534837 GCA_029747015.1 Carnegiea gigantea | reverse complement strand
TATATATGTTGGGGAAAGGGATTCAAATCAAGTTTGTGGTACTGGATATACCAACGAGTCGTAAATGACATCACTTTCTGTGAGGCTTATTTGCTGTGTACCTCAAATTGTCTTCGGGATAAAACGCTGATAGACAAGTGTGTATGTTCATGTTTTCTCGATTTTGAACCATGGGAAGGTGACTCATAGGAATGTGTTTTTTTTTTTAATACATCTTGTTCCCATCTTGTTATCATATCCTATTGTTATATTTCTCTTCTCCTTATCCGTGACTTTTATAACATGCCAAAAGGTACCATGCCAAGAGGCACCACAAAGGATAGAAAAAGGTACCATGCCAAAAGGCACCATGCCAAGAGGCACCACAAAGGATAGGATAGGAGTTAATATGACACATTTATCCAACAAACCGGATAAGAACTATTGGAAAACCAACTCTTGAAATATCCAATAATCCCCCACCATTTCAAGAGTAAGAAAAATCATATCTTGAGTTTTCCAATTCCCTACTGTACCAATAATGAGAGAAGACAAACTTTTGAGAAAATAAGGAGATTTATGCATCATGAAAGTATCTTGCGATTTGAACTTTCACTTAGTGGACGTAATTTCAATTAGTCTGAATGTCATAGTGGACAAGTCTTTGAACTATACATCTTTTTTGACTAATTGGATACATCTCACACATAAACCTCAAAATACACTTAGAATTTTGACACAATTTAGGGCCACATGTCTATATCCTTAGTGAGTGTACCAAGCCATGCCCCATTTGGCTCTCGAAGCGGCCACACTTTACACTCATATAGGTAGACTTTTTATACTCTTTCAAGCACATGCCCCCGTATATTATGGCACACCAACTTCACCGTTGAAGAGCCTATTAAGAGCTTTCGCTCACCCTTTTCCTTACATACGGGTCATTTCAAGTACTTAAACTTTGGGATGGAAGATAAACATAATAGTGCTTGCAACCATCTATATGATAAGCTCGACCGCATTGAACTCAAGACTTGACATCTCACTAAGTGTGAGTTGGGTGCTTATCATTGGTGATTAGATAACAGGCACTTACCCATCCCCATTACTAAGGTCACTAGATAAAAAACATATCATTCCATGACCTTAAATATATGATAGTCATGCTCAAATCAATTCGAACTAGTCAATACTTATACAACATTCAAGGTCAATAGATATATACATATCATTCCATGACCTTGAATACATCATGATTATAATCAAATCTATCTAGACTAGTTAGTGCTGTAGAACATTTTGAATTCTCAAGAAATTATGCCCCCGCCATTAATACGATTAAACCATCGTATTATAAGCCATAGGTAAAATCACACTAAATAGCGTATACACTTTTGAAATGGATCCATATAAATTTGAAATTTAATATGACGTCCCTTTGTAAATCTCAATATTTGGGCCCACAAGATTTACAAAGTTGGTAATATTCATAACCATAACCTTTATCCAATTCTTATGGATTATTCATATGGTTATAATTTAATCCACAAAAATAATGCTCATAAAACCAAAAAATTCCCTCGGTTTTCATGGAAATTATCTTTCCAACTTATGCATACTTACAAAACCAAATATTTTGGTTTTCATGGAAATTACCTTCAGTTTCCAACTTATATATGATAAAAATATCATACCTATAACTATAATTTAATCCAATAAATTTGGATTCTTTACATGGTTACGCTTACAAATCAAAAATTTGACTTTTCATGGAAATCATATTCCAACACATATAATTTTATAATCATGTACATATCCACACTGCACCTTTTAAATTGAGGATTTTCCTCCATAATCTATGCCTACCTCATAGATTATCTTACAAACTCACATATGATTAAATTATCATATTAACTTTGGCATACACCATATAATCATGCCATCTAAAACACACACATATCCATGTACATTTCTTTATAGTCAACAAATACCAAATCACACTTTTAAGTTTTAGCCATAACTTTATGTGACTTAATTTACACAACACACTAATAAGCCAGTAGCAACCTCATTGTTGACAGCTCTATGTCAAACAACAACAGTCCTGTATTTTACCAACTGAGCCAATGAGTTTCTTCTGGATTCGTGGCCGAAAAACTACGTGAAAGTCTATTACTCAATTTAGATTATTCAAAGTCCATTACTCAATCAGGAAGTTGAAGCGAATATTTTATCTGAACTTAGCTGATTTTCCACCGTCCAAGGAATCTTCAAGGAATAGTGTAACAACTCTCAAGGTTGCGTCGAGAGTGATCCAAATGAATCATTTAATAGAATTGATTAAAACAGATCCAGCTGCCGATATGCCCATTGTATGCCAAGAAGACGACCTTAACTTTACAGATCCTATCGTTAAAGATTGAATTAAGTGTTCTGTCCCCCCAACGATTTTATTATTTCACATTCATATCTTCAATTATAATTTTTTTTTTTGGTTTATGTTGCTTATGTTGTATTATTTTAGATTTAAGCTTTGATATTATGCTCTCTATGAGTGTTGATCGATGTTGGTTAGGGAGTGGTAAAGGTTGTAAGTGATCTACTTTAATTGTTTTCTTTTCATTTAATGTTAATATTTTATTTTTTTAATTGAATTTCTGTTTACCTCCGCCGATTTTATTATTTCACATTCATATCTTCAATTATAGTTTTTTTTTTTTTGGTTTATGTTGCTTATGTTATATTATTTTAGATTTAAGCTTTGATATTACGCTCTTTATGAGTGTTGATCGATGTTGGTTAGGGAGTGGTGAAGGTTGTAAGTGATCTACTTTAATTGTTTTCTTTTCATTTAATGTTAGTATTACATTTTTTTAATTGAATTTCTATTTACTTTCACTCAATTATCAATATCGCATATAAAAGCATAGAGGACTTAGCAATTCATTATCAAAGAATTCAACACTATAAGCACATCACATGAGATAAAGTTTAGTTTATTCTGTTGAGTGGCAATGGCAATAGAGAAGAGGCAACAACATATTCGCATACTCAATTGGAATGTTGTAGCAAATATTTTATCTAAATTTAGTAGGTTTTCCCCCCTCTAAGGGAACTTCAAGCGATAATCCAACCACTCATAAGATTACATCGAGAATAGTCCAAATGAATTATTTAACAGAATTGATCAAAATGAAAATCAGGTGGTGGCTTTACCATTTATTGAGATGCCTATTGCACGCCAATAAGCTCGAAGACAACCCTTATTCTAAGGACCCAATCATTATAGAATGAATTAAGTGGTTTTCTCCACCATCTCTTTTGTTATTTCACATTCATTTTTTCAATTATGGTTTTTATTCTATGTTAACTATGCTATGTTATTTCATATTTAAGCTAGCATTTTAACATAATTGACATTGTTAGTTTTTAAAAAAAACTAATAATAAGTTTCAGTTTGTACCCAAAAAACATAAACATACTACTATATAAAAATAATAATAATTTAGTGCTAATTTCTGGGAAAAAAAGCAAATTGGTTTAGACTATGGACAATGCCCACCTTTCTTGCGAGCTAAATATTTTCCGTATGGAATATTTTTAAAGCTAGTTTAGGCAGTCGCCCTAACTTCATATGGCGAAGTATTTTCGGGGCTAGAGATGTTGTTCTTTGTGGCTCTTGATGGCTAGTAGGAGATGGCCCCTCGCTTAATATATGGACTGATAGATGGCTACCCAGGTCACCATCGTTCAAGCCCATCTCCCCACAACTCGACATTTGTGCAAACTTTTCAGGTCAGTGACCTCATTGATTATGATAATTCCTATTAGTGTGAATCACTGGTGAAGCAAATATTTATGTCCTATGATGTTGACATCATTTTGGAGATCTCCCTATGTGATTCGTGGCATCCGGATAAGCTGCTCTGGCACTACAATTCACATGGCATCTTCACAGTTCGATCAACTTATCACATGCTCATCAATGGTATGTCCTGAAACAATGGTAGCCCCTCACTCGTGGAGAAGGACCTCTGGCATGCTGTTTGGAAGAGCGACATCCCCCCTCGTGTCAAGCTGTTTGATTGGCGTGTCTGCAGTTGTGTTATTCCCTTAGCTTTGAACATCTCACGGTGAGTTCCGAGCTTTGCTATGTCCTGTTATGTTTGGGGCTATGCTGAGGAATCAGACGTTTATGCCATTCTCAAATGCCACCTGGCTATTCATATTTGGGATAGTAGCCCTTTTGACGAGACTTAATGGGTACCTAGGTTCTACTTGCCTATAGACTGACTGCATTGATCAGGCAAGGCATCAACTAGGTAGTGATTCTTTTGGTGATTTCATTGCAATTATGTGGGAATGTTGGAATGTCCGAAATACATTTGTCTTCAACAAGCCAAACAAGAATCTTATCATTCCGAGCAATAGACTTTGTTGGGAGTTATCGAGAGCATCGTGCGACGGAGCCGTTTGAGACACCTTCCCCCCACCCAAATTCTTGGAAGCCTCCTGTAGATGGATATGGTCAAACTTAATTTTGAGGAAGGTCAGCTTGGAAGTTCCTATTGGGGATGGGGCTTTGTCATGAGAAACCATGTTGGGGTCGTCTTACTCGCTGGGACAAAGCATGGCTATATGGGTTCGCGAGGGCCTTGGTCAAAGAAGCATGATCTTGCCTCCATGGTCTTAGGTGCGCCTTAGAACATGGACTTCGGCACATCACTGGGGAAGGGGATAGGCTATCATTTATCGAACTTCTCAAGTCGTATTCTACTCAAGACAATTCTTCTGGGTTTTTTTATTAGTAGTATTTTGAATCTTGTATTGAACTTCGATTTTATTTCCTGATCTTTTATTAAGAGGAAGGGTAATAGGGTACCCGTGATTTGGCCCATTGGCAACCATTTGGTTTTCCATATGTTTCTCCCAATGAGAAGAAATGGAATGCAAATAGGTTCTGACCGAGATCGGTAATAACCAAACCTTGTGAAGGTCTCCATATGTTTCTCATTGTTTGCTTCAATGCCTTAGTGTTGAAGGAGTTCTTTGTGTTCAATTTTCCTACCAGGCACAGTAACACATGCGATTTAACATCCTCCTCTTAGTCAGGCTCGAAGTCAATAACTTCATCTACTGCTTCTATAAGGCGCCGTAAGGCTGAGTCTTTTCCAGTCTTCCACCAACTCGTTCTCCATGTCTCCAGTGCAAGCACGCCAAACCGCTAACTTACCCCAACAAAATCAAGGATCCCAAAACCCAGACGGACACTAGTAAGCAATATCACAAACGAGAACAATCAAACTGCAAAAACCCCACGTAGAACACAAGGATGATCGACTCTCACGGCGGAAACATGAGGTTAGGGTTTAAGGAAAAACTCTGGAATCGTCTCCTATGGAGGGAGGTTTATAATTATCAAAATTAAGTAAAAGATTGCCAATGGCGTTCGTTGGAGAGGAAATTAAAGAGAGCTGATCAAACCTTTTAAGTATGATTCATATTACTCTCTCATAATCAATCGAGATTAAGGTGGCCAGATGCTCAGATCCCTCCAAATCAACGGTAAGTTCCGCTCTCTCTATCTCCCTCTCTCTCTCAGCGTGACGCTCCATTTTGATTATGGACAAAACGTAACGCTCCCTGATTTTCTATTAGATCCTTTGTATTATTATTATTTGATTAGCTTTGATTTTCTGTGCGAATTTGATTAAAAATTACAATTGATTCCGTGTGAACTGATCATGGTGGAATTTTAATTGTGAGTGGGAAAGTTGAAAACCTAGAATTCAAGTCACGTAAATAAGCTGTAATTTCTTGGTCGTCAAGCTGAATGTGGAGTCTACTCAAATTGCTGAAGCTGTAGAAACAGACGCCGACCTTAGCTCAGTTGGTAGAGCGGAGGACTGTAGTTGTATGACGGCCAATCCTTAGATCGCTGGTTCGAATCCGGCGGGTATGATTTTTGTCTTTGTTGGCGCTAAAATATCATTTTTATATATCATAATACAACTTAGCAGTAATCGTTTGTCTTTGTTGGTGATTTGCTGCGAGCGCCACCAGGTCGGATGTAGGGTTGGCTGAATGAACTATGCCTGTGTGCTTTTGTCCTCCTGTGGACCTTTTTAAAAAGAGGGAGGGAGGGGGGACTTTGATGTTATGTTATTTGAACGGAACAAAATGACGAAAACGAAGGAAACCACTTGGTGGAATCTTCAATTTGTTATGTTATTTACATATCATATGTATCTTTGCAATCCTATCTCTGTTGAATTATTTGGCTGTCTTGGCCATTACAGACTAAATAAATTGGATGGACTTTTTGGCTGCCAAGAAAAAGAAGGGCAAAAAAGAGGATATTATTCAACACAGGGAAAAAAAAGGGGAAAAAAATTATGTAAATTTAATTCTAGGCTTTTTTATCTTGTGCCATGTGTGATGTCAAATTTGGTGGGTAGGGGTGGGCAATGGGCTCAGCTATTAGGGTCGGCCAATTGGTAAAGTGACCCAACTCAGGTCAAAAATAGCCCATTAATAAAACGGGCTAGATCGGGTTGAATATAGGGCGGTCCACTTTGGGCCATTTTAAAATTTGAGCAAACACGGATAAAAAAATATTTTCTATAATAATTATTATTACATATAATTGCGAAAGTGCAGCATGTAAATTGGTAGAATAGATAAGTTTAAAAACTATTGATCGTTAGATGAGATATTAATGGATCAACTTGGCCAGTCCATTTATTCTAGTGTTCTTTTTTTCAAATCCAGTAGTTTTAGACTTCTAGCGTCCAGTGGTCTTCTAGCGTTCGGTGGTCTTCTATCATTCCCCCTCCCCCAACCCATATCCCGAAGAATTCCCCCCCCCCCCAAACAAAAAAAGAAAACTCCGAAGATGAGTTTTAATTGAGTAGAGTGTGTATCAGGTGTTTTGGGTGCAAGGGATGCAAGATGTTCGATGCAGCAAGGATTTGGATCTTCATAATTAACTCTTAACTTGATGAGCATTTGTAGTGCCATTGCTATCAAATTAATGCGGAATGGTTGTATCAAAATGGGTGAGTGTCATCTGCCTCAGTATCTACATGAAAGATGGCACTTCTACGTGACAAGTACAAAATATTCTCCAGAATTTTGAAATTCTTATATTCGGATTAGTGCACTATGATACCGTAAATTCGCTCCCTTTTTTCATGGAAGTTATGTAGATTGGTTTTATAGTTGCGGGAACACTAGGTTTTGAGTGTGAATATGATCTGAAGTAGTTTACGCTTGGACTCGAATGCTGTCACAATTTAAGTTGTCTCTAGTGCCAGTCTTGGATGTGGCATGTTTTTACTTCTTTACCTTATTGTGCTAAAAACTTATTTTTGGGGTTTCTTTGTGAGCTTTGCCCAGGCAGCATCAACTCTCTAACTTTTAGCTATGTTTATTTTTGTTATGCTATAGGCCCTACCTTTTGGATTTTGTTTCATCAACTTACCTAATTTTTCTTGCTTTCTATCTCAACAGGAAATAAATATTCAGAGGCAACAACTGTTTGAGCAAAAGCAGGAACGAGGCATAGGAAACATGAGCATATCAGAATTCTTTGACAACCTAGACTACAATAAGGCTATCAGAGATCAGAATCTCTAGACTTCACATTTTCAATATCTGGTGAGGAAGAAAGTGAAACAAAAATGACGATAATAGTTTAGAAGTAGATGCTCTTGTTGAGAGTCGAACTCAAGACCTCCCACTTACAAAACAGGTGCTCTAACCAACTGAGCTACAAGAGCTTGTCCGCTTGATAGTATGTTTTACCGCCCATTGATTTATGTTCAAAGGTTTAACTTCTTAATTTCGCCTGAAGTCTTGAACTCCAGGGTTGTGCATAGATATGGATGCTCGTCACATTGATTCATGCTTAAAAAAAAAACCGATACTTTCAAAAAATAAGTTGGTCTTTATAGCACCTAAGGACATACCCATCTGCGACACTTGTAGTCAAAATTTGAACAAAATACGGAGAGAATTTTTTGTGCTACAGTGATTTGCTTTCTTGGTTGAGTGATCCAAGGGGCGTCAGAACTAATACTCTATTGTACAACCACAACCAGTAATTAAGTAAGACTATAATGGCCATGCAAATAGGAAAAAGAAATGTTATAATACAACGGATTTTCAGCAGACATTGTGCCAGACCAGACCTTAACCCAGTTGGTGGAGCGGAGGACTGTGGTTGGTCAATGCCTCAATGACTCACAGTCGCAGATAATCCTTACTATGCTGGTTCAAATCCGGTAGGTTGGAGTTCCATGTCAAGTTTTTGTCCTTTCCTGCTCCTTAGGCATGCTTGTCTGTGATTCCAAGTTTTTCCTTGGAATAGAACATTATGTACCTCTGACTCTTACGAGGCACGAGTATGATAGACAAAAACTTTCAGTGCTGCAGCATTCTTGTTGTATCTTGTACATGTCTGGTGACAAACAAAATAGAATAGAATCCAGCTTATGTTTGTATCTCGACATATCTTGATATATCTTCATGTTTAATTTTTGGATTATTATCGAGAGTGCAGGCTTCTGTTTGCTGACAATGGTGCTCAGCGGATATCCTGAATAGTCAGAAGCATTCAAGGCTTAATATCTTATCCGTTTCCTCTATTTGCGGACTAGAGTGGAAGATGTTATTAGAGTCTCATAATTTAATAGACGTCTATGTAGAGTGGGCATCCACCGGTGTCGTGGTGTAGTTGGTTATCACGTCAGTCTAACACACTGAAGGTCTCCGGTTCGAGTCCGGGCGACGCCAACTTTTTTTCCCTTTCTTGTTGTTCATGAATTTAGGGCATGATCGTCGCGTCAAAGGGCCGAAGTGTCATGCTGCCTTAGTATCTGCATGAAAGGTGTCACTGTTCAATTTTCGGGCTCCAACTTTGAGCTAACCTAAACCTCTTCCTAAAGAGCATAGGTGACGTCGTCTATCTCGCTCGTAGTTTCTTTACTTTGTTATACCATACAAGCCTTTTCTTTTGCGTTTCTTCTGTACTTAGCTCAATTCCTTTCTGTCCAGTGGCGAAATCAGGAAATTTGGAGAGGGAAGTCGGAATTGAAAAAAACAAAAACATGGGAAGGGGAAGGTTCGAACTCATGACCACCAACACACAAAGCCAAGCACTAGACTGCTAAACTATCCAATTTTCATGTTCCTCTTCCACAAACATAATACATATCTCAATTTCGAATGTTTTTAATTTTCTGACTTTTACTCTTTTTCTTTTTTTTTTTTTTTTGGGAGAGGGGGTCGGGTGACCCCACTGACCCCACGTTGCCTTTGCCCCTGTTTCTGTCTGAACAGAAAACAGATATTTAGAGGTTGCATATTTTAAGCAGCAGCTGAAAAGATATAGAGAACCAGAGCAAATCACAAGCTATAGCAACTGAAACTGGAACCAGGCCACTGGAGGTCAATATTTCTAGCTAGCACATTTTTTGTATCAGGTGAGGACTGGAAGACACTGAAAGAACTCAAGACCTCCCGCTTACTACACCTAACCAACTGAGCCACAAGAGCACTTTTGAGTTTTGACTCTACTGAGATTTGCTGTTTATCTTTACTTTCTTTTCTTCTCCGGTGTTTTGGTATCCACGCATCTCAAACACTCAAATATGAGTAACATAGGCAAAAAGCATTGCGCTATAATTAGTGATTTGCATTCTTAGTTGAGAAATCCAAGAGGTGTTTTGTTATCCAGGCATGCAAGCAGATTGATCCTTAGGCCAGTGGTAATCCACTATTATTGGTTCTTTTTCTTTGGTTCACTTTCCATTGTTGTTTGATCATTAACTACATCATGCTGGATGCTCTCTTCTGCAGCTCTACTCGTTTATTTACTTCGAGGAGAAGATCTAATGTAGGAGATAGAAGAATGTAGTGTGAACTGAGTGGCCCATTATTGTGGCCGGAGCATCAAAGTCAATGTTCTATTGTACATGTCTGAACCACAACCAGACTCGACCTCAGCTCATTTGGTAGAGTGCAGGACTGTAGTTGGTCAATGTCTCAAGGACTTGTAGATAATCCGCTAGGTTGGATTTCTGTTTCCAAGTTTTGTCCTTTCTTGCTCCTTAGACATGCTTGTCTGTGGATCCAAGTTCTTCGTGTATGCATTTCTATATTTTGATATTATGGCAGGTGAATTAATTGAAACTTAACCTTTTATTTGACAAGCATTCTTTATGGCATTGTTATATATTTTATGCTATTTGTTAATTAGCAGTACATGAACTTCGTGCATGATCGTTGCATCAAAGGGCTGAAGTGTCTTTCATTAGAATTAGGCAGGGCAGAATTTTTTTTACATCATGTTATCTTCTCTTATTATTGCGATTTTTGTTCCGTCCAATGTGGCAACAGGGATTTTACCACGGTTTTCATTAAACAACTAAAGGAATTAATATATCTAATTGTTGGTCTTAGTGTTGCTTGGGGACAAGCAACAGTTCAAACATAGTAGACTTTGATAAGTTCCTTTGGTTACTTCATTTTTGGGGTAGTTTTGTGGCACTTTATGGGTTTTAAGAGCCTAATATTACATTTTATACTCCTTTTTTTCCCAATTTATGCTTAGGTATAGTTGTTTGATGATATTTGTAGGATTTTAGAATATTTGACCCAGCATTTGTGCCCCATTTTGAGTGCTTATTGACCTGCCACGAAAGTACTCCAAGCCCTATGCCATAGAGCAAGAGAAGAGTAGAAAAATTCAGTTCTAGTCAAAGGCTACGATCCAATCGTGGTAGCTGCCACGGACCATAGTGGCTTTGTAACTGTGGCCTCTTCGTCTCCCTTTGGCTATGTGGCTGAGAGAGCTTGAATTTTTGCTTAAAAGGACGTCCCTTGGCAGAAATGAAGAAAAAACCCCTCATCATAGATAGTCATTCCCTTTCTTAATTTTTATCTTTTATAGTTAGAATGTTAGTTTGATTTTGTGTGCAAGTGAGAATCTTGAGCGTGGAGTTCAGTTTTGTTGGCAGTTTGAACACCTTGTTGGAGACAGTTATTGCCAAGCCTTTCCCTCTCAGATCTGGTTGAATCATTTGATTAGTTGTTTAATTTTTAATCATGAGTGAGTAGTTTATCTTGTCTAGGGGTTTGTTTGTTAATAAAAGTGTAATTGGATCATTTTAATTCAATAGAATTGTACTTTCTTTTCATGTTGGTTTGATTTGGTTTTATCAACTAATTATCATATTGTGAATGGACTTGGTCAAGTTTACTTGCACCCTTGAGACAATTGGGTGAAGAACTGAAAGATAAAATTCAATTGTTAGACTGCTGGATAGGAATTAACATAGCAATGATTTGAAAGAGAAATTTGCATGTTGGGAGGATGAATGAATAATCAAAAACACTGAACCTAGTTTACAATAAATTAGTTTGAAAGAACGACTTTGGTTTAGTTTAGACAATTTAGACGATTTTGAAAGAATAGACTAAATTCAAAATCGATTACAATTCCTCGATTGAATTTAGACTCTGTTAATTAGAAATAGCAGAATCAAAATCCTCGATTAAGTTATTGCTTTGCATTTCTAATAGAAAGAACTTGGTAATTTTACTTTTGGTCTCTGTAGACGATACTTTCTGTTTAACTACAACACCCATGCGCGTAGGGTAGAGTCATGTCCCACCGGGCGTGCCATAAATTTGTAAACATAAATTTTAAGCCTAAAATAAATTAGACAAGAAATTGAGAAACTAATCGAATTTTTGTGTTGATATTGTATATATGGGTACAATATTTGCATAATTATTACAAGAACAAGTATAATAAATCATCTGATTCAATCTCTTTGAATAATCTTGAATGAATTTGATCTTGAGAAAAGGTCTAAGAGACTTAATCTCAGTCAAGATATGAGTTTGATATATGTGAATAGATGTCACGTGTTTAGAGTGCTCGTTGTCTTCTTCCGGAAAAAATTCTTGAGTTCTTTTGAGTTCTTCACAATACCAACCCCTTAAATGAGAGGAATAACTTTCTCTTTATAGAGAAGTTAGAATTAGGGTTTCTTCCTAATTATCTCAAAAAAAGGAATAATTTACTTTCTGTATCTTTTGTGACACATGGCGCTTTTCAATTGGCCGTAATAATTTTTCACCAAATATTTAATTTAATTGACTGCCATAATTAATTTGACCCGTGATAGAATATAAATGGATGAAATAAAAATATTTCATTTTTCATGTGCCGAGTCTCAATTGGTCAGAGAAGTTTGCTGCCTATACCTAGTTACTAAAACAAAACACTCAAACAAACCTGCTCCTTGGGTTCTTTCAGTGTCTTCATCCTCACCTAATACAAAAAATG
>JAKOGI010000053.1:1310000-1520000 GCA_029747015.1 Carnegiea gigantea | reverse complement strand
ATAAAACCTACGTCTTGAGTTCAACTCTCAACAAGAGCAAGCTATTTCCAGATTTTGATTATTATTTTTCTTTCACTTTCTTCCTCACCAGATATAAAAAAATGTGAAGTCTAGGTTGTCAACGAATTCTCGGATCTGCTCATGTTTCCTATGCCTCTTTCCTGCTTTTGCTCAAAAAGTTGTTACCTCTGAATATTTATTTCCTGCTAGAGATAGAAAGCAAGAAAAACTAGGTAAGTTGATGAAACAAAATCCAAAAGGCAGGGCTTATAGTATAACAAAAACAAACATGCATAACAAAAACAAACATAACTAAAAGTTAGAGAGTTGATGTTGCCTGGGCTTTTCTTTGGTGAGGAATAGAGGCAAAGCTCACAAAGAAACCCAAAAAATAAGTTTTTAGCACAATAAGGTAAAGAAGTAAAAACATGCCACATCCAAGACCTATACTGGAGACAACTTAAATCGTGACAGCATTGGGGCCCGAGCACAAACTACTTCAGATCATATTCACACGCAAAACCTACTATTTTCCTGCAACTATAAAACCAATCCACATAATTTCCACAAAAAAAGAGTATAGAATCCACCATATCACAATGCCACTAATCCGAATATAAGAACTTCAAAATTCTAGAGAATATTTTGAAGTTGTCACATAGGTGTGTCATCTTTCATGTGGATACTAAGGCAGATAAAACCTACGTCTTGAGTTCAACTCTCAATAAGAGCAAGCTATTTCCAGATTTTGATTATTATTTTTCTTTCACTTTCTTCCTCACCAGATATAAAAAAATGTGAAGTCTAGGTTGTCAACGAATTCTCGGATCTGCTCATGTTTCCTATGCCTCTTTCCTGCTTTTGCTCAAAAAGTTGTTACCTCTGAATATTTATTTCCTGCTGAGATAGAAAGCAAGAAAAACTAGGTAAGTTGATGAAACAAAATCCAAAAGGCAGGGCTTATAGTATAACAAAAACAAACATGCATAACAAAAACAAACATAACTAAAAGTTAGAGAGTTGATGTTGCCTGGGCTTTTCTTTGGTGAGGAATAGAGGCAAAGCTCACAAAGAAACCCAAAAAATAAGTTTTTAGCACAATAAGGTAAAGAAGTAAAAACATGCCACATCCAAGACCTATACTGGAGACAACTTAAATCGTGACAGCATTGGGGCCCGAGCACAAACTACTTCAGATCATATTCACACGCAAAACCTACTATTTTCCTGCAACTATAAAACCAATCCACATAATTTCCACAAAAAAAGAGTATAGAATCCACCATATCACAATGCCACTAATCCGAATATAAGAACTTCAAAATTCTAGAGAATATTTTGAAGTTGTCACATAGGTGTGTCATCTTTCATGTGGATACTAAGGCAGATAAAACCTACGTCTTGAGTTCAACTCTCAACAAGAGCAAGCTATTTCCAGATTTTGATTATTATTTTTCTTTCACTTTCTTCCTCACCAGATATAAAAAAATGTGAAGTCTAGGTTGTCAACGAATTCTCGGATCTGCTCATGTTTCCTATGCCTCTTTCCTGCTTTTGCTCAAAAAGTTGTTACCTCTGAATATTTATTTCCTGCTGAGATAGAAAGCAAGAAAAACTAGGTAAGTTGATGAAACAAAATCCAAAAGGCAGGGCTTATAGTATAACAAAAACAAACATGCATAACAAAAACAAACATAACTAAAAGTTAGAGAGTTGATGTTACCTGGGCTTTTCTTTGGTGAGGAGTAGAGGCAAAGCTCACAAAGAAACCCAAAAAATAAGTTTTTAGCACAATAAGGTAAAGAAGTAAAAACATGCCACATCCAAGACCTATACTGGAGACAACTTAAATCGTGACAGCATTGGGGCCCGAGCACAAACTACTTCAGATCATATTCACACGCAAAACCTACTATTTTCCTGCAACTCTAAAACCAATCCACATAATTTCCACAAAAAAAGAGTATAGAATCCACCATATCACAATGCCACTAATCCGAATATAAGAACTTCAAAATTCTGGAGAATATTTTGAAGTTGTCACATAGGTGTGTCATCTTTCATGTGGATACTAAGGCAGATAAAACTTACGTGTTTTGCCATGATCATTCAATATTATTTACCTAATATAATTCATTCCATAGCAATACCACTACAAATGCTTGTCAAAGTTAAAAGTTAATTATGATGGAACCCACCCTATATAAAAGCTTACTCATAATAATACAAAAATGTATGTACAAAGGTAAAATGAACAGGCCGTAAAAAACTAAAAAGATTGGCGTCACTCGGACTTGAACCGCAGACCTTCAGTGTGTTATACTATAAAACCATGCCACATCCAAGACCTATACTGGAGACAGCTTAAATCGTGACAACATTCGAGCCCGAGCACAAACTACTTCAGATCATTTTCACACGCAAAACCTAGTGTTTTCCTGCAACTATAAAACCAATCCACATAACTTCCACAAAAAAAGAGTAACGAATCCACCATATCACAGTGCCACTAATCCGAATATAAGAACTTCAAAATTCTGGAGAATATTTTAGAGTTGTCACATAGGAGTGTCATCTTTCATGTGAATACTAAGGCAGATGAAACTTATGCATTTTGACATGACCATTCAATATTATTAGCTAATATCATTCATTCGATGGCAATAACACTACAAATGCTTGTCAAAGTTAAAAGTTAATTATGAAGGAACCCACCCTATATAAAAGCGTACTCATAATAATATAGAAATGTATATACAAAGGTAAAATGAACAGGCAGTAAAAAACTATAAAGAATGGCGACTCTTGGGCTTGAACCACAGACATTTAGTGTGTTAGACTGACATGATAGCCAATTACACCACGACACCCTTGGATGTATATTGTACATTGTTATGGATTGGACCGATTGTAAGGTATGGGACTTGTCCCACATCGATTGTATGGGCAACTGATGAGGGGTTTGTGGACCAAATAGGCTCTCTCACCTAATAGGCTAGTCTTTTGGGATGAGTTCTCCTATTTGGTCTGTAACAATTGGTATCAGAGCCAGCTCGGAGTGGTGGCCTGGGAGAGCCTGCCGTGACCAACGAGAACTCGGAGTGGTGGCCTGGGAAAGCCAGCCGTGACCAACGTGGCCGTCGCCAACGAGGACGTTGGCCCTTAAGGGCGGTCGAATGTTATGAATTGGACGCGTTGCAAGGTATGAGACTTGTCCCACATCGGTTGCATGGGTAACTGATGAGGGATTTATGGACCAAATAGGCTCTCTCACTTATTAGGCTAGTCTTTTGGGATGAGTTCTCCTATTTGGTCTGTAACATACATTCCCACATAAGTTTTTGATCAGGATTTATAATCAAGCAATATCTTACACTTTCTGGTTTTACAAGTCCAGGAAAAAAGGTTGGATATGAAACCTGAATGCTTCTTTGTCTGAGCCTCCATTGTACTAAATTGTCGCCAAACATAAGACCTCAGCTGCGAATAAACTACAAATTGTCAGAGAATTCACAAACCCAAACATAAAGTTACATGAGTACACGAATATAAGCTTAAACAAAACTGACACACTTTCTACGTTTGATAGCAAAGAATCCAACATGCATAGAAACAGTTAGGCTTCTCCTAATTAGACAAAACAGTTATGTGCATTTTGTTCTATTTTATTTGGCCGAGGCATGTGGAGGTTATTAGAAAAAAGGCAGCACCACTGAAATATTTCATATATTGTGGTTATGACCCATAGAACCATAGATACATAACGTTTAATTCCGTGGTAAATCCTGAATCTGAAAACAAGCATGCTAAAGGAGCAAGAGAGACAAGTTGGAAACAACAAAACTTAAACCTGCTGGTACATGTTGTTAGGAATAATATTAGAGCAGCAGTATAGCGGAAGCGATAGGATGCAATAGAAAATCAGAAATTCAATCAACAAAACAACAGAGTAATAGGAAGAGAACAAGAACACAGGAAGACAAGAGATTTAACGTGGAAAACCCAATGCGGGAAAAATCACGGACGGCGACAGCACCAGAACAATTCACTATGAGCAGGAAGAATACAACACGATCACAATCACCACAGTGATTTGATCTAAGAGCAAAATTACAACCTCTCTATTGTAATCTCTCACAAAGTACTTCTACCTCTCAATGTATGTATGAGTACTGGAGATATTTCAGATCCTAGGCCTGACCCTCTTTATATAGGGTCTAAACAGTAGGGTTTTTCCCCTTAGCATGCAACCCTACCCGCCAGGTGGAATCCCCCCTCGAACAGAACTCTAACCACCTTCCGAGAGAAGCGGCGTAAACACACGGGGCACGACCGTGCCACGTGGCACGGTCACCCCGTGCCACATGGCACGACACCCCCGTGTCGTTTTTCTGTCCTCTTCGACTGGACGTTCTTCGTCTTGACACGCCCTTGTCTTGTGTAGCACGGTCCCACCGTGCCGGTACTTGGATTTTGGGCCATGAAACCCAACAATCTCCACCTTGGACCAAAATCTCCAATCACTGCTTTCTGACTCCATCATCGCACCCCGAAGGGTGATGCCCCCTCCCTAGGGGCAATGCCCCGATGGGCACTTAGTGGCTGTGAATACCCACTAAGTCCAAGCAATGCTCGAACTTAGCCAATGGTAGAGGCTTGGTTAACATGTCTGTAGGATTTTCTGACGTGTGAATCTTCTTCACTATTATTTCACCTGCAGCAACTGTGTCTCTAATGTAGTGGTATTTCACACTAATATGCTTGGTCTTCGAGTGGTAGGCATCGTTCTTGGTCAGGTGGATGGCACTCTGACTATCAAAAAACACAATAGTCGGAGTTTGTGGGACTCCGAGCTCGATCACAAGGCCTCTTAGCCAGGTAGCTTCCTTCACCCTTTTAGTAGCAGCAATGTACTCAGCTTCAGTAGTAGACAAGGCTGCAATAGACTGCAATGATGCTTTCCAGGAGATAGCACTTGCACACATGATGAAGATATACCCAAATATGGACCTCCTCCTATCCAAGTCACCAGCATAATCAGCATCAACAAAGCCTACAACATCGGATGTGTCAGCTTTGTTTCTATCAAACACCAACCTCTTCCCTATAGTACCCTTCACATATCGAAGGATCCATTTCACAGCTTCCTAGTGATCCTTCCCAGGATTGTGCATATATCTACTTACCACACTTACAGCATGTGATAAGTCTGGTCTAGTGCAAACCATAGCGTACATCAAACTACCAACAGCACTAGAATAAGGTACATTGGATATTCTTCTGATGTCTTCCTCTATTTGCGGGCAGCATCCCGCAGACAGCCTGAAGTGTGCAGCAAGTGGAGTGGAAACTGCCTTGCAGTTGTCCATGTTGTATTTACTTAGTACTTTCTCAAGGTACCATTCTTGAGACAAGTACAGTTTACCTGCTTTCCGATCCCTGTGGATCTCCATGCCTAGTATCTTCTTTGCTGCACCCAAGTCTTTCATCTCAAACTCCTTACTGAGTTGAGATTTCAACATGCCAATTAAGGTCTTGTCTTTAGAAGCAATCAACATATCATCGACATACAGTAGTAGATAAATAAAAGTACTATCAGAATACTGTCTAAAGTACACACAATTGTCATATCTACTACGTGTATATCCTTTATCAGTTATAAACGTATCAAAACGTTTATACCACAGCCTTGGAGCTTGCTTGAGTCCATACAAGGACTTTTGCAATTTACATACCAATTGTTCCTTCCCAAGAACTGCAAACCCTTCAGGTTGTCTCATGTAAATTTCTTCTTCCAGCTCTCCATGTAGGAATACGGTTTTCACATCAAGCTGCTCCAACTCCAAGTCAAACAATGTGACAAATGCAAGAAGGACTCGAATAGAGGTATGTCTAACAACAGGGGAGAAGACCTCATTGTAGTTAATACCTTCCCTTTGGTTGCAATCACGAACAACCAATCGTGCCTTCCATCTTGCATCTTCAACTCCAGGAATTCCTTCTTTCTTCTTGTAGATCCACTTGGTAGTTAAGGCTCTTCGGCCTTTAGGCAGTTCACAGAGTTCCCATGTTCGGTTCTTTTGCAGACTTTCCATCTCTTCTTGCATAGCTAGGATCCAGTTAGGTGAACTTGGACAAGTGATTGCTTCAGTGTAATTTGAAGGTTCAGCACCTTCAGGCACTTCCTCTGCAACTGAAAGTGCGTATGCTATCAGCCCCTCATCATCGTTGTAACGGGCAGGTTTCCTGATCTCCCTTCGAGGACGATTACGAGCTATAGAATGGGCAACCTCCTCCTGAGGTTGATTGGGACTGATAGTTCCAGGTTCAGTAACCCGGGCCTCCCTATTAGGTTAATTAGTAGCTCCACCTTAAGCTGTTACGGTCTCCATCTCTACCTCCACATTGGCATCTTCCTGATTACCTGCATCAGTAGAAGGAACAACAGTATTCTTCCCAGAAGATAACATAGCAGTCTCATTGAAAGTAACATCCCTGCTTTGAATTACTTTCTTAGACTCAGGACACCACATGCGGTATCCCTTAGACTCAGATGCATATCCAAGTAACATGCATTTGACAGCCCTAGGGGCTAATTTCCCATTATTCACATGGGCAAACACAGGACATCCAAATATTCTTAAATTAGAATAATCAACAGGATTACCTGACCATACTTCTTCTGGGATTTTGAAGTCAATGGAGGTGTGTAGTGAACGATTTATCAGGTAGCAGGCTGTAGAAATAGCCTCTGCCTAAAAGGCCTTGCGATCCCAAAGCCCGGCATGTGAAAGCATACATCTAGCTTTCTCCAGTAGAGTCCTGTTGATTCGTTCTGCAACCCCATTTTGCTGTGGTTTACCAAGCAACGTCTTATGCCTAGCTATGCCATTTTTTGTGCAGAACTCTTCAAACTCTGACTCAACGAACTCAGAACCATTGTCAGTCCTAAGTTTCTTGATCTTTCTCCCAGTCTGGTTTTCAACCAGAGCCTTGAACTTCTTGAACATGGAGAATGTCTCATTTTTCTGTCTCAAGAAGTAAACCCAAATCTTGCATGAGAAATCATCAACAAAAGTTAACATGTAACGCTTACCTCCACAAGAAGGAACCTTTGAAGGACCCCACAAATCAGAATAAATGTAGTCGAGGATCCCCTGAGTACGGTTTGTTGCTTTCGAGAAACTTACTCTCTTTTGTTTCCCAAAGATGCAGTGATCACAAAAATCGAGCTTACCGTACTGGCATTACCAAGACAACCTTTCTTACCCAAAATGGTCATCCCTTTCTCACTCATACGGCCCAACCTCATGTGCCATAACTTTGTATCATCTATTGTACCAACTGCAGCTACACCTGTAACTGTAGTTCCTTGTAGAATGTAGAGATTGCCTTGCCTCAATCCCTTCATTATTACCATGGCTCCCTTAGTTACCTTTAGGACACCATTTTCCATCGAAATCCTGCAACCATTAGTCTCAAGAGTACCCAAGGATATTAAACAACGAGTCATGTCAGGTATGTGGCGCACTTTAGACAATGTTCTAATTGTCCCATCATGGGTTTTTATCTGAACAGTACCTATCCCTGCAACTTTGCATTTAGCATTGTTACCCATAAGTACCACCCCAGTGTCAACTGCCTCATAGGTGACAAACCAGTCCTTATGAGGGCACATGTGAAACGTACAACGAGAATCTAAAACCCAATCAACATCCACTCCCCTTTCGGAGGTGGTAGCCAAAGAAGTAGCAAGTAACACATCACCATCAGACTCCGACTCTACTACACAATCAGCTGTAGCAGTTTTCTCCTTATCCTCCTTCTCATTCTTTTTCTTTAATTTCCAGCAGTTAGCCTTGATATGACCCAATTTGTTGCAGTAGTGGCAGGTTTTGTTAGAGTGAGGATTCCTTGACTTAGAACGGTTCTTTTTCTTATTACCGTTCCCCCCTTTCTCAGTGGTTCTACCCCTGACAACTAATCCCTCAGACTGATCAGCATTGATGTCTTGGTCAAACTTTTCTTTAGACAGCAGGTTAGACTTCACATCCTCAAACGATATAGTATCCGAATTACTATATAACATGATTTCCTTAAAGTGTTTGTAGGAAGGGGCTAGAGACACAACAAGCAGAATGGCCTTATCCTCAACCTCAATTTTAACATCCAAACTCTCCAAATCTACTAGAATAGAATTAAATTCATTCAAGTGTTTTTGGACAGAAGTACCTTCAGCCATACGAAAGGTGTACAACCTTTCCTTCAAACGGATCTTGTTGGCGAGACTCTTCGTCATGTAGAATTCCTCCAGTCGAGCCCACAGATCCACCGCAGTTATCTTATCCAGCACCTCTTGCAGGACATATGGTGCCAAGCATAACTGTATGACTGAAACCGCTTTCAGCTTCAGTTCCTCCCATTCGTCATCCGTCAACGATCCACGTCTCTTCTTTACATCTTCAGCCCACTGTTCTTCTGTCATCTTCTCAGGTTTTACGTGAGGTCCCTTCAGAACCTTCCACAACCCATGCTGAATGAGAACTGCTCTCATCTGCACCTTCCAGAGATTAAAACTAATCTCTCCATCGAATTTCTGAATATCTACCTTCATGATAGAAGACATCCTATAACCAAAACTCTGATACCACTTGTTAGGAATAATATTAGAGTAACAGTATAGCGGAAGCGATAGGATGCAATAGAAAATCAGAAATTCAATCAACAAAATAACAGAGTAATAGGAAGAGAACAAGAACACAGGAAGACAAGAGATTTAACGTGGAAAACCCAATGCGGGAAAAACCACGGACGACGACAGCACCAGAACAATTCACTATGAGCAGGAAGAATACAACACGACCACAATCACCACAGTGATTTGATCTAAGATCATAATTACAACCTCTCTATTGTAATCTCTCACAAAGTACTTCTACCTCTCAATGTATGTATGAGTACTGGAGATATTTCAGATCCTAGGCCTGACCCTCTTTATATAGGGTCTAAACAGTAGGGTTTTCCCCCTTAGCATACAACCCTAGCCGCCAGGTGGAATCCCCCCTCGAGCAGAACTCTAATCGCCTTCCGAGAGAGGCGGCGTAAACACACGGGGCACGACCGTGTCACGTGGCACGGTCACCCCGTGCCACATGGCACGGCACCCCCGTGTCATTTTTCTGTCCTCTTCGACTGGACGTTCTTCGTCTTGACAAGCCCGTGTCTTGTGTAGCACGGTCCCACCGTGCCGGTACTTGGATTTTGGGCCACGAAACCCAACACATGTGAACCAGCAACCTAAGGATTATCAGTGGATAATTCCAACTGAGCTAAAGTTGGGTCTCATATCATGGCCGCAGAAAGTCCAATATGTTTTAAGTAATTTTATTTGAAAGGCCATTTGTTTATTACAGATCTTGTTCACACAGTTTCGAAAGAAGATTAAATTTGATGCCCTGAGATAGTTTAAGACCCTCTGTTCACAAAATATTTTACTGTATGGTCCTTTGGACTTATTTCCTTCAAGTGCTAACACTTAGAAATAAGACATCTATTCTAGAATGGGAAAAATTAATGCATTGTGAACAAAGAAATAAGCACACAAGAAGCTGCAGCATGACATATAGTCATCGGAGCCAGAAGGATGAAAGTTAAAGCAAGGAAAAAAGATGCAAAAATGGATTTGAACCTGCAGCCAAAATACCAATCTGCATGTCCAGTAAGCAGGGCCATACTCACAAAAAAACCTACAGGATCACTTGTGGCCCCGTTCTGGGATTCAGATTTCATAGGTTAATAATGAAGAATACATGCATGCAAAATTACATATATACTCCATTATATAGGGGTATTTATCCTCCATTAGTTAAGATGTGATCCCCTGAATATTCCACTCTTGATAAGCATCACAAAACCAGAGGCCAAAAAAAAAAAAAAAAAAAACCGACCTGCCGGATTAGAACCAATGACCAACTACAGTCCTCCACTCTACCAAATAAGCAAAGGTGGGTTCTGGTATCACAGTTACAGACAGTCCATTAAATTCTAAGATCCAATAATTGGAACAACCATTACAATCTAATGTAGCTTCAAGTTTGGACCAGTCGCTTCCAATAGAATATCAGTTTAGAAGCCCCAAAATTATTTGTTGGAAAATTATGATTTCAAATTAAAATTTTTTAAGTTGGAGTTTGGTGATTGATTAAGTGAAATTTTTTATTTTATTCTATTTTATTTTATCTTTTAATTTATGTGGACGCTTATTTGCTAAAGTCATGAGAGCATATTTCTATTTTTGAAGTTTACTATTTTTGGATAGATTTGTTTTGTATGGACTATAGGAAAAGTAGCTAATTGACTCATTAAATGGTGGGTTCTCATCCACTAATTTTTAAGACTTTTGTGGGATATGGAGAACTGGGGAAATGGCTACTATAGTATCTTTCACTATAAATAAGCTAATCCTTCTAAGGTTTTTCCACACAGAAAACAAAAAGCATTTGTATAGCTTTCGGTTGCTCTATCTTTTGCTCTGAAAAAGGCCCTTCTTGATTTCCTCTACATTAATAACTATTAATCTGTTTTATTAACTAATTCAGTATTCTTGTTGAGGAAAATTCTTGTTACTTTCTTAAAAATTTCATACGGAAAATTTATTTCCTTTTTTAGCATTGAGTTGAGACTTGGTTTGGGATTCGGATCGCTTCATTCAAGAAGAACTGGCGGGTTGTCGAATCTTGGGAAAGAGCTGTATCTTCAATATCTAACCGGTGCAGTAGGGATATTTCCTCTCTAAAAATAGCGCAGCGTGCTTTGACTCAAATCTTTCTCATCTTATCTTATTAATTATCTTTGTTAAGTGGTTATTCATATTTATAGTCTCTTTCCTAAATAGTAGAATTGCCTCGAAGGTTGTTTTATTAATATATGTGATTTATATTTTATATTTTCCAACAAGTTTGGAGAGGAAAGTCTAGTTTTCTACTAATTTGGAAAAATGGATGCAGTAAAAGCCTTGACTAGGAAACATGAAAATTTTGATGGAAAATATTTCTTATGTTGGCAACAACAGATGAAGTTCTAGTCAACTAATCTAGGCCTTTTCTATGTCATTCATGACAGCCTTAAAGAACAAGCTGAAAAGGTTGACAAAACTCCGACTAATGGAGATATTTCTAAAAAGGTTGATGATTCTAAAAAAAATGACATTGTTGATAAAGATGTGATTTGCCATGGTCGTATCTTAAGTGCTTTGTATGATAATATTTATCGCATTTTTTGTCATACCAAAACTGCTTGTGATTTACGGACTACTTTGGACCAAAGATATGCTACTGCTAAAAAGGGTCTCATGAGAATTAGTATTAATGAATGGTTTGATTTTTAGTTTGTTGATAATAAAGATCTGTCTGATCAACTTCATGATTTTGAAAAATTGGTCTGTGAGTTGAATATGAAGGGAGTTGAACAAAGTGAGTCTGTCTACATTGCTTCTGCTATTAAAAAATTGCCTCCATCTTGATCTAAATTTGTTGAAGATCTTAGACAGAAATCTGATCAGTTTTTTTTAAATGATTTGTTCTCCGCTTTGAGAATTAAGGACATTCATCGTTCTTCCAAAAATAAAAAAACTGATTTACAAGCACAGGCTCTCACAGTTGAAAGTCCTCATAAACCCAGACCTAATAAATTCAAGAAAAATGGTCCTAAAAGATTTTTCGGGAATGAGGGCAATAAGGTTCAAATGACATTAAGACTAAACGTAATAATCAAGGTAGGAGACAATGTTGGGTATGTGGAGGCACGAACCATATTGTTAGGGATTGCTACTTCCGTCATGGTCAAAATAGGATGCCCCCTAAAGGTCAATTGCCCCCTAAACCACAGGTCAATGTCGTGACTATGGGGGCTACCTTGAATTCTCCAGTTGACAAGTATTATATCGGTAGTCCAGAGTTGAATTCAATTCTTATCTCAAATGATTGGTGGACAGACTCTGGCGCTAATGTTCGCATGTCGCTAATAAAACCTTATTTTCATCCTATTAAGTATCAGGCACAAGAACTATGAGTATGGGGAATGAAAGTGTGGCTCGAGTCCTAGGAGAAGGACAAGTCAAGTTAGAGTTGTCGTATGAAAATTTTCTAAAGTCAAATGGCGTTTACCATGTTCCTAATACTAGAAAAAATTTGATTAGTATGCTTTGCTAGACGAACATGGTTATAATGTTAATTTCGATTCCAATAGAGTTATAATTTGTAGACATGGTCATAGTTGGTAAATGTTTCTTGTTAGATGGTTTATATAGATTGAGTGTAATGCCTTCTTCTAATAATGCAATTTTTGATTCACAATTATCTATCGCTAGTATTGAATGTTATAATACTTGGCATGATAGACTTAGTCACATGAATAAAAATACCATTAAAAAGATGATGCATCTATATCTAATTCCTAAATTGCATTTTAACATGAATGATAGATGTCTAGTTTGTGTGGAGGCTAAACAACCAAGAAAACTTTTTAAATCCATGGAGAAAACTACAATCTTAGTGGAATTAATTCATAGGGATGTTTGTTATAGTCAACATGTTTTGACTCGTGGAGGTAGTTAGTATTTTATAACCTTTATTGATGATTTCTTTAAGTACTGCTACACATATTTGACTAGCTCCAAGAGTGATTTGTTTGACAAATTTAAAATTTATAAGGCCGACGTTGAGAATCAATTAGAAAAGAAAATAAAAATTTTAAGGTCCGATAGAGGTAGTGAATATACTCATACCAGAATGGTAGAGTTCTGTAACGAATGTGGTATAATACATGAGGTGACTCCTTATGCACCACGGTCTAATGGAGTAGCTAAAAGAAAAAATAGAACCTTGCTTGATATGCTAAATGCTATGCTTCTTAGTTCTGATTTGTCTAATCCGTGTTGGGGTGAAGCCTTATATTCTGCCTGTTTAATTCTTAATATAGTGCCTTTTAAAAATTCTGAAAAGCCTTATGAATTGTGGAAGAATAAAAACCCATTTATTAAATATTTGAAAGTGTGGGGGTGCGTGGCTAAGGTAAATATTTCTATCATGGAGAAAAGGAAAATTGGCCCTAAAACTGTTGACTCTTTATTTGTTGGTTATTTTCTAAGTAGTACTACCTAGAGATTTTTGGTGTTTAACTCAAAAATTTCTGAAATTTCTAATAATACGATTATTGGGTCTAGGGATGCAGTTTTCTCTAAGAATATTTTTCCCATGAAAAATAAATGGTTTAGACTAATTTGTAAAGAGTCTTCTTCTAATTTTGCTTTAAATAAAGAAGGTAGTATTAATGATCAAAAATATTTTGAACCCAGGAGGAGTAAAAGGAGAAGAAATAATAAAATTTATGGCAATGATTTTTATGCGTTTTTGCTTGAAGATGATCCTAAAACTTATGAAGAGGCTATGTTGTCTATTGATAGCCCATTTGAAAATAAGCTGTAAATGATGAAATGGACTCCATTATAGTTAATAAAACATGGGCGCCAATTAATCTTCCACTTGATTCTAAAGCACCAGGGTGTAAATGGATTTTTAGAAAAAAAACTTAGAACTGATGGTTCAATAGAAAAATTCAAGGCAAGATTAGTTGCTCAAGGTTACAAACAAGAAAAAGGAGTTGACTTTTTTGATACTTATTCGCTTGTATCTAAAATTGCTACTATTAGAATGTTGATGGCTATTACTTCTATCTATAAATTACAAATTCACCAAATGGATATGAAAATTGTGTTTTTAAATGGTGAATTATAACAAGAAATTCATATGAAACAACCAGAAGGGTCTATACCGCCTGGCCAAGAGAATAAAGTGTACAAGCTTGTAAAGTTGCTTTATGGAGTAAAATAGGCTTCTATGCAATGACATGAAAATTTTGATAAATTATGTTGTCTAATGGTTTTCATATTAATAAAGGTGAAAAGTGTGTATATATGAAACTCGTGGAGAATTCTTGTGTCATGCTTTGCCTCTATGTTGATGATATTTTGATATTTGGTAGTGATATGCATGTAATAAATTGCATAAAGAAATTCTTGAAGGATAGTTTTGATATGAAGGATGTTGGTTTAGTTGATGTTATTTTACGTATTAAAATTATAAGAGATGGTGATTGAATTGCCTTAACTCAATCACATTATATTGAAAAGATATTGAAAAAAATTTAATTACTATGATACGAGCCCTTTGTCCACCCTTCTTGATCCAACTAGTAGTTTGAAAAAGAATAAAGGTGATAGCGTGTCTCCATATAAATATTCGCAAATAATCGGATCATTGTTACACCTGATGAACCATACTAGACCGGACATTACTTGTGTGGTTGGGAGATTGGGTAGGTATACACATAGTCCTAATACGTTTCATTGGACCACATTAGAAAGGGACTATGAACTATGCAATTCACTCTACAAGTTTTCCTACTACTTTAGAAGGTTACAATGATGCCAATTAGATTACTGATTCACAGCAACCTAAATTAACTAGTGATTATATTTTTATATTAGCAGGTAGTGCAGTTTTTTGAAAATCTATAAAACAGACGATAATATCACGATCCACCATAGGAGTAGAGTTAATTGCCTTGGATGCTGCATGCACAAAAGCTGAATGGCTTAAGAGTTTGATTAATGATATTCCTTTATTACCTAAGCTTGTTCCTCCTATTTCTGTACATTGTGATAGTCAACTAGATATTGGTAAAGCCAAAAGTAAAAATTATAATGAGAAAAGGAGGAATTTAATAGTGAGACATAAATCTATAAGACATACACTTTCTCATGTTGTGATTTCTGTTGATTTTATCAGGTCAGAAAACAATATTATGGATCCGCTTACAAAGGAGCTAACACGTCAGAAAGTAGTTGAATCATCGAGGGGAATGGGATTGAAGCCTATAAAATAAGTCAACGCAGTGGAAACCCATATTCGGCGGTATGGGGATCCCATGAACGAAGTTCAACGGATAGAAACGAAGTTGTTTATATGTTAACTTGGAAGACCACAAACTACATTATTTCTAGTGGGGTTTTCCCCGGTCCCATTCTTATGATGATGGTGCTGTTCATGTAATGTCTGAGATTGAGGATATATATTCCTCTTAATGAGTCCAAAGACATGTCTTTTGCAGGGGGTTTAGTTACAGGTCATCATTGGAGGATTCACCTAAGTGAGTGTGTCGGCGGGGTCGCCACTGTGAGACTTGAATACTCTCTAAAGACACTCACGATATGAGATTCTTGTGCATTACTGGAATGCGGACCACTGATATAGCCATGATGACAACTCGTACCATGAGCAATGTGATTAGAAATCTAACAGAAGGACTTAGTTCAAGGTATTATACAACTACTGTTCCTTTGTATGGAAAATCACTCTCACTAGAGTTGATTTAAACCCAGAAGGTACCATACACCTATTACGTGGTATTATATGCTCATTTGGGGGAAAAAAAAAATCTTATTTTAATTTTAAATCATGTGGGGGAATGTTGGAAATTTTGATTTAAAATTAAATTTTTTTAAGTTGGAGGTTGATTGACTAAATGAAATTCTTTCTTTATTTTATTTTATATTATTTTATTTTATTTTATCTTTCAACTTTTGTGGAGACTTATTTTCTAAAGTCATAGGAGCATATTTCTATTTTTGAAGTTTATTATTTTTGGATGGATTTATTTTGTACGGACTATAGTGAAAGTAGCTAATTAACTCATTAAATGGTGGGTTCTCATCCACTAATTTTGGAAACTTTTGTGGGATATAGAGAAATGGGGGCAACGGCTAGTATAGTGCCTTTCACTATAAATAAGCTAGCCATTCTAAGGTTTTTCCCACATAAAAAACAAAAAGCATTTCTATGCCTTTCTACTACTCTATCTTTTACTTCGAGAAAGTCCCTTTTTTTATTTCCTCTACACTAATAACTATTAATCAGATTTATTAACTGATTCAGTATTCTTGTTGAGGAAAATTCTTATTACTTTCTTAAACATTTCATACACAAATTTATTTTCTCTTTCAGCATTGAGTTGAAACTTGGTTTGGGGTTCGGATTGCTACATTCGAGAAGAATCGATGGGCTGTCAAATCCTGGGAGAGGATTGCATCTTCAATACCTAACCAGTGCGTTGGGGGCATTCCTCTCTAAAGAGAGCATTACGATGTGCTTCGACACATGCCTTTCTCACCTTATCTTATTAATTATCTTTGTTAAGTTTTTATTTGTATTTAGTGTCGCTTTCCTGAATAGTAAAATTTTCTCGAAGGCTGCTTTATTAATTTTTGTGATTCATATTTTATATTTCCAACATAATTGACCATTCTCCATGCACAGTACCGTATCATTTTGCAAAGGCATCTACTTTAGGTGTTAAAATTTCAAAATGAGACAGCCATTGTGGTAGTGAAATAGAAAAAATGTTGCATGACAGACAGCTACAGTGGGAAGTAGCTATTGAATGTAGGGAAAACCACAACAAAAAGAAGAATATCAACTAAAACAAAGAAAAAGAATAAACAAAAATGCCCGAGCTGCCAGATTTTAACTAGCGAAGTGGACATGAATCTGTTGGGGTACATGGCAAGAATTGTCCTCCACTCTAGTAAGTGAGCTAAGGTCAGATCATGTAACTCTCACAACAAAGGACCCAGTTGACACTTGACACAGTCACAGAAAGTCGATGGAAGCTCGAATACTAATTCTAGGATGGTTGATAGTTGATAGTACATCGCTCTAATTCTAATCTTCATCAATCTAGAAAAGTAAATATAAAAGCTACAGATAGAGCCGCCAAACCATAGTCCCAACAAGAAAAGCTTTTGAAAAATACCCTACTTAAAAATGTGCTTTTGTAATGTCAATCTTGTTCACTATGAATGTTCCAAACCCTTATTTTATTGGGGTGATGCAGTTCTATGTGCAGCCTTTCCAATCAGTCGCATGTCCTTAAATAGAAGCAGCCGATTTTCATACACTCTGCGAGATGCTTCTTTGTTGGAAAAAGAAAAACAGATTGTCCCTCCTACTGAACACTTTCACACTAAATATAAAAGCTGCAAAAGATGAAAAGAACTTCCGAAAGGCGGTTAAGAGTAAATATAAAAGCTACATGCAAAACCAGAAGCACCACAGACCCAACAAGAAAAGGTTATTGCAAAATACCCCCTGCCCTCCTAGGTACTTTGTTCACTTCTAAACCTAATTACTGCATTTCACTAGTAGGATCAGAGTATCAGACAACTGAAGCTCGAAAATGGCTCCTTTATTAATTTTCTTTTTTAAACTGGTTTCCTTCCTTTTTCTTGGCTACCAAACTCTCTCATATCCACCTTAGAAAGTGTATCAAATTTACCAAAGCGAAGGCCCAAAATAAACAAACCATAGAGAACACTAACAGAACTATTATGTGCAAAGGTTGGAGAAAACTGAAATTGGTTGCAGGGCTTGCGCCATATTTTCTGACAGAGGTTTTTTTTGTGCCAGATGGGCGACATTTGTTGTTAGCAATTTCAGAGGGGACAGATGGAATTTGGCCTTTTAGATTTGAATCAGTAACCTAAAACCAAAATGCTAAAAAACTACAGTCGTCCTCTGTCATAACTGATATGAGGTCAGCTTCTACCACAATAGCTGCAGAAAGTCTATGATATCTGAATCCTCTCACATTTGCCAGGCATATTATAACCAATACTAGTTCCATACGTGTTCAATGAGCAAGACAAAAACTAGAATCACCAAAAATTCGAACTGCCGAATTCAAGCTAGCGACTCCATATTAACTGGTGAGTCATTGACCGACTGCAGTCGTCCGCTCTATATAAAGAGCTAAGGTCGATTCTAATATCGCAGGTACAAAACATCCTCACATTCTTATACATGACTAGTCCTTCTTTTATTGTTGGTGTTGGACTTAGGGCGTGATACACCCAAAAGGGGTGCGCCCCTAATAAGCATATTAAGTTGACGGTTAGCCACCACAGAAATCCTACCTCCTCGACTATCCATATGATATAAAAAGGGGATCAGTCTAAAAGAAAAATCATAGAAGAAACATTGGGGTTCTCTAAAGAGAGTTTTCTGCACAAACCCTAGGGCTCTTAGGCTATAGGATCGTGAAGGTTCTCCGAATTGTAAGTTCCTTCTCGACCAATGACTCAGAGCCAAGGTTCGATCATCTTCCACTGCAAGATTAAGGTAAATTCATTTACACTTAATTCGATATCTTATTTCCTTCACCGGTATCAGAGCGAATTGACTTGTTTCCTGGTTGGATTAGTCATATAAATTTCTTAAAATTCATGCCAATGATTAAGGTTTATTTTCGCTTTATTTGCGATTAAAATCGGAATTCATGCTATTTTTCATGTCCAATTTGTTGATGAATTTTTGTGAATTTTGATGGACCTTGAAGAAAGCTTTAATTCAATATATTGCATGCATGATTTCGTTGAGCATATTGTGAATAACTGGGGAATGAAATTGTGACGCCCCCAAAATTCTAATGCATTTTTATCACTAATACTTAGCCTATTTAATGCAGCAAAAATATCCTAGTGGGCGTCACTGTCGTATTTCACAATGAAATACAAGGCAAAAGGTAATTAATTAGAATAAAGAAAAGTGTAAACCCAAGGTCAAGATCTTGTGTCAACTACAACTTCAACATTATTCAATGCAAATAAAAATTCAATCTAAGCATCTACGCGGCCTTGCTCATATCCCATCCTCATACAGCACATCAGTACTTAAAAACAAAACATTTCAAACGGTGAGACGGAACTCAATAATGTCCGCCCCTAACCGTAAAACACCTACTTAAATTTATTTCAAATATTTAAGGGTGAGAGGGAACATTCAAATAGTTCGAAAATGATTCCCAACCCATTCAAGGTCTTCCGTTTCAAACAATAACCATTATTCAAATGTCACAGCAAGTAAATTATCTTTTACGAGCGACCTCACCAGAGGGTATCATGGCCTTCCGCTGAACAACCATATAGGCTACCAGAACCCATCTTGGCATACGTCCATCTACAATGGCACGCATCCAAAAATCGCATGCTATAATCCGGGGAGATTAACTTGTTTCAATATCAAGGTAAACCTACCCTGATCTCACGAGGCACCCTCTTGCAAACTCGTCTTATGACTTTGGATTTAGTATATTATGAATAATCTATTTGGCTTACCAAAAGCCCAACCCATGTCAAACAATCTTCTACTACTTAACAAAACCACTGAAAACATGAACTGCTAAAATAAAACATTCAGTCACAACCACATTCACAAAATCACATGATCGCTAGTTGCAGTTCACAGTTTATATATAAAGTCCTTTTGGCAAACAACGTCGCATAACAGTTCATAAACATTAAAAATCATTTCAAAAGAGTAACCAGGGGGAGTTAGAGCATATGCATTACCTCGAAGAAGTATAGGAATCTAGCTTGAGCTCGAACTAAAGTATTGGGCCTAAACGATAAAATAAAATGTCACAATATAAACTAACTTAAGGGAGTTCTTATACCACAAAAATCAACATTTTCCACCCCAAAAGTCAAGTAAGCTCCTTAAGCACATTTCACTGACATTACTACCCCGAAGACTGATTCTGCAACACTTAAGAAAATTTTAAAAGCACATTTTTTAATTAAAAGCTAGTATTGAGATTTAATTCCATTAGAGAGGGTGAGCAGATTTTGGATCAGTTTCTGTTCTAATTTGCAGGAGCCATTACTTCACATAAAGTTATTGCATTGAGGTGTATAAGCCTAATCTAGAAAGCTCTTTTAGTTCCTTACAACTTTTCTTTTATGAGCAGTCGAAATAATCACAAGAACCATCTCAAAAACCCATCTTTTTCCGCCTAGTTAGTTTCCTATTAGAATTGTGCAGTCCTAAAAGAAAATTCATTTCTCCCTCGTTTTAGATTCAAAATTGATGATCCAAACTTTCTAGTAAACTAGAGTTGTAGATCTACCTTTCCAAAATTTTGCATGATTTTTGGTTTAGTAGATAAGTACAGTTTAATCCCCAAATTTGGTTCAGTGCAGGTCTACTTTTTAGTGTCTCCAAAATCTAATTTTTCATGCATAAAATCATATTAACCACTCAAGAAAACTACCAAAAATAAATCTTCAATCGTCCTTAACCATCAATACTTCCTCTAACATCCATTAGACATAGCTAAGCCCTTTGAGGAAAGGTTTTAGAGAGAGTTTCAGTTTTTACCTTGAAGATGGAAGTGAGAGTAAAGTGGCTACGTATAGGCTTTCAAGCGACTCCAAAGTCTGATAATTTGATTATAAATGTGTAGAAGATTAATTAAGGTAAGAGATAAGTTAAACTTGCTATAATAACCATATACTTGTTTTTTGTTTTTACAATTTTAAACATGATATGAACAACCCTAAAAGCACCTTACCAAGGAACCAAAAAGAGAGAAGGGGTGGCTGGTGGTCGATGGCTGATTGCTGGTGGCCAAAGGATGGTGGCACGACAGTGGTCAGTGGGGAGGAGAGAGAGTGTGGCGTGTGAGAGGGAAAGAGAGAGTGGGTGTGCATGAGAAGGGGGGGGGGAGAGAGAGAGAGAGAGAGAGAGAGAGCATAGGGCTAGGGTTTCTTAGACATGCATTCCCTCTCCTTTTTCTCTTTTTTTTTTTTTTTTGAAGGGGGGCTGGCTGTTAGGAGAAAGGGGGAAAGGGTTTTGGGAGATTAGGGTAAAAAACCTCTTAATTTTATTTCCAAAGTTTCAAAGGAAAACATTTAGAAGGCAAATAAAATCTCTTTTTTTTTTTTGTCAAATGAAAATTAATACTTTCTTCATTAGCACCTTAGGTGGGGTCAACCATGGAAAAAATTGGATTGGGTTAGAAGAAAAGAATTTCGGGTTTAATCCAAAATTCAAACCTAACGAGATCCAAACTAAATTACTACCTACGAGCTCAAGTGACCTATCGTAAGCTTTCAAAATTAATAAAATGAACTAACTTGATCATTCTTCAAGAATTATAGATATAAATTTTTGGGGTTTTACAGAAATTCTAAGGTTCTTCGTATATGAAACCCTAAATCCGATTTCTCAATTGTTGATTTCATTCAATTTTGATTCAAATTGATGCAAGAACTACCTTACCCATTTGATTTCGACCAAAAACCCTCACTTATCAGTTAATTTGATCGAAATTTTGTCCGATTGTTGGCAAAGAAGTTGTCGCGTGCTTCTAAGGCTTAAGTCAAGTAATAGAACTTGATTTCGGCCAAAATTTGGATGAATTTTCCTCAATTGCTGCTGAATCATGTTTAGCTTGTGTCCTAAGTAAAAGCCCTCAAAATTCTAGTATGTTTGACCATAATTTGGCCTACAAGTTTGGCAAAAACTTCGGGAGCACAATTAGGATTTGTCTGAAAAATGCAATTCGTTTTTGATTGGTTTTAGCCATTGTTTCTTGCAATTGTTTTGTGGTTTTTTTTTTTTTTACCCATAAAATTTCAAGTGAAATTCCTCAATTCATGCTGAGAATTGATTGGAAGTGTGGCCGAATTAACGAAATACTTTCGGTGAGTTCTAGGGTTAGGGTTCCTTTTAAGGTCATCCATTGCTTACAATTACTTTGTGTCTTTTGTTAACCATGAAGTTTTGAGTGAAAGCCCTCTAATATCATAGGCTAATTTGCTGGAATTTGGCTGAAATCACGCCAAGCTTGTCGGTGAAAATTGCATGTTTTTCGAATCATTTTTTTCAATTTATGGGTTTTTTCTTGTTTTTAGCAATTAAAGGTTTAGGTGGATCCTAAAACTTGTTTGGGACATATTCCATGGATCAATTTGACAAAAACGAGCCGAAATTCATGATTAGATCCCCCTGAGGACGGAGACGGGGGAGAATTGTTTCCTCGCAATGAAGAAAGGGGCAAGGATGGGGGCGGGGATCTTAGGGGGGACAGGGACGGAAAATATAGCCCCCCGTTCCCAACCTGCCCTGTTGCCATCCGTAGCGTGAGGCCCTACTGCGACCTGCTTTAGCAATTAAAAAAATGCTCAAAATTTAAAATCTTTTCAAAGTTGACTAAAGGCTTGACTGGGATTGACCAAATAAAGGGTTTACTTGTTGGCCAAAGGGTTAAACCCTGATTGTTATGTTTTATTTTTGGATGTTTGTTTTTTCTGAAAGATTTCACATTATGCTTCATCAATTGATAATAATAGGCTTTCATAGTAAGAGATCTTTTACGTATGGGCATTTTTAGCATTGTTTTTGGGATTTTTTATTGGGTATTCTTATGTCCAAAATCTGATTAGAAACTTTTCGCCTTGTCAATTTATTATAAATTTATGACACATAATGTGAATATCTCAATACTTTTTTTTGTGAGTATATGTTTAATATGATATTTGATATCATTGTCTTGGGAATGAAATATTATGTGATTCTTAGAGAATCTTTCATTTTGAGCATATTTCATTCGATTGAATTTGATGAGAAATATGAGCATGTTGATTTGATATCATTGAGATTAATTTAAGTGAGAATATTATGTGAAATCTCTATGATGTTTAGCTTCTTTATTTTCAATTAAATTTCATGCTATATATAATGAGTCTATATATGCTTGATTGAAATTCATGAATATTATGTTGCATATTATGAGAATATGCTTCATATGTTGTAACCTCCAAATTGTATATAAATTATATATGTACCTCGCTAAATAGTTTAGGTGAGAGGACATTTGAAATTTCTTAACCGAAAAATTTTTTTTTTTGAGAGTTTTTGTTAAATATACATATTATGCCAAAATGATTGAATTCTTTTTCATATGGATATATGTAGGATTTTCTTTAAATATTCTTGACGTTGGCAGACCCTCTTTGATTAGAATTTGAGAATTTGTTTTAGAATATTTCAATTTTTGTTTTGGTAATTTGGAATGAAACAACAAAGTTAATTGCACTAAAATATTCATTCCAACGATGGTGATTGGGAAATACGTGAACTTTCGACTCTAGAGTCTACGTTTGTGTATATTAACTATGTCGGTTATTGCCAAGTGATATGTATATGCTAAAATATTATAAAGGCATGTCTGCTTTTGTACTGATTGTAAACCTTTTGTGTTTTACATGCACCATGTCAGCTGCCGCAATTGTTAAACTTAGGTATCTCGTTTTTAGGTTTGAAAGTTATAAGAAGAGCCTGTATGTCTCCTTGAAGGAACATTTAAGGCGTAAATATGATTAGTAAATTGGCTAAAATGGGCTATGAACTGACCGATAAGCAACAAGTTCATGATGTGATCCGTTCCTTGCCTAATGGCTGGATCCATGTTAAGATGGTCTTGTCTCAGACTAAGCATATTGTTACTTTTGAGGACATTAGGTAATGACTTGAGTTAGAGGAAGAGTGACAAGAGGCCACTGAAATGATAGATGCAAAAGTGCACATGTCAACCTCTAATTTAAAAGGAATGGTTCTAAAATGAAGGACCAAAGGAATTAGATTGGGACGACTCAGTCAAATGAGGAACTTGAGCATGACTAACAAGGTAAAATAAAATGTGTAAGGAAGAAGGATTTAATGCAAGCTAAGTGCCTCAATTCTGATCAAATGAGTCACCATGCTCGTGATTGCAAGGAACCTCAGAAGGTACTTAGCAATATCTCCCAGTGACGTTTGTGTTGTTAGTTGTATTCTTCTTTCTAAAACTAATCATATATAGATTGTAGGTTCAGAAATCCGAACCAAAGAGCTAAGGGTCATGAAGCTTTATTGGGTTTCCAATGGGTTCTTACATGATTCGATGAGGACACATGTGCAGACAACAACAAGGTAGTTGTTGGAGGAACCGGAACATTCAAGTTAGTCCTGCATAGTGGCCGATACTTTATCCTATGTGAAATCCTACTTGAGATTCGTTAGAATAATGTTGCTATGTTGTTTTTATTTGACTATGTTCATGAAATTGAGGCCTAGTTAGTTTTCTTTTAAGAACACCTTTAGTTTTGGTTCTGCTTTATTAGAAATAGTTTACCTGTAATGGATTGCATATTTGTTCCATTATTCCAAGTGTTTGTTTTTTCCATATTCACATAATTATAATGATGTAAAATGTTTATTTGTCATATTGGACTAGGGTATACAGGTCAAAAGCATATATATATATATATATATATATATATATATATATAGATATATATATATATCTATATATATATATATATATATATATATATGCAAAAGCTGATGAAATAAGATTTTTTAGGAAACACAAGGCTACTTATGAACATAGTCTGGCAGGAAAAACAACGGGAAAAATATTTAGTTTTATAAAGGTTACTAAGAGCCTTATTTCCATTATAGTAATTTCATTTGAACGTTTATCGTCCGATGAATGTGATAATAAGGCATAGAGCTTCTACATTTCATCATATTTCACTTGATTTGGTCTTGTTTATTTGACCTCATATGAGTCTAAAGCAATAAGTTGCTTTAGAAAACTTGTAATTGATGAAGTTCAATTAAATTCAAGAGGTTAAGGCCACAAAGACAAAATCAATAGTAAACATTTGTTGGCATTATTATGATGAATATTGTGAAGATAAAGGGATGGTTAATTAGCTAATTATCCTAAAAACGTACAACAAAATACTGTTGTGGAGAAAAAAAAAATAGAATGCTCCCCAATATGGTAGGATCAAAATTGCACAAAATTTGTGAATCTCTTGTTAAGGATATCTCTTTTTGTTGCAATGTATGATCTTACCCTTGTGCTTGTAAAGTAAGTTGCTACCACTCTATATGAGTTATGGGGCCTAGTCTAAGAGTCATTGGACCTCATTAGTATATGACCTATCAACACAAACCCTCCTAGGGAAGTGCCAAAGGGGGAAGGAAGCGTCTATATGAGATACTCTAACCTTGAAAGTTTTTTGAGTCATTGGGCTGTAAGACAGTAGGAGTGTAACTAAAATTTAACCAATGTATATCACATTCTAGATAATGGATTTCTAAAGAAGGGTGAGATGAGTTAAAAATTATCTTTATTAGTTCTCTAAACTGAATTAGATCCCTTCATTCAAGCAGAGGATGATGAATAAGTTTATCATCAAGGTTCACCTTCATAATCAAGAGCAAATGAAAGTGATCCTATTCTTGTTCCAAGTTGGAGTAAATTTTATTCTTGTTCTAAGTGGGAACAGGATGATTGGTCTTGGTTTGAGTAAGAGTAAAATTGATCCAAAGAGGAAACGGTTTGTGATTATATGAATCTTTGAGAAGACATGATTGCCAGAAAGCATTCCTCCATGCCATTTGGGCAATGAGCTGCATGAATCTTTCATGACACTCCTGCAAAATGGAAATGAGCAAAGATTCGCTTTCCATCCTTCTGAGGACAAGTACATTAAGGCTATGAAAATAAAATGGAGTAAATGAAGGTGAACATCTGATTAACCTTGCAGGACATAAAGTTATTTAAGAACGTATTAGTTCTTAAATTACAAAGCTAATGACAAAGTTGACATTAGGCTCAACTTGTTGCAAAGCGTGCACACAATAGGATAAGATCAATTACAAAGAGTTTTTCCCTCTTCTTGTGTGCTTTATCCTAATTTTCACCTTTCTGTAACTATTATCACTATTTTAGACTAAAAGTCACAATATGAATGTGTAAATACTAAGCTTGAAGCTCCATTGAAAAGGGTCACAAACATAAGGTTTGTGGACATGTGAGGTCAATTGTGACCTTAAAATCTTTTCAGTGAATTGGTATACTTGTTTTTCACAGTGTGATTATCTCTAATGGCTACAACTTGATTGATATCAAAATGTCCAAAAGTAATTGTATAGTCAAGTCATGATATGTGGATGACTTACTGATAGCTAGAAATGGTGTAGAGTTACTAAGTAAGGCAAAAGGTATTGTCATCATCTAACTTTGAGACGATTAATGTGGATGAACTAGACTATGCTCTTAAAATAAAGTTTTTGACAGAACATTCAAAAAGGTTAGTCCTTTTCCCAAAGAGAATGACATCGAAAGTTCTTTGAATAATCAAATATACATAATTATGACTCTATTACTACTCACTTCAACAAAGGCAAGGCATTACAGCAAAATTTGTCACACTCTATTAGAAAAGGAGTAATGAGCAGAACTTGATTTTTTAGGTGTGATTAGAAGTCTAATGCATGACATGGAGCATATTAGACTTGGAATCTTTAAATATATATCAACTTGACCTGAAACTAGCATATTGGCAGGCAGTTAAGTCATAATTAAGAAACCTAAAAGGACCCTCTGACATTGTGCTTTTTATGCATAGGTAACAACTTGCATAAAAAAAGGGTGCAATAGTCTTTACTATGGTAGGTTAAATGAGGAATGAACCTCCAAATATGTCTCCCAACATAGTAATGGTGCTAAAGTAACAAGAACCAGTCACATGTTACCTTGTCATAAGAAGAATTTATGATTCTATCCTTAAATGTGCAAGAGTCTATTTGGTTGAAGAGGTACGTGGATTATTTTATTGGAGAACCAAATATTACTACCCAGAAATGGTTTGCTAGGACAAGTTGCAATCACACGTGTCAAGAACCTTAAGTATTATCATAGATCAAACTGATTAGACATAAAAGTCAAATTCTGTTGACATGGTAGCACTCAAGGAGAGTGAACGTAAAATACTTTCCTACAAAGAAAATGGTTGTAGAGCCATTGAGGTAGCCTTAGTAAGGGGATGTGGTTCTTGAGCACATAAAAGCTTAACAATATTCGTAGATGGCAACTATGGCCCTACATGTTGTTCATAAATTATTTTCCTAATGTTCTCAAGTGATTGTCTAATAGTGTGAAATTCAAATAAGTTGTTTGGATACACTTATTATTAGAATATTTGAATATGCATTCTTATTTATGGATACTTGATGTGCATTTTTTAATATGAAAAGTATGTCGGGCAGACTTGAGATTAGTCCCCTGATTACATGGGTAACCACCTCCATTGATTTCAGTATCAATGGGAGATGAGGCTAGATTTTAAGTAAAATTATCACAAAGATAATTATTAGAATCTATCAATTTAAAATCATGAATTTCTCCTTGATAATGACAAAAGATCATTACAACATATGGGTAAAAATGAATTTTACCTAGTCTACCTCGAAGAGGTTATATATGCGTTCAAGTTAATAAGTAGATTTGAGAACTTAGTTTGGACAATATGGTATCCAAATATCATCTATGTAACATTTTGGATAAAGAACCAAAAGACATATGCTCCATGGAAAATGAGAGAATGCTGTAGCATATGTCTCATACCATGTGTGTAAGAGATGACTAATTGGGTTAATATAAATTAGATCTCTACTTATATTTGTGAGAGACCCCATAAGGCTATGGCCTTATATTGATGCCCTTAGGACTCCAATCAGTGTCTTGAGATATCTTAGTGTGTTGCCAAATAATCATGAGTGATTCGGTCTGGTGGGACAATTTAAAAAAATGAGATGGATTTGGTAGAGAGTCTTGTGAGAAGTGGAAGATCATTCGCAGAATCTCATTAATTTCTATTCATTTGTACACCAGTCATGACATATAGATCATAATTGGGAATATGAAATATGAGATTTGATGAGATCAAAGTCGAACATGTTAATGAGAGTGAAATGATCTAAGGTACTTGTATTCTTCTAACTACTCATTCGTGGTTCTCAATGACAGGGCATATATTCCTAACATATGTATGGCGTAGATCTCTCATAAATATGTTGGTCGCATGATCTATTTGCCTAGTATGAAGATTGTGTAGAAATAAAAGAAAAATAAGTTTTCCTTAGGGTGGAAATAAGCATTCCCTTATGTGTGAGTTGGAGATATTAGACTTAGGGTGTAATACACTCATAAAGGGTGCGAGCCCAACAAGCATATTAAGTTGACGGTTAGCCACCTCTGAAGCCCTTGTTCCTCGACTGTCTATTTAATATTAAAAGGGGACCAGTCTAAGAGAAAAAACACAGAAGACACACTAAAGGTTCTCTAAAGAGAATTTTATGCACAAAATCCTAGAGCTCTTAGGTTGTGGGATCGTAAAGGTTCTTTAAATTTTGAGTTCTTTCCTCGGCCAGTGATTCAAAGCCAAGGTTTGATCATCTTTCGCTGCAAGATTAAGGTAAATTCGGTAACGCTTAATTCAATGTATTAATTCCTTCATTTGGTTCAATGAAAACGTTGGTAAAATCCCTATTGCCACATTGGATGGAATAAAAATCACAATAATAAGAGAAAATTACATGATGTAAAAAAATTCTGCCATGCCTAATTCTAATGAAAGACTCTTTAGCCCTTTGAGGCAACGATCATCCACGAAGTTCATGTACTGCTAATTAACAAATAGTATAAAATATATAACAATCCCATAAAGAATGCTTGTCAAATAAAAAGTTAAATTTTAATTCACCCGGCATAATATCAAAATATAAAAATGCATACATGAAGCCAGGAGATACATTGATATATTCTAGGGAAGAATTTGGATCCACAGACAAGCACGTCTAAGGAGCAAGAAAGGACAAAACTTGGAAACAGAAATCCAACATTGAGACGTTGACCAACCACAGTGCTGTGCCCTACCAAATGAGCTAAGGTCGAGTCTGGCTGTGGTTCAGACATGTACAATAGAACATTAGCTTTGATGCTTTGGCCACATTAATGGGCCACTCAGTTCACACTACATTCTTCTAGATCCTACATCCAGCATGATGCAGTTGATGATCAAACAACAATGGAAAGTAAAGCAAAGAAGAAGAACCAATAATAGTGGATTACCACTGGCCTAAGGATCAATCTGCTTTCCTGGATACGGAAACACCTCTTGGATTGCTCAACTAAGAATGCAAATCACTACTTCTAGCAAAATGCTTTTGCCTGTGTTACTCAGATTGAGTGTTTAAGCTGCGTATGTCTGGATGTTATGACAACTGGCCTACTTTCTGAAAGTTTTGTTTGTTTTTTAAGTCAAAATCAGAATGTCGAGCATCCATATCTAGCCTGGAGTTCAGACTTCAGGTAAAATAAAGAATTTGAATCTACAAAATACAGCAACAACAAAGTATGGTTCCAGTCAAGTGGTGTTTGGCAAGACCCCGATATCTAGAGACCTATTGGAGCCTTCGAACATGATTTGAGTGACTATAGCTGTCGTTGACTAATGAATTAACGTGCACTACGAACTGATAGTGTTGGGTTTCGTGGCCCAAAATCCAAGTACCGGCACAGTGGGACCGTGCTACACAAGACACGGGCGTGTCAAGATGAAGAACGTCCAGTCGAAGAGGACAGAAAAACGGCACGGGGGTGCCGTGCCATGTGGCACAGGGTGACCGTGCCACGTGGCACGGTCGTGCCCCGTGTTTTTACGCCGCCTCTTTCGGGAGGCGGTTAGGGTTCTGTTCGAGGGGGGATTCCACCTAGCGGCTAGGGTTGCATGCTAAGGGGGAAAACCCTACTGTTTAGACCCTATATAAAGAGGGTCAAGCCTAGGATCTAAATAACTCCAGTACTCATACATACAATGAGAGGTAGAAGTACTTTGTGAGAGATTACAATAGAGAGGTTGTAATTCTGCTCTTAGAAAATCACTGTGGTGATTGTGATCGTGTTATATTCTTCCCGCTCATAGTGAATTGTTCTGGTGCTGTCGCCGTAAGTGGTTTTTCCCGTATTGGGTTTTTCACGTTAAATCTCTTGTCTTCTTATTTCTGTTTTCTGTTATTCACTTGAATTCTGAATCTCTAACTCATCCTATCGCTTCCGCTATTACTGTTACTCTGATATTATTCCTAACAAGTGGTATCAGAGTTTTGGTTATAGGATGTCTTCTCTCATGAAGGTAGATATTCAGAAATTCGATGGGGAGATTAGTTTTAATCTTTGGAAGGTGCAGATGAGAGCAGTTCTCATTCAACACGGGTTGTGGAAGGTTCTGAAGGGACCTCACGTGAAACCTGAGAAGATGACAGAAGAACAGTGGGCTGAAGATGTGAAGAAGAGACGTGGGTGGTTGACGGAGGACGAATGGGAGGAACTGGAGCTGAAAGCGGTTTCAGCCATACAGTTGTGCTTGGCACCACATGTCTTGCGAGAGGTGCTTGATAAGTCAACTGCGGTGGATCTTTGGCCTCGGCTGGAGGAACTCTAGATGACGAAGAGTCTTGCCAACAAGATCCGTTTGAAGGAAAGGTTATATACCTTTCGTATGGCTGAAGGTACCCCTGTCCAAAAGCATTTGAATGAGTTTAACTCTATTCTTGTTGACTTGGAGAGTCTAGATGTGAACGTTGAGGATGAGGATAAGGCTATTTTACTTGTTGTGTCGTTACCCCTTCTTATAAACACTTTAAGGAGATTATGCTATATAGTAATTCTAATACTATATCATTTGAGGATGTTAAGTCAAACCTGTTGTCTAAGGAGAAGTTTGATCTTGACATTCATGCTGATTTTGCTGAGGGATTAGCAGTAAGGGGTACAACAACTGAAAAGGGGAACGGTAATAGGAGTAAGAACCGTTTTAAGTCTAAAAATCCTCATGCTGGTAAGACCTGCAATTACTGTGGTAAATTGGGTCATATTGTTGCTAACTGCTGGAAATTGCAAAAGAAGAAGGAGAAAGAAGAAGATAATTCTCAGGAGCCTGCAGAAGCTTCGTTTGCTGAATCTGATTCTGATGGTGACGTTCTGTTTGCTACCTCTACTGAAGGGGGAGCAATTCTGATTGGATTCTTGATTCTGGGTGTACCTATCGTATGTGTCCTCACAAGGATTGGTTTTCAACATATGATCCAGTTGACTCAACTGTTGTTCACATGGGCAACAATTCCCAATGTAATGTAATTGGAATTGGTATTGTTAAAATCAAGACTCATGATGGTGTTGTCAGGACTCTATCGAATGCTCGTCACGTTCCTGACTTGAAGCGTAGCCTCATCTCGTTAGGCACCTTTGAATCCAAAGGGTGCAAATATTCAGCTGAAGGTGGAGTTCTGAAGGTCTCAAAGGGCAGTAGGATTCTGCTAAAGGGTTTAAGGCAAGGAGGCCTCAATGTCTTACAGGCATCTACTGTGACAGGTTATATGAAGGAAAGTTCATATAAGTCATCTCCCAGAGCTAAGTTCAAGCATTGCTCGGACTTAGTTGGTATTCGCAGTATTTGAGCGCCCTTCAGGGCATTACCCCTTGGAAGGGGCGTTACCCTTCGGGGTGCGATGACAGAGTCAGAAAGCAGTGATTGAAGATTTTGGTCCAAGGTGGAGATTGTTGAGTTTCGTGGCCCAAAATCAAAGTACCGGTACGGTGAGACCGTGCTACACAAGACACGGGCGTGTCAAGACGAAGAACGTCCAGTCGAAGAGGACAGAAAAACGGTACGGGTGTGCCGTGCGTGCCATGTGGCACTGGGTGACCGTGCCACGTGGCACGGTCGTGCCCCGTGTTTTTACGCCGCCTCTTTCGGAAGGCGGTTAGGGTTCTGTTCGAGGGGGGATTTCACCTGGCGGCTAGGGTTGCATGCTAAGGGGGAAAACCCTACCGTTTAGACCCTATATAAAGAGGGTCAAGCCTAGGATCTAAATAACTCCAGTACTCATACATACATTGAGAGGTAGAAGTACTTTGTGAGAGATTACGATAGAGAGGTTATAATTCTGCTCTTAGATCAAATCACTGTGGTGATTGTGATCGTGTTGTATTCTTCCCGCTCATAGTGAATTGTTCTGGTGCTGTCGCCGTCCGTGGTTTTTCCCGTATTAGGTTTTCCACGTTAAATCTCTTGTCTTCTTATTTCTGTTTTCTGTTATTCACTTGAATTCTGAATCTCTAACTCATCCTATCGCTTCCGCTATTACTGTTACTCTGATATTATTTCTAACAAGTGGTATCAGAGCTTTGGTTATAGGATGTCTTCTATCATGAAGGTAGATATTCAGAAATTCGATGGGGAGATTAGTTTTAATCTCTGGAAGGTGCAGATGAGAGCAGTTCTCATTCAACACGGGTTGTGGAAGGTTCTGAAGGGACCTCACGTGAAACCTGAGAAGATAACAGAAGAACAGTGGGCTGAAGATGTGAAGAAGAGACGTGGGTCGTTGACGGAGGACGAATGGGAGAAACTGGAGCTGAAAGTGGTTTCAGCCATACAGTTGTACTTGGCACCACACGTCTTGCGAGAGGTGCTTGATAAGACAACTGCGGTGGATCTTTATGCTTGGCTGGAGGAACTCTACATGACGAAGAGTCTCGCCAACAAGATCCGTTTGAAGGAAAGGTTGTGTACCTTTTGTATGGCTGAAGGTACCCCTGTCCAAAAGCATTTGAATGAGTTTAGCTCTATTCTTGTTGACTTAGAGAGTCTAAATGTGAAAGTTGAGGATGAGGATAAGGCTATTTTGCTTATTGTGTCGTTACCCCCTTCTTCTAAACACTTTAAGGAGATTATGCTATATAGTAATTCTAATACTATATCGTTTGAAGATGTTAAGTCAAACCTATTGTCTAAGAAGAAGTTTGATCTTGACATTCATATTGATTCTATTGAGGGATTAGCAGTAAGGGGTACAACAACTGAAAAGGGGAACGGTAATAGGAGTAAGAACCGTTCTAAGTCTAAAAATCCTCATGCTGGTAAGACTTGCAATTACTGTGGTAAATTGGATCATATTGTTGCTAACTGCTGGAAACTGCAAAAGAAGAAGGAGAAAGAAGAAGATAATTCTCAGGAGCCTGCAGAAGCTTCGTTTGCTGAATCTGATTCTGATGGTGACGTTCTGTTTCCTACATCTACTGAAGGGGGGAGCAATTCTGATTGGATTCTTGATTCTAGGTGTACCTATCATTTGTGTCCTCACAAGGATTAGTTTTCAACATATGATCCAGTTGACTCAACTGTTGTTCACATGGGCAACAATTCCCAATGTAATGTAATTGGAATTGGTACTGTTAAAATCAAGACTCATGATGGTGTTGTCAGGACTCTATCGAATGTTCATCACGTTCCTGACTTGAAGCGTAACCTCATCTCGTTGGGCACCCTTGAATCTAAAGGGTGCAAATATTCAGCTGAAGGTGGAGTTCTGAAGGTCTCAAAAGACAGTAGGATTCTGCTGAAGGGTTTGAGGCAAGGAGGCCTCAATGTCTTGCAGGCATCTACTGCGACAGGTTATATGAAGGAAAGTTCATATAAGTCATCTCCCAGAGCTAAGTTCAAGCATTGCTTGGACTTAGTTGGTATTCGCAGTATTTGAGCGCCCTTCGGGGCATTACCTCTTGGAAGGGGCGTCACACTTCGGGTTGCGATGACGGAGTCAGAAAGCAGTGATTGGAGATTTTGGTCCAAGGTGGAGATTGTTGGGTTTCGTGGCCCAAAATCCGAGTACCGGCACGGTGGGACCGTGCTACACAAGACACGGGCGTGTCAAGACGAAGAACGTCCAGTCGAAGAGGATAGAAAAACGGCACGGGGGTGCCGTGCCATGTGGCACGGCCGTGCCATGTGGCACTGGGTGACCGTGCCACGTGGCACGGTCGTGCCCCATGTTTTTACGCCGCCTCTTTCGGAAGGCGGTTAGGGTTCTGTTCGAGGAGGGATTCCACCTGGCGGCTAGGGTTGCATGCTAAGGGGGGAAACCCTACTATTTAGACCCTATATAAAGAGGGTCAAGCCTATGATCTAAATGACTCCAGTACTCATACATACATTGAGAGGTAGAAGTACTTTGTGAGAGATTACAATAGAGAGATTGTAATTCTACTCTTAGATCAAATCACTGTGGTGATTGTGATCGTGTTGTATTCTTCTCGCTCATAGTGAATTGTTCTGGTGCTGTCGCCGTCCGTGGTTTTTCCCGTATTGGGTTTTCCACGTTAAATCTCTTGTCTTCTTATTTCTGTTTTCTGTTATTCACTTGAATTCTGAATCTCTAACTCATCCTATCGCTTCCGCTATTACTGTTACTCTGATATTAATCCTAACAGATAGTGTATTAGCTAACCATCTAGAAAAGCAGAAGCAAGACAAGACAAGAGTCAGCATAGAACAAGATGACTGACTTCAGATGAATAAAATCATACCTTGTTACTAAAACAAAACACTCAAACAAACCTGCTGTTCGAGAACCAACTCAACCAAAAGCATAAGCTAATGGTTGAAGGCTCAAGGATAGGTTTATTCTCTAACACACCCCCTCACGCAAATGCCCTTTGGGCTTGAAGCGTGGCTGCTGCAAAGACTTCCCCTACCTTGTGTGATAAATTAATATGGGGGCTGCTGAGATTCAAACCCACGACTTCTCGTTCAAAAGGCTCTGATACCATGTTGAAGAACTAACTAAACCAAAAGCTTAAGCTGATGGTTGAAGGCTTAAGAATATGTTTATACTCTAACACTTGCCTCTTGACTGTCTAGAAAAGAGTTCATTTTCAACAAGATAAGCAACAATGGGGAATAAAAGAAAGTAAAGATAAACAGCAAATCTTAGTAGAGTCAAAACTCAAAAGTGATCTTGTGGCTTAGTTGGTTAGGTGTAGTAAGCAGGAGGTCTTGAGTTCTTTCAGTGTCTTCCAATCCTCTCCTGATACAAAAAATGTGCCATCTAGAAATATTGACCTCCAATAGCCTGGTTCTAGTTTCAGTTGCTATAGCTTGTGATTTGCTCTTATTCTATATATCTTTTCAGCTGCGGCTTAAATTATGTAACCTCTAAATATCTGTTTCCTGTTCAGACAGAAAAGAATTGCGCTAAGTACAAAAGAAACTCAAGAGAAAAGGCTTATATAGTATAACAAAGTAAAGAAACTACGAGGTAGATAGACGATGTCACCTATGCTCTTCAGGAAGAGAATAGAGGTTTAGGTTAGCTGAAAGTTGGAGCCCAAAAATTAGACAGTGACACCTTTCATGCAGATGCTAAGGCAGCATGACACTTCAACCCTTTGACACGATGATCACGCACGAAATTCATGAACCAAAAGAAAGGGGGAAAAAATTGGCATCATCCAGACTCGAACTGGAGACCTTCAGTGTCTTAGACTGACGTGATAAACAACTACACCACAACACCGGTGCACGCTTGCGTTACAGAAATGTTCCATCAAATGTAGTAGTGGAACAATATCTTGCACTCTAGTCCCGCAAGTTGAGGAAACAGGTCAGATATTAAGCCTGGAATGCTTCTCATTATTCAGGATATCCACTGAGCTCCATTGTCAGCAAACAGAATGAAGATACATCAAGATGTGGCAAGATATAAACACAAGCTGGATTCTGTTCTATTTTGTTTGTCTCCAGACATGTACAAGATACAACAAGAATGCTGAAGCACTGAAAGTTTTTGTTTATCGTGGTCGTGCCTTGCAAGAGTCAGAGGTACATAATGTTCTATTCCAGGGAAAAACGTGGAACCACAGACAAGCATGCCTAAGGAGCAAGAAAGGACAAAAATTTGAGACGGAACTCCAACCTACCGGATTTGAACCAGCATAGTAAGGATTATCTCGGACTGTGAGTCATTCAAAATTGACCAACTACAGTCCTCTGCTCCACCAACTGAGCTAAGGTCATGTCTGGCATAATGTCTGCTGAAAGTCCATCGTATTACAACATTTCTTTTTCCTATTTGCATTGCATGGCTATTATAGTCTTAATTACTGGTTGTGGTTGTTGTTAGCTTCCATTGACTTGCAATATATTTTATTAATATATTTTGATGAAAGACAAAAAAAAAGTGATCCATTGGTATGTTTATTATATTATATTTGGACTTGCTTTAGTGTTTCTATTGTTTATATGTGTTATGATTATAAGTAGATATTGGCATGATTGATTTTATATTATGTGTCACAATATCTTTGAGATAGTTTAATATTCAAATTTGAATACGTGATCTTTCTGATATTATCTTTTGTAATTCAAATCTGATTATAATATTATGAGATAAAATATGCCACTTTATTAGGGGTATTTGCCTAACAGGAATTTGATTTGCGTTGATATTTGCTCAACAAGATTTTAGGATCAAAGTGGATTTGGTGCTTGATTCTTGCTTTAATTATGGAAGACAATTGAAAAGGATTTCTAGAATATCTCCAATCAGCCACAAATAAAATTAGTCGTTGGAAGGAATTGCTTGTTGAAGTTACAAATTTTTCAAGGATACTGAACTGTGTTTCAAGGCCTTGAACTGAGTTGAAAATTTGGATGGGCCTAACGGCTAGTTTCTAATGGCTCTCTCAACGGTTTGCTATAAATATTGAAGTATCTTGAAGGCTGAGGACCAAGGAGAAAAAAACATAGCACAAGAAGAAAAGACAGGCGCTACACTTGCAAATCAAGAAGAGGAATTTGACAAGAGTTTGAACTCATGTTAGCATATTTATTTTATTCTCGACCAAAGTGTATCTTATAGTTGTTATCTTTCTTTTTATTGGGTTGGGTTGATTAGTCGAAGGGTCGACTACCCAAGTATAGTTGGGGTGTATCGCGTACGTTGGGACACCTAGAGTTGTAGGGTCAACTTGTAGGTTGTACGATTAGTGAATCGTGTATAATCGACTGACCTAATGAAAGAAAAAGGTTCAAAGTCCTATCGGCGAGGGACGCCCGTGGGTAGAGGACTAAGTGTGGCCGAATCTATATAAATAGCGTGTTTTGTCCACAATTATTTTTCCACATTTCTATTTTGATTATTTTGTGACTTTGATCATCATCTTATTCACTCCTCCAGGGTGATTTAACTAACCAAATCGAGCCAGCAGTTGTACAATAGAGTATTAGTTCTGCTGCCATGGTCAGAATAATTGGCCATTCAGTTCACAGTACATTCAAGTACAAACATTTTAGAAATGAGGCATCTAAAATGGAAAAATTTTATGCATTGCAGACAAATAAACAGGAAGCATGAGGTAGTTATTAATCGAACAAGAATGGAAACCAAAGCGAGGAAAAGAAACCAATGATAGTGGCCTAATGATCAATTTGCATGCCTAGTAAACAGGGCCAGACGTACCAAAATACCCCTTAGATAATTCAACCAAGAAAGCAAATCACTGTAGCACAAAAAAATTTCTTTCCCTGTTTTGTTCAGATTTTGACTACAAGCGTCGCAAGATGAGTATGTCCTTAATTAGACGTTATAAAGACCAACTTATTTTTTGGAAAGTGTCTTTTTTTTTTTTTAAAGCCGAAATCAATGTGACGACCATCCGTGTATATGCTCAAGCCTGGAGTTCAGACTTCAGGTAAAATTAAGAAGATGAACCTTTGAACATAAATCAATGGGGAGGAAAACAAAGTAAAGATCTAATACTGCAAATCCAAGCAGAGCCAGACATGCTCTTATAGCTCAGTTGGTTAGAGCACCCGTTTAATAAGCGGGAGGTCTTGGAATTCGACTCTCAACATGAGCAGCTACTTCTAAACTATTATTATCATTTTTGTTTCCCTTTCTTCCTCACCATATATAAAAAACATAAAGTCTAGAGATTCTGATCTCTGATACCTTCTTGTAGTATAGGTTGTCAATGAATTCTGATCTGCTCAGGTCTCCTATGCCTCTTTCCCACTTTTGCTCAAAAAGCTTTTACCTCTGACACTTTCACTGGGGGTTGTTAGGGGTTCTAGCATGCGATTTTTTTAGTGTAATTTAATTTAGGTTTTAGGGAATAAAAACTCCATTGAGAGGATTAGATCAGGGTTGTATTGGATTAATTTTGGATTCAAGCACTGGGATTTCAAGTTCTTCCTATCAATCTATAAGTTTTCTCCTCTCTCTCTACCTTTGTATTTCAGTTTCGTTCTTGTTTGTTCGTGTTATGATTTTGTTAGTTTAGATTGTATTTAGTTTTAATGCTTACTTTTCATTGTTAATCCATGATTTATTAGGCCGTTAGATTTGATTAGTTTTATTCTCTTTCCTGCATCTTCATGCTTGTTATGTTCTTTGTCAGCTTAGGTTTGAATTTGGGTTTTTGTATTTTGCTGTTGATTAGTTGGTAGATTTTATTGGCTTGAATTGTGATTAGCCTTTTGATAGCTAATTAGTCTTATATTAGGCCTAACCATACCCAATCTATGCCTAGAACTTAGAGTTTTATCTCGCACCCCCCAATGTTTGATGAAATGCTTGAAAGAGCTTTCATCCATATTTTTGAGTGATTAACTTATGCTAAGAGGTGAGGTCAATTAGCTAGTGTGGGAGAGGGAATAGCCAAGTTCGGGACATAAAAATGATATTCGATTTGAGCTAGGTCTAGAGTTGCTAATTTTATGGTCTAATTGGGCTAACCCTATGAAAATAGGTGGTTAGACTAATTAAACTAGCTCATGACCCTTGAGAGAGGGCTTGGATGGTCTTCGATGGTGCAACCGACCATCTCTCGTTCATAATGTAGTTTGGGTAGGTTAGGACTCATCCCAATTAGTTGGTTCGTTCATTGGTCAAATCACAACTCCAAGTCGCTTTTTCTATGTTTGTTAATGTAGTTTAGTTTACCCTCCTTCCCTTTCGATTAGCCTAGTTTGAACCACTTAAACGAATCCCGGTACTTGAAACCCAACTTCCAGTGGACGACACCCCGAGTACTCAACGATAAACCTTGCACTTAGGGTTATAAATTTAAAACTCGAATTCTTCCTATCAACCATAAGGTCCAAACGAGAGTTGTCTTTGAAAAGCAAGCGATGATCAGCAGTGCCATGTAGATACCTGAAAATACGCTTATCAACATAAAGGTTAGAGGTGCGTGGAGCATGCACAAATTGGGAAATTACATGTACTGCATGAGCAATATCAGGTCTAGTCATGGTGAGATACTACAGTGCCGCAACCATGCAGCAAAACTCAGTAGGATCAGTAAGTAACTCACCATCAGAAAGGGAGAGTGTGGTTCGTAAAACACATGGGGTGCGCACAGATTTAAGAGTATGGAGATGGAATTTCTTAAGCAAGTCAGAAACATATTTATGTTGAAATAGAAAAAGACCGGAAGAGATGCACACCACCTAAAACCCTAGGGAGTAGTGAAGGTCATCAAGATCTTTCATAGCAAACTGAGTGGACAATGTGGCAATAAAAGAATGAATGAGAGTAGGACAATTACCAGTGAGGAGCATATTATCCACATAAAGGAGAAGTATAAGTATGGTGAATTACAATAAACAAACATGAAGGAATCAACCTTGCTGCATATGAAACCTTTTGACAGAAAGAAGGAACTAAAACGGTGAAACCAAGCATGGGGTGCATGTTTCAAACCATACAAGGACTTCTTAAATTGACAAACATGATGTGCAAAATAAGGATGAACAAATCCAGGAGGTTGTTGCATATAAACTTCCTCATCTAGGTAGCCATGTAAGAAAGCATTTTTAACATCAAGTTGACAAATAGTCCAATTACAAGAAATAGGCACAGAGAGAATTAAACGAACAGTGGAAGTTTTAACAACGGGCCTAAAGGTTTCATAGTAGTCAATACATGCTTGTTGGTGATTGCCAAGAGCCACGAGGTGTGCTTTACAGCATTCAACTGATCTGTCTGATGCAAATTTTATTTTAAAAATCCACTTGTAACCGACTACATTCACAGAAGGAGTTTGTGGTATAAGCTCCCAAGTATCATTTTCCACAAATGCATTAAACTCCTCTGCCATAGCATGACGCCATGTATAGTGTTTAACAACCTGCGAAAAACAGGTAAGATTAGGATCCACATGCTCAATACTCAAAGATAAAATGCGTTTAGGTTTAAAAAATTCTAGATTTGGCACAAGTTTACACAGGATGCTGATTTTGCAAGGGAAGCCAATTAGGAGCAGTGGAGATTAAGGTAGTGGATGACACAGGCTGGGCTGACACAAACGATGAAGGCTGCTGCGATTGGTCTAGGCTGGACAACCCAATAGGCCTAAAAGATGGGTCAATCCTAGTAGGTGAGGTGTGTGCTGAATGAGCAGGAAGGGATGAAGGAGGCATAGGCTAAGAGGAACACGCTAAGGCTGACGCATGGGCAGGACTGGGTGCAACACTTGGTGGGTTGGACTTCACGAGGCAAAGGACGTTGGGTGGAGTGGATGAACGGATTGTGCCAGGCACGGACTGACATAGGCTGGGCAGACCAACTGATGAGGCTGGATTAGGAGAGCTACCCACCATGGAAGGAAAATAAGGGAAATAGGTGGAGGTAGACGGTGGAGAGTTACGCTTACTAACGATTTTTAGGTAGGGAAATTTATGTTCATGAAATATAACATGATGGTTTATATAGATACGACCAGTGATAGGATCAAGACACTTATAAGCCTTATAATGTGAGCCATATCCAATAAAGACACACCATACAGATCAAGGTTGAAGTTTGTGCTTAGTATAAGGAGTTAAATTGGGAAAACATAGTGACCTAAAAATTCTCAAAAAACTGTAATCAAGAGGTTTTGAAAACAATTTGAAGATGGGGGATAGACCATTAAGAATAGGAGTTGGCAACCTATTAATAACATACATAACAGTTAAAACTACATCATGCCAGAAAGTATCGGGCATATTAGCATCAATAAGCATAGTGCGGGCTATTTCAACAATGCTTCAACGTTTGCATTCATCACCACCATTTTGTTGTTGAGCATGAGGAGCAGACTTACGAAAATAAATCCCATTGGTAACCATATGATTAACAAAAGGACCATTGTCATACTCTCTACCGCCATCACTTTGAAAATAGATAATCTTGGTCTTAAATAAATTTTCAACCAGTTTTTGAAATTGAATTGAAAACATGAAGAGCATCAGACTTTTTACATATAGGAAATAACCAAGAACATCGAGAAAAATCATCAACAAACAAAATATAATATTTATGACCATTGGTGGAAGAAATAGGGGAATCACTATGTATTAAAAATAATGGTCTATTAGAACAATGTTCAACCTCTGTAAACGGTAGTCTAGTAGATTTACCTAAACAGCATGAATCACAATCAGAAGAAAACCTAGTTGTCATAGCAACAGGCTTATTTGAGTGAAGAAAATCTACATACCCTAGAACTAGTATGACCTAACCAACGATGCCAGATGTCGGCTAACTAATGAATTGTAAAAAGGGCACGTGGTTGAATGGGACAAAGATCTTTATTACTTCGGACCCGAAGAAGAAGCTTTCCTGTTACCTTGTCCTGCATAGAAACATAAAATTCATCAAATATAATTAACTTGGCAATTATTGTCTTTGCATAATCGGCGTATAGAAATTAAATTATGTTTTAAAAGAGGCACTTGAAAAACAGAATTTAACTTCAATAATTTTTCAAGAGTAGAAAGAACACAATTGCCAACATTAGTGATGGGAAGCTTTGCACCATTCGCTACAACTATTCGTGTAGAACTAGTAGAAGGGATTTTCGAAAGAAAATTACCATCATAGAGAGTCATGTAAGCTGAAGCACCTGACTCGGGATACCACATGGTTTCTTGGCCATTACCAAGAGACAAAGTAGCAAGGGAGAGAGATTCAGGAGTTTGACCTACACTATGAGGGAAACGAGGACACTGATCAAGAGCAGAGTGCCCAGAGGTAAAACAAATTTGATAGGTGAGATGAGGGCCGAACCCAACAATCCAGATTGAGGTCAGGAACCTATATGGCAGTGGTTAGTGCATGATTGAACATGAGTATCAAACATGAAGAAACCAAATTGCTCATACACTAATACAAGTACTTGCAGCCACACTCCAAGACTGAGATGTAGAGGACTGATTTCGATTTCGATTCCCACCTCCTCCTCTACGGTTCTGACAGTTTCGATTATTATACCGGCCAGCCACGGTTATTGTTACGGTTGTTGTTGTTAGGGCAGCTGTCATTTAAGGGTTGTAGAGAGGAGCCCGAGAGCCGGGTGGCAAGAGCCGGGTGGGTGACGTTGTGGTCATCTCCACCCAAGATTCGGAGATGCTATTCATGTAGGAGCAAGCGCGGGCATAGATTATCAAAGGTAAGTTGTAGGGGTAAGTGAGTTAAGGTGGTGACCAATGTCTCATACTCCCGACCAAGCCCCATTAGTTATATGAACCAGATCAGTTTGAAATACCGTAGAGTTGATAGACGCAAGATTATTGGCAATAGTTTTGATTTCATGGAGATAAGCATCCATGGACTGGGTATCAAACTTGCGAATATTAGTGAGCATCCGTTTAAGTTCAAGAGCTCGAGCCATGCTCGAATGCATGAACCGATGCATGAGGCGTTCCCAGACATGGTAGGACAAGGGCGAGTTATGGATGTCAATGAGAACCTCAGGAGACGAGGTTGCAAAGAGCCATGATCAGGCACTTTGATCAAGTCGAATCGAGTCTTGGAAAGCCAGATTAATGTAAATCTCACCATTAAAAGAGGTGAGGGTGGAAGTAGGGGTCAGGTATGACCCGTCAACAAGGCTGAGCAATCCATGTGACACTAACACAACATAGAACTGAGTCAGCTAGGTTAGATAGTCTTCAGCGGAGGAGAGGCAGACTGTCATAATGTTTGTAATATTAAGAGCAGCTAAAGAGAGTCCATGAGGAAAAGGAAGAGAAGCCGGTGGCACGGTTTGAAGGTAAGTAGCAAAATTCATGGCAGATGTAGTTGGATTTGCACTGGACGAACCAACTTCAAAAGTGGAGTGGGGAAGCAATGCCCGGAAAGACAAAAGGAGGAATCTTGACTCACGAAAAGTAAGTTGAGAGGCAACGACGGGTGAGAATTGTAGGTTGCCAGAAAGTTATTAAATTAAAAAGGATACCATGCTACCGGAGGTGGGGAAGAAAGAAGAGGGACAGAGTTGGTGGTATGCGGGGCTGTTAGCATAGGAATAGACAGTTCTAGAGGATGTCAAGGAGTATGAACATGGTGTGGGGTTGCCTGGTTTGACATAGGAGCAACAGAGGAGATGACTCACTGTGTGAAGAAGGGGTGCTTAGCTTTACTAGACCAAAGGAGAGACCGAAGCAGCTTGGAGGAGGGATGTCGGCCATGGAGATGGAGTTCACGACAGTAGTGTTTAAAGAATAGGCATAGGTTTAGGGTTAGGCTCTGATACCATGTACGGAATTATGGTGCCTATCCCAATTAGGGTGGAGTGATATATATTTATTTGTCAAACTAGGGTTTACATGGTATAAGACTTATAGATACAAGGCCCAATATAAACATATATACTGAAAAGGTAGAGCAACAAGTCTGAATTTTGGGAGTGAAAATCTCACCCTGCATTCATTCATCTTTGCAATATATATATATACAAGGAGTTAATTGCCAAAGACATTAACCTACTTTCCTAAATAATGAACTATGAATATAGAAATAGAATAACAAATATATGTACAATATCCTAAATATGGACTATTCCCAATACCCCCCTCAAGTTGGTGCATGGAGATTGCACATGCCCAACTTGCAAAGAAGATATTCAAATTGTGGTCGACCAAATGCTTTGGTAAAAGTGTCCGCAAGCTGTTCCTGTGTAGGGACATATATGGCCGAAATGACCCCTTTGAGGATCTCATCTCGAACATAATGACAATCAACCTCAATATGTTTGGTACGCTAATGGAAAACTAGATTTTTAGCAATATATAAGGCAGCATGGCTGTCACAATATAGTTTCATGGACTCCTTATGCTCCACTCCCAGAGATGAGAGGATCCCTTTGAGCCGTTTAAGCTCGCTAGTAGTCATAGCCATAGATCGATACTCCACCTTCGCCGAAGAATGTGACATAGTATGTTGCTTTTTGGTCTTCCAAGAGACAGGAGAATTACCCAGAGAAATAAACTAGCCAGTAAGAGACTGTTGTGTTAATGGACACCCTGCCCAATCCAAATCACACCACCAATGGATTTTAAGGTCACACTTACTACGAAGCAGAATTTCTTGCCTTGGGTTCCCCTTCAAGGAAAGAACAACCCACAATGCTGCTTCCCAATGTTCATCCCTCGGGTGTTACATGAATTGAGACAAGAAATGTGCACAATATGATAGGTCAGGACGCGTGAAACAAAGGTAGATGAGGAGACCTACTAGTCGGCGATATTTTTCGGGATCATGTAGGAATGGTCCATCGGCTAAAGCTAATTGATGTTGCTGCTTCAGTGGAGTGCTAGCGGATTTGGCACCTACCAATCCCGCTTCAGAAATGATATCCAAAGCATATTTATGCTGAAAAATCCCCTCTGCACTTCGAGTGACTTCGACGCCTAAAAAATATTTGAGAGCCCCCAAATCCTTCATGTGAAAATACTCACTCAAGTAGGATTTAAACTCCACAATAGCCTCATGATTATTACCGAAAATAATTAAGTCAACTACATGGACAAGGAGATTCAGTAGAGTATCGTTGTTCTGCAGAGTAAACAGCGAATAATCTGAATATGGCTATGTGAAACCGTATGCCAACAAGGCCGATGATAACTTGGCAAACCAACATCGCGATGCCTGTTTCAGCCCATACAGTAACTTTTTGAGCCGACACACTTTCTTGGAATTTGCAACTCGGAATCCTGGAGGTATTTTCATGTAGACTTCCTCATGTAGATCACCATGTAAAAAAGCGTTGTGCTCATCCATTTGATGTATTTCCCACTGCTTAGCCGTGGCCACTGCAAGAAATGTTCTAACTGTGACCATTTTCTCCACTGGAGCAAATGTGTCTATAAATTCAATTCCCACAATCTGATGATTACCAAAGGTGACTAAACAAGCTCTGTAGCACTCCACGTGTAAATCAGATCTATATTTGATTTTAATGACCCATTTACAGCCAAGAGCTTTCTCCTCAGGTGGCAGATCAATAATTTCCTATGTCTCATTATCCTCAAGCGCATTACAGCATCTCTCCACCGTTCATCTGTTGCTGCATCAAAGCAGTTCACTGGCTCAAGACCTGAAGTAATAGCTACAAGAAAATTTCTGTGGTGCAGAGAGAATTTATCACAGCTTACATAGTGTGCCACAGGATAGGGCATACCTGGAAGATGCTATTGCGTGGGTGCACAATCAGATGGACTCAATTTTCAGGTAGAATGAGTAATATAGTCACGCAAATGAATTAAAGGCTCCTTCTTCCAATGCCTGCAACCCAACACATTAGAAGTATCTACCACAGTCTCAAGAGTGTCATCATGGGTGGATGCTGAGAGTTGGTCTCCTTCCAAAAAATGCCTATTTGGTTCATTGTCAGTCGGTCTATGAGAAGGAACCCTAACTGATGGTGGGCCGCTATCCACTTGGGTTGTCAATCTCTCAATAGGAAGAAGGGACACCCCAGATGCTTGGTCCATGCCATCTTCACGCCATCTCTATGCCATCTCCATGGGGGTCTTGGGCATCTCCCTCCGTTTGGGTTGCTTCGCCCTCACCTGCACGCTGGGCTTGGCCATCCACACCCCCCCTCACTTCCTCACACTCATCTAAGTCCCAATTCCCACACTCCTCTTGACAAGCCTCCCTTATTTGAGTGTCATTAGTAACATCCAAAGCAAATAGAAATTTATCCTCACAAAATTCCACATCCCGGGAGACAAAAAATGTCTGAGTCTCTAAATCATACAATATCCATCCCTTTTTGCCATAAGGATAACCCATAAACACACATTTTCGACTCCAACTCACAAATTTATCCCTCTTTGCCCCTTGGTTGTGTGCATAACACAAGGACCCAACCACTCTAGGATGTTCATAGCAAGGTACATGCCCATAAAGAATTTCATAAGGGGTTTCATAAGGGGTTCTGCCATCTAGGACCATGGAAGGTGACCGATTTATTAAATAACCAGCAGTTAAAACACATACCCCCCAAAAACTGATTGGTAAATGCCCTTGAAATCGAACAACCCGAGCTACATTCATAATATGTTTATGTTTGCGCTCTACCCAACCATTTTATTGTAGTGTCCTAGTGCAATAAGTTTGAAAGATTATTCCATTGGCCAAGAAATAATTTTTCATGTGAGTAAACTCAGTCCCGTTATCACTCCAGACAATTTTGACATGCTTATTAAATTGTCTAGTAACCATAGCAAAGAAATTCTTCGAAGTTTGGGTCACATCCTTCTTACCAACCAACAACGTTACCCAAATAGCACAAGAAAAATCATCCACAATAGTCAAGAAATAATGAGCAGCACAAGAAGAAGCGACTTTATAGGGTCCCCATAAATCACAGTGAATAAGTTTAAAACAAATCCGAAGTTTTATTGTCACTAAGCAGAAAACTATTTCTAGCTTGCTTTGTACGATGGCATACATTACAATTTTTATTCAACACCTCACTACTTTTTCTAATATCAACTACGGGAACTAACTTGGTAATTTCGAGAGAAGGATGACCCAATCTGGCATACCACCAATCAACCGACCCCACTCCTTGTGCTGTATGTGCATTTATGCTTGGTTTTTCCCGGAAATAGTAGAGTTCATCTTTTCGCTCAACCGCACCAATCAGCATCTTCAAAGTGCAGCCCTATAAAATACACATATGTTTAGAAAAAGCTGTAATACAATCGGATTCATCCACAACCTGTGGCACAGAAATCAAATTACAAGCTAATTCGGGAACATAAAGAATGTTTGATAACACCACATTATCATCAAGTTGAACGGATCTTTCCTCGGTAGCAAGCATAGTACTACCGTTTGGCAAATCGATAGAGCAGCTCCGAATTGGCTTCAAATCATTTAATCGTCCCAAATTTCCGGTCATATGATTTGAAGCCCCAGTGTTAATAATCCAAGGGTCACAATTTGTCTTACCAGTCATCTTTTCGGCAGAGTTAGCTCGGTGGGAATTAATTAATTCAAGAAGTGATTGGCACTGATCCTTGTTTAGATTTGGCGTCCCATGCTCATCGCCATTGGCACTGAATCCTTATTTAGATTTGGCATCCCATGCTCATCGCCTCCAACGCCAATACCGTCGCTCCCACTCACCTGGGCAGCGTTTGCTCTGGGTGTGCCGTCCCTGCCTTTGCCACTGCTCACACCTCCTCTGCCACGTCCTACTGATTTCAAGTCCCTCGTGTGTTCTCCCCACCATTTCGGATACCCCACAAGCTGAAAACAATTCCCAGCTTCATGATCCGTCTTTTTACAGTGAGTACAAGTCACTATTTTGTCTCGCTATTCGCCTCACCCCTACGATCTGAAGTTAGAAGTGCCATGATTTCTTCTTGGTCAGTTTGTGAACGGGTCATGGTTTTGACTCGTTCTTCCTGGACCAGAATCGAGTAAACCCTATTCATCGTTGGCAGAGGTTCGGTGGCTAGCAAGCTCGATCTCACCGTCCCACAGTTGTCTCTGTCAAGGCCCATCAGGAATTTATGAACACGCTCCTCCTCACACTTTTTCTCCAATTTCGGGCCAATCTCGCATTTGCAATCTCCGCATTCGTCAGTAGGAATCTGGTCATAGTTCGTCAATTCGTCCCGTAAGGTCTTCAATTTTCCATGGTATGCCACTATGGACAGCCCCCGCTGCTTGCAGTCAGACAGTTCGGCCATCAACTATTGAATTAGAAGTCCATTTGCCACTGAAAATCGGTCCTTTATGTCCTACCAGAGGTCCTTTGCATTTTCTATGTATGACACGGTTGAACGCAAGCCCGGTTCGATAGTATTCCAAATCCATGAAACAAGCATAGATTGCACAGTCCACCACTTGTCTATGTCTGGAGAGTTGGCGCTTGGTTGAGTAATTTTCCCTTCGATAAATCCCCACTTTCGTCTTGCCCTCAACGAGGTCCGTATGGCTCTTGCCCGTTCTTCATAGTTGTCTCCTTGCAATCGAACTTGTGTGATGACATTCCCAGGGCTATCATTCGAGTTCAGGTCATAAGGTGAAGGTGTCTTCTTTAAAATCTCGGGTTTCAGTTTTTCTTCGTTCTCAGCCATTGGCTCTGATACCATGGAAAGGCAGAGCAACAAGTCTGAATTTTGGGATTGAAAGTCTCACCCTACATTCATTCATCTTTGCAAAATATATATACAAGGAATTAATCGCCGAAGACATTAACCTACTTTCCTAAATAATGAACTATGAATATGGAAACAAAATAACAAATATATGTACAATATCCTAAATATGGACAGTTCCCAATATATACATATACACTATTGCATGTCGAATATGTGTTGGCCGGATGGCCAACACTTCCACTCTCCTCCTCCCCCACCCAGATTCGAACCTGGGGGGCGCAATTTTTGTCTTTTGGAGAAATTGTGTGTGAGGATGTGGTCCTGGGCTCTATCCTAAGCTTTGACATCCCCTTGTCTCTAGCCCATTACAGGTCCACTGGGTATTCCTTGAGATAGGGGCCGCCCGTGGGCTGGGGCTGCTTACCATTGTTTTAAAAAAAAAAAAAAGATACACGATTGCATGTGAACTGGCAACCTAAGGATTATCAGTGGATAATTCCAACTGAGCTAGAGTTGGGTCGCATACCATGGCTGCAGAAAGTCCAATATGTTTTAGTTAATTTCATTTGCACGGCCTTTTGTTAATTACAGATATTGTTCCCGCATGCTCAATAGAATGTTAAATTTGATGCCTAAGATAGTTTAAGACTCTCAGTTCACAAAATATTTTACTGTATTCTCCTTCGGACTTATTTCCTTCAAGTGCTAACATTTAGAAATAAGACAACTATTCTGGAAGCTGCAGCATGACATATAGTCATCAAAGCCAGAAGGATGGAAGTTAACGCAAGGAAAAAAGAAGCAAAAATGGATTTGAACCTGCAGCCAAAATATCAGTCTGCATGTCCAGTAGGCAGGGCCATACTCACTAAAAAACCTATCGGATCGCCCATTATGGATGCAAATCACTACTTATGTCCATCCTGGGATTCAGATTTCATAGGTTAAGACGTGAGCCCATGAGTATTCCCACTCTTGATGAGCATCACAAAACCAGAAGCACCCAAAAAAAAAAAAAAAAAAAAAAAAAGGAAAAGTCCTAACTGTCGGATTCGAACCCGCAACCTGAGGAGTATCGGTGGATCAAGGACCGACTACAGTCCTCCGCTCTACCCGCTGAGCTAAGTTCGATTCTGTCATCAGATTCGTTGATAGTATATATTTTAACATCCGTTAAAAACAACGGTCACAATCTCATGTTGCTTCCAGTTTGGACCGGGCGCTTCCAATGAGAATGTTAGTTTAGAAGCCCAAAATAATTGACCATTCTCCATAAACAGTACTGTATCCTTCTACAAAGGCATTTACTTTGGGTATCAAAATTTAAAAATGAGACAACCATTGTGGCAGTGAAATAGGAAAAATTTTACATTACAAACAAATAAATAAGGGAAGCAGCTACAGCAGCAAATAGCTATTGAATGTAGGAAAAACCACAACAAAAAGAAGGATATAAACTAAAATAAAGAAAAAGAATGAACAAAACGGTCCGACCTGCCAGATTTTAACCAGCAAAGTGGACATGAATCTGCTGGGGTACATGCATGGCAAGACTTTTTCTCCACTCTAGTAACTGAGCTAGCGTCAGATCATGTACCTCTCACAAGAAAGAGCCCAGTTGACACTTGATACATTAAGAGAAAATCAATGGAAGCTCGAAAACTAATTCTAATATGGTTGACAGTTGATTGTACATCTAATTCTAATCTTCATCAATCAAGAAGAGTAAATATAAAAGCTACAGATAAAGCCACCAGACCACAGTCCCAACAAGAAAAGCTTCTGAAAAATGTCTCACTTTTAATGTGCATATACCGTGAATCTTGTTCACTATGAATGTTCCAAAAAGCCTTATTTTACTGGGGTGATACATTTCTTTCTGCAGCCTATCTCATCAATCGTATGTCCTTAAAAGCACTCGATTTCCATACACCCTTTGAGATGCTTCTTGGCAGGAAAAAGAAAAAAAGATTGTCCCTCGTACTGAGCACTTTCACATTGAATAAACCTCCAAAAGATGAAAAGAACTTCCGAAATGTAGTCTAGAGTAAATATAAAAGCTACATGCAAAACCACAAGCACCACAAACCCAACAAGAAAAAGTTATTGCAAAATATCCCTTGCCCTCCCAGGTACTTTGTTCATTTCTAAACCTAATTATTGCTTTCACCAGCAGGATCAGAGCATCAGACAACGGGAGCTCAGAAATGGCTCCTTTATTATTATTCTTTTCTCAACTGGTTTCCTTCCATTTTCTTGGCTACCAAACTCTCTCATATCCACCTTGGAAACAGCACCAAATTTATCAAACTGAAGGCCCAAAATAAGCGAACCATAAAGAACACCGATAGGAATATTATGTGCAAAGATTGAAAAACACTGGAATTGGTTGCAGGGCTTGCACCGTATTTTCTGACAGATCGAGGTCCTTTCTTGGGGCCTTGGAAATGGCATTTGTAGTTAACAACTTCAGAGGGTGTAGAAAATAATTGTGTTTGAGAATTTGGGAGCTAATCAGGACCAATCATGTGTGCCGTGCGTATGTATTTGACTTCGTTGCTTTTAAGCCTTGAGTACAAGTAATTATATAGCATTACAAGCATGCATGCCTCTTTCTAATACTAACCCTAGCCGTGGACTATGCAAGCCATAGAGTCCAACTCAATTACAAATAACGGAATATGACCAAATGATATCTAAGCAAGTATTTTATTTCCTTAACACTCCTCGCAAGTTGGAGCATGCAAGTTTGCCATGCCAACTTGCCATTCAGATACTAAAATTGACGTTTTCCAAGTGCCTTCATGAGAATGTCTGCAGGTTGATGCTAAGAGCTAACTTGTGCAAGTGAGACGAGTCCTGATATGAGTTTCTCACAAACAAAATAACAATCAAGTTCAATATGTGTTTGGTTCTTTCATGGAAGATCGGATTTCTGGCAATGTGCAAAGCTTCTTGACTGTCACAAAATAATCTCATCGGCTAGTTATGAAAAACGCCCAAGGATGCCAAAAATGTACGCACCCAAACTAGCTCGCCACTCGCAACCGCCATGGCTCTGTATGACGTATGTTAATTCGGGCCTTGTTATGGTAAGACAGATAAGCCAGCCAACCAGGCATCGATATCGCGTAGCATCATTCAACTCTCTCCCTGTTGCTAAGGTGAGCTTGTGATTTTTCTAAATGGGAAAATCAGCTGGCTTTGCCCCCAATAGTTTGTACTCATTAGTTATTTCCATAGCATATTTGCATTGATATAGAAACATTCCTTCAGGGCCACATGCCACCTCAATACCAAGAAAGTATTTTAGAGATCCAAAATCCTTAATGCTAAAACAGGTATTGAGATAGGCTTTGAATTCCTTAGAAGCATCAGCATTATTGCTAGCTAGCACGATGTCAATCATATAGACAAGTAATGACATAACACTTCACCTTTTCGGTAAATGAAAAGTGAGTAATCAGAATATGATCTAACAAAACCATACTCTCCTAGTTTAGTGGATAGCTTGGCAAACCACTGTCGTGGGGGTTAACAAAGGCTATATAAGGATTTCTTCAATCTGTACAGCTTACTTGGATTACTAGACCTAAATCTAGGAGGCATCTTCATAAACACTTCTTCCTCCAAGTCTCCATGTAGAAAGACATTGTTTACATCCATCTGATGTTGTTCCCATCCTTTGGCAACAGCAACTAATAAGATAATTCTCACACTAGTCATTTTTCTAACGGGTGCAAATGCTTCATTGTAGCTGAATCCTTCAAGTTGTCAACTTGATGATCACCATGGATCACCAATCAAGTCTTGTATCGATGAATACTCCCATCGACATTATACTTAACTCAGTAAATCCATTTTACAACTAATGGGCTTCTTACCTGGAGGGAGATCTTCAATCGACAAAGTTTGATTTTTCTCCAAGGCCTCAATTTCCTCGGCCATGGCCTCGCGCCACTTTAGGTCTCTCACTGTCTCCTGAAAATATTTGGGCTTAATGACCATTGTTATAGTGGCCAAAAAATTTTGATAAGAAAGCGAAAAATGGTTAGATGTGATATAATTCGCTATAGGATAACACGTACCTGAGGCTCCTTTTTGATCATTGGGTCTAGCGCTATAACACAAATAATCAGCATACGACGCGGGCTTTTTATTGGGTCTGGCTAGCCTGCTCGTGCCATGGTCTGCTTCTGACTGGGCTGGTGTTGGCAAGTTAGAGTGGGCCCAGTCAGCATGGCCTGGTCCTATCTTGATATGGGCCTAATTCACCTCATTGTTTTTGTGTGCAGGCGCATGTGTAGGATCCTCCTGCTCGTTTGTCCAGGTTGTGCACAGGAGTTTGGTGGACTGGGCTGTGACAAGCCCAGTTGGCCACTCCCCCTTGCTCCAAGCGTGGACTCCATAGGCAGAGGCTGGGATGGGCCTCCCTTGCGTGGATCCTGGGCAGCCCAGTCTGTATGGCAGATGGAAGAGTTTTAGAATTAGTGGGCAGCACGTCTTCATCAGCAAACAACCAAATAGTGTCATTGTAATTTTGGGAAGGATTTTATGACTCACTTCGGTGTGCAATCTTCTCAAAAGGAAAAATATTTTCATAAAAGATGACATCCCGACTCACAAAATATTCATATGTTTCTAAATCAAACACTTTCCAACCCTTTCGCCTAAAGGGGTAACCCACAAAGAAGCACTTCCTTCCTTGGGGAGAAACTTTGTCCTTGCTTCTCTTATTGTGTGCAAAGTATAGTGTTCCAAACACCTTAATGTGATCGTAAGAAGGTTTTTGGTGATGAAGAGTCTCATAGGGTGTTTTCCCATCCAATAACTTATTAGGTGTTCTATTAATTAAATGGGCTGTCGCAAGCACACATTCATCCCAAAATTTCATGGGCAACCTAGCTTGAAAACGAAGAGCTCAAGCCACATTCAGGACATGTCTATGTTTCCGCTCAACTCTACCACTTTGTTGCAGTGTATCAATGCAATTACTTTGGTGTAAAATTCTATGTTGATGGTAGAATCTTTGCATTGGTCTACAGGTAAACTTCGACCCATTGTCGCTCCTCACAATTTTAACATTGGTCCCGAATTGATTTTGGGCAATAGCATTGAAATCCTTCAAAGTTGACTTATTCTGTCCCTTTCAATCATCAGATAAGCCCAAGTGCCTCGACTTGCATCATCCACTGTTGTGAGAAAATAATTGGCTCCATAAGGGAGTGCATCTCTATAAGACCCCCAAATATCACAATGAATAAGATCAAAAATACACTTAGCTTTGGAGCTTACGGGAAAACGAATGCGAGTTTGCTTTGCACGATGAAAAGTTTCACACAAATCATTTTTATTATTATAATTGATAACACCTAAACTACTTGATAAAAATGATAAAACTTCATGAGATGGATGCCCTAGCCACTTGTGCATTAAGTTGACGTATTGACCGCATTAACTTGATTCTTTTCCAATGACCCTTATTTGAAGTAGTAAATTCCTCCTCTTTGCTCACCCACACCAATCGGCTCACAGTATGGTCCTACAAAACACAAAAATCATCAAAAAATGCCACATTATATCTTAACTCCTTACATAATTTTGCAATTGAAGTAAGGTTGCATTTAAGCGACGAAACATATAAAACTTTATTCAACTTGATCTGCTCTCCTAATGTCATGGATTCATCCTTGCTAGCAAAGGTATGGGTTTTGTTCGACAAACCAATAGAGATTGGAGATATTTGCTCCATTTAGTTCATCATTCGGGTCTCCACTCATGTGGCACGAGGCCCCGCTGTCGAATATCCAAGCAAGATTACTTGAAAACTTGTCGCAACCTAGTTTCGATATTTCGAGGGGGCTTAATAGCCTTTGAACCTACTCTGGGCTTAAGCTGGGTAGTTGGACTGGGACCGGCTCACTTGCGCTGCTGATGGGCATGTTGCCTTCGGCTGGGCCTAGATTGGCGGTTTCGCGTCTCCTTCCTTACCCAGAACCTCCACGGGCACCTCGATTGCTTTGGCCTGCTAGTCCTCCTCGACCACATCCTTGGGTGCTCCAATTCGAAGGATAACCAATAATCTCGAAGCAGCCTTCTTCCTCATGGCCACGATGACCGCAATGTTTACACGTAGGTCGGTCCACCGTGGCTAAATGCTCATTGACAGCAAAGACAAACATGCTCTCTGTCCGTTGATCTCAACCCATCATAAGTCGCTTGTTGGTTTCTTCTTGTTCCACCATATTAAAAATTTGATCCAGAGATGGGAGAGGATTAAGTACCAAAACCTAGCTTCGAATATTGGCATACGTTTTGTTGCTAACCCCCATGAGAAACGATGGGTTTGCTCTTCTTCTTCTACCAGCTTTATCACCTTGCTCCTAACAGCACATTCGTACTTTCAACAAGTGCATTGAGGCATTTTGATGTAGTTGTTTAACTCACTCTATATGCCCATGAGCTTGGAGTAGAATTCAACTATCTCTAGTCCTCCTTGTTTACATGTCGCTATATCGGTTTTAAATTGGTGTATTTTGGGAGTGTTAGCCACGTCGTATCTTTTCCATAGATTTTCCCACATGACTACCACGGTATCGACTTAGGCGATACTTGTATGAAGTTTTGGGTCAATTACATTGATGATCCAATAACAGATTATCGAGTTCACCATCTCCCAAGTGTTGTATTCAGTTGGATCATCTCTTTCTTTGAAATATGGCCTTTTTAAGCTTCCTTCAATGAACCCTAGTTTGTTTTTAGATTCCAAAGCAGTTTAACTGCTTGTTGCCACAAATCATAATTTTTTTCGTTAAAGATAACAAATCTAATTGCCACACCCGACCCTTTTGATGGGTGCAGATAATAAGGCTAGTAGTTGTCAATCACAATCTTTTTGCTCATTGCTCTGATACCATTTAGAAAATAATTGTGTTTGAGAATTTGGGAGCTAATCATGTCCCATCATGTGTGTCGGGTGTATGTATTTGACTCCTTAGCTTTTAAGCCTTGAGTACAAGTAATCATCTAGCACTACAAGCATGCCTCTTCTTAATACTAACCCTAGCCATGGACTATGCACGCAATAGAGTCCAACTGAATTGCAAATAACGGAATATGACAAAATAATACCTAAGCAAATATTTTATTTCCTTAACAGAGGGGACAAATGGAATCTGACCTTCCAGATTTGATTCAGTGACCTAACACCAATATGCTAACAGTAGTAGTAGCGACCTGGAACACGTGGGAGAAAGGGGACCTGCGGTCCCACGCGTGGTAGTGTTTGTCTGGCAGCATGAGGGAAATGGGGGGTACGCGGGGCACCTCACCCAGGCATTCCTCCCCCATTCCACCTTTGTTTTGTCCTTTTTTGATTTTTGAATTATCTTTCATTTTTTTCTTAATTTAAAAATATTATTTAGGTAATTAAAAAAATGTTATAAGGTGGATCTATACAAAATATTTTATTATATAATTTAAATTGGAGTTCTATTGGTTGGGAAAGTGATTGAATACAAGTTTCAAAAATGTGAAACTTTTGATGATGTGGCATGCTTGACTTTCAATTTTCAGAACTCAGGTTGGGAATGCTCTAAAAAACTACCGCCGTCCTCTGTCATTTGATCTGACGTCTGCTTCTTACATAATAGCTGCAGAAAGTCCCTGATATCTTAATATTCTCACATTTATCAAGCATATTATAATCCAATATTAGTTCCATGCATGTTAAATGAGCAAGACAAAAACCAAAATCAACAAAAATCTGAATTATCGAATTTGCGCTAGCGACTACATATTAATCGGTGAGTCATTGACCAACTACAGTCCGCTGTATATACAGAGCTCAAGTCAGTTCTAGTACCCTGGCTACAAAACATCCTTACATTCTGTTGGGAGGATTCATTCATTGGTATAATATGTAGGTTAGTATTAGTAGTTAGGAGGAGGCAAGTTTGTTATAACCTTTTTAACAAACTTGCCTGCGAAGTTTATTTTCTCTTTCTTGGTTTTTACAGGAGAGCAATGTTTGTATATACAATCCATGTAGCTGCATCTGAAGATCAATGAAGCAGAATTCTCTTTCCTCTCTCTTTCTTCTTCTCTTCTCTTCTGATAACATGTATCACAACTACCATTAACGAAGGTATGAGTTCCTGAGTTGATTCTCTGTGCAGAGCTTTGATGCTTCTGAAATCTTTCTTTTTCTCTTCGATTGATTGTTTTGATTCAACGATCAATCTAAGCTTTCAACATTGTTTCATATATTTTTCTTTCCTTCTTTCTTCTTCGATCGATTGTTTTGCTTCATCAATTAGTCAAGCTTTCTCCAAATATATGGCTCAGGAATTCTTCCATTTGTAATCCAACTTCCTTGATTCATCCATGGCAGATTCTAATGCAGTAATAGTAGATCCTTCTCGTGAACTGTTTCTACACCCTTTTGATCCTCCAAATTGTATTTTGTCCTTAGAACCCCTTGTAGGTCAGAATTTTGGTCAATAGAAGAGATCTTGTGAGGTCTTTTTGGTATCCAAGCATAAACTGGGATTTGTAACTGGTTCGTGCACCAAACAAGATACAGGCCCTTTGGTGGCACAATGGGAATGATGCAATGCTATGGTCATTTCTTGGCTACTCCATTCAATCAAGAAGGACTTTGCCACCAGTGTTCTTTTGTGCTCTACTACCAAGCAAATATGGGAATAACTCGAGCTGAGGTATGGACAGAGCCAGGAGACAAAGATCTTCCAGGTGCAACGAGAAATCAATAATCTATCCCAAGGTAGTATGTCTGTCTTAGATTACTTTACCAAATGTAAAATTCTTTGGGATGAGTATGCTGTGCTAGTAAACATACCCACTTATCCTAATACTGAGTGTCCAGTTAGCCGTGCTACAATCAAGTTACTTGAAAACCAGTGGTGGATACAATTCCTCATGGGCGTCAATGATAATTATGTGGTTGTGAGGGGCAACATACTCATGACTCATCCCATGCCTCAAATTGGTCAAGCTCTAAGTATGGTTCTTCAAGAGGAAAGGCAAAGAGAAGTTCAGTCTAATGCATCTTTACTGGGAGAGTCATCTGCCCTTTTTTCTCAGCACAGAAATAGCCCTAAGTTAAGACAACTTCCACAATCACAAAACTATTCCTCTCAACCATAATCCTAGCAGCCTTACTCCAATAGTTCATACCCACAAAATTCCTTTCAGCACAATGCTTCATTTCCTGGCAGAAGAAACACTTTATTCTGCAATTATTGTAGAAGAAATGGGCACACCATTGACAAGTGTTTTAAAAGGTAAAGAGCTAATGCACAAAATGATAAAGGAAAAAGAGTTGCAGCTGTAGCCCAGTAAGTTGATACCCTTGAACAAGAGCAGTCTGCTCCATTACTCAATGCTGATCAATATGCTAAGCTCATAGCCATGTTGAATAAGCATGATCTTGAAACATCCACTCCTTCGCCAAGGGAAACTACCAGTGCAGCTATGTTAGCAGGTAAAACATTTTGTTTTTAAGCTTCCAGACCTGAACTAAAGTGGATTATTGATAGTGGTAAAACTGATCACATAACTCCCAACCTGCATCTATTCTCTTCTTACATTTCTCTTCCACATGATTCCTTCATTACTATGCCTAATGGTAAGTAAGCTAGGGTTCATCATATTGGCAATATTCAACTTACTCCTTCCTTGACCTTGTGTAATGCTTTGCATGTACCAGATTTTCATTACAATTTACTATTTTTCATTACAATTTACTATCTGCCAGTAGATTAGCTAAACAATTAATAGCCCATGTGGTTTTTACCCGCACCACGTGTTACATTTAGGACCTTTCAATGAAGAAGCATATGGACATTGGTAAAGAAGCTGGTGGATTGTACTTTGTGGATTACAAAACCTGTCTTTCTAGTATAGCGAGTAGTCCTTCATCTTCAGTTCAATCAAGCAGTTCATTTTCATCACAATTAAGACCTTCCTCTGATTCTGTTTTTTCCTTTTCTTGCCAATTATCTCCATTAGAACTCTGGAATTGTAGACTTGGATATATGCCTTTTGATAATATAAAGCACATTGATGCTGTTTCCTTATGTAATCCCAAGCCCAGTTCCATTTGTCAAGTATGTCACAAAGCTAAACAGCATAGATCTTCTTTTCCTACAAGCACATCTTGTGCTTCTCATATTTTTGAAATGATACATGTTGATCTTTGGGGTCCCTATGCTGATTTAACATATGATGGTTACAAATACTTTATCATGATTGTTGATGACTACTCAAGAGCTACTTGGATACATCTATTGTCGAACAAATCAAATGCTTTCCCCATTCTTAAATCATTCATTTCATTCATTCAGACACAATTTCAAACTCATGTCAAAATTATAAGATCTGACAATGGCTTAGAATTATGTGATAATTCTGCCCTTGCTTTTTATGCCTCCTATGGCATTATACATCAAACTTCTTGTATTGCTAAGCCACAACAGAATGGGATCGTTGAAAGAAAGCATAAGCACCTGTTAGAAACAGCTAGAGCCTTGTTGTTTTAGTCCAAAATCCCTATCCAGTTCTGGGGTAATTGTCTTTTAACAGCCACATACATTATCAATCAAATGCCTTCTTCAGTGTTTAAACACAAAACTTCTTATGAAATCTTATATGGTCTTGCCCCTTCTTATTCACACCTCAAAGTTTTTGGTTCCTTATGTTTTGTATTAACTCCTAAACACAATCGAGATAAATTTTCCTCAAGAGGCAATCCATGTGTTTTCATTGGTTATCCCTATGGCAAAAGGCTTACAAGGTCTATGATCTTACAACTCAGAAAGTTGTTTTTAGCAGAGACATACACTTCTATGAAAACTATTTCCCTTTTCACCACATTACAACTTCTTCCTCTAGTTTTTATAAAAGAAAGGATAGATATTAAACTAATTTTTGGATACAGATGTCACCACCAAAGACTAATCTAGGTAGAACTAAGCTTGTTCAAGGATACAGAAATACCACCAAGAACAAGATTAGGGCACTTAAACTATGATTAAGATACAGAAATACCACTTAATTAAGTTTAAGACTACACTTGAACACCACTCTATCCAGTTAGGAAGCTTCATTTTGGTTGTATGAGTAGTCATATGAAAGCTTAGGAAGTCAGCTTTCCAATAAAGCAAGTTTGAAGTCATTAGGACTTCATTTGCCTACTTAAATCAGCCATTAAACCCAAACTATCCAAAGTGCCTAGTTGAACCAGAATGTACCCGGTATTGTGTGCTTAATTACATAGGCCTTCTTGAGGTTTAAGTTTGATATTTTTTGATATTTTGGTTCCTTAAAATCTTATCTTTTAGGGCATGTAAAAATATTTGGGTTAAATTATGCAAAACTAGTGAAACCAGGCTGTTTTTATAAACCATGTAGACTAGACCTAGTTTTGAGCAGTCTGAAGTTTCTAAGGAGTTGGGGCAGCAAATCAAGTCCAAAAACTGAATTTCTACCTGAAGGAGTTAGAAGACATCTCAAGGTTTCCTCCCATATAAGGAAATCTAGATCATCCCCTCTTTTTCCATGTGAAATGTGGTGTCCAAAACCAGCCAGAAAACTGCCTAGTACTGCTAGCTACTGCTATAGAGAGTTCTCAGTAATCTAAGGGTCAAGTCATGTCTAAACAGCTTGCTTAGCTTGTTTAAAGGAGTTTAGAATAATCATGAAGCTTTCTATTCAACCACAAAGGGAACCAATGAGAAACAAGTAAAGAAAGGCAGCAAGGTTCCTATTGGCTAGCCGTAAAGTGCAAAGGAGACAAGCCACTTTTGCTTTTTCTCTCACATAAGCGGAGCTGAACTCAAACCCGTGGGATAACCAAGAGAGAATGATAGTTCTAAACTATTGTTTGGATACAGAAACACCACCAAACACTAATTTAGGGTCCCTAAGTTTTGATTAAGATACAGAAACACCACTTAAACAAAGATTGGGACTTACTTGAACGCCACCTTAATCGACCAAATTGAGGATATTACCATCTTCCATTTTCTTATCTTATGACAATGGAGATACCCTATCCAATTTTCCTGCTTCTTCCTCTTCCCTCTCTAACACCACATCCACCATTCTTTCCTCATCTGCTCCTCTTTCCTCATCTACTTCACAACCTTTTCTGTCACCAGAATCTTCACCATCACTGTCTACTGCACCAATATCTCCACCATCACCTCCTCCTCTTTCATCTAATGACCACTTTCTTCCTTTAAGAAGGACTGCAAGGCCATACAGAAAGCTAGCACATTTATAGGATTACATTTGTACCACTGTAATCTCCAGTACTTCTGCTGACCCCTTCAATGCTTCTCATTTGTCACATTTTTGCAATCTTGTCCAGTTCCATCATTTACCTTCTACTTCTCCTGTTCACTCCACACCTCTTCTTTCATTTCATGAACCAACCACTTATTCTCAGGCATCACTAGATCCACTTTGGGTCAAAGCAATGGAATCTAAATTATAGGCTTTACATGCTAACAATACTTGGACTGAAGTTAATCTCCCCCCTGGAAAAAGGCTATTAGCTGTAAATGGGTGTACAAAGTTAAGCTCAAAGCTGATGGTTCCATTGAAAGGTATAAAGCACGGTTGGTCATTAGAGGTAATACACAGTGAGAAGGCATTGATTTCATAAAAACGTTTTCACATGTAGTGAAAATGACTACCATCATAGTCATTCCTGCCTTGGCAGCTCACAGACATTGGCATATTTTTCAAATGGCTGTCAACAATGCTTTCTTGCATGGAGACTTTGAGGAGGTGTACATGAAAATGCCTGAATGCATTCCCAATCCCACCAATAGAGTTTGCAAACTAACCAAGTCCCTTTATAGACTTAAACAAGCTTCCAGGTAGTGGTTTGCAAAGCTTATTGATTTTCTCCAACAACAAGGTTATGTTCAATCCAAGAATGATTACTCCCTCTTTCTGAAAACTACTGGCATTCATCTCACCATTGTGGCTGTATATGTTGATGATATATTAGTCACTGGTTCCAACATTGATGAAGTCAATGTTCTCAAGCAGCATCTTCATTCTTCCTTTAGAATCAAAGATCTGGGTCACTTGCATTACTTCCTGGGTTTTGAAGTAACTCATCTTATTGCGGGTATTTCTTTGTCGTAAAGAAAGTTTACTCAAGATTTATTGCTCGACATTGGTTTCTCCACTGCAAAAAGTGTGGCTACTCCTCTTCCCTTACATTGCAAGTTAACCTATTATGAAGGAGAACCTCTTCAAGATGCATCTTATTACAAAACAGTAATTGGCAAACTCAACTTCTTGACACACTTCAGACCTAATCTCTCTTATGCTATTTAGACTCTGAGTCAATTCATGTAGCATCCCAGGACTTTGCATCTTTTAGCTCTTGAACACACTCTCAGGTACTTAAAAGGAACATCTGGGCAAGGCATTCTCCTACAGGCTAATGGTCCTTTGATGTTGAAGGCATTTTCTGACCGTGACTAGGCATCTAGCCCCTTTTTTAGAAGATTTGTCACTGGTTATATGATTTTATTGGGCACTTCTCCCATTAGTTGGAAGTCTAAGAAATAGCCCACAGTCTCCAAAAGGTCTGCTGAAGCTGAGTATAGGGCCATGTCCCAAGCTGCTGCTGAAGTTACTTGGTTAGTTCGACTGCTTTCTGAACTTGGTGTTTCTCATTTGCAGTCTGTGACTCTTCATTATGACAATCAATCAGCTCTTCAAATTGCTAAGAACTCTGTTTTCCACGAAAGGACAAAACATATAGAGGTTGACTGCCATTTTACTCGCGACAAGGTGCTTGAAGGTCTCTTACAACTTGCCTACATCCCTACCAACCTCCAACTTGCAGATATTCTCACTAAGATTCTTCCTTCTCCGCAACATCGAGAATTGTTATCCAAGCTGGGTCTGCTTGATTGCACATCATCCCCAGCTTGAGGGGGGGTGTTGGGAGGATTCATTCATTGGTATAATATGTAGGTTAGTATTGGTAGTTAGGAGGAGGCAAGTTTGTTATAACCTTTTTAACAAACTTTCCTGCCAAGTTTATTTTCTCTTTCTTGGTTGTTACAGGAGAGCAATGTGTGTATATACAATCTATGTAGCTGCATCTGAAGATCAGTGAAACAGAATTCTCTTTACTCTCTCTTTCTTCTTCTCTTCTCTTCTGATAACACATTCTTGTCCATGGCCAATCCTTATTCCATTGTTGGTTCAATAATTAAAAACCACGGTAAAATCCCTATTGCCACGTTGGAGGGAATAAACAAAAATCGCAATAATCAGAGATCGAAGATAACACGATGTTAAAAAAGAATCTGCCCTACCTAATTGATCAAATGAAAGACCTGCGAATGTTATGGGTGTTAACCAGCAACCACCATCCACTCTGCCCACTGTGCCATGATCAGTTCATGTCTGCCTTAACGAGATCTAACGTAACAGCCACTACTAGAACTAACCCAATAAAAACGAGTAAATCCAAGAAAAATGAACGGCATCCCTTGTCAGCAAAGCCATAAATACTGGAAACGCCCCTTGGGGCATTCACGCAGGAACATGAATCACTACTTCTCGCAAAAAGTAGCGAAGTCTTCAGACTACTCCATCCAAATATGCAGGTCTCTTAGAATCCCCACCCCCCCGAGGCAAAAAAAGGAGCACTGCAGGTGCTTATGAGCTCAAGAAAATCAAAAGCAAAAAGATCTCCGACCTGCCGAATTCGAACCAGCGACCTAAGGATTCTCTGTGGGCCGCTAACCAACTACAGTCTTCCGCTCTACCAACTGAGCTAAGGTCAGTTCTGGTTTCATAGCTGCACAAAGTCTCTCCTATAGTCTACCTTCAGTCGTGTTTTGGATTCCAGACATTTCCAATAGAATATTAAGTCGCATGTCCCAAAGTAGTTGACCACTCTCCATGCACGTGTATTTGGTGCTAGCATTCTAAAAGTGAAAAGATTACTTTTTTAATAGACAAAAGAAGCAGCTGCAGCAGGAGATATCTAATGAGCATTTGAGCTAATGCCAACCCCCCACCAACACATACACACACACGTCTCTGCAAAATCAAAGAAGAAGACAACCAAAAACATCTGACCTATGTGGTGTAAACCAACAATCAAGGGATTAATCTGAAGGGTGCCTGGCTGACTAGCCCTCTGCTCTACCAGCCAAGCTATGGTTGGACCCTGTCAGACATGAATCGTGATCAACAGGTGAGGTCCATCCAGGTCGACTAGAAGTCAATCATTTTGTCTTAGGCGTAGTTAATAGGTTCAAAATAGAACTATGGACAAGCTCAAAAAATATTCCTGGTATTGTTAACGGAATACTATGTCCAATCTCAGTCTTCCTTGATCGAAAGTAAATGCAAGAGGTAAACATAGACCCATAAATAACCAATTTACACATTCTCTGATCGCCCTAAGTATCTTATTCATTTTCATGCCTAATTTTAGCAGTCCATTTGTAGGACCAAATAACCGAAGCTCGAAAAGGGATCAAATTTATTCACTTTTTTCCCCCCATTTCCTTTCACCCTCCTTTCGTATTTTTTTCCCTCTCTCTTGGCAACCAAATGATTCTTCCATATTCAGCTCAAAGGCAACTCCAGTTTCTTCAAGAGCAGAGGCATGCAAATAATACAACTCATATCAAATTACAAATAGAATTATAGTTCGTAAGCAACACCACCAAAGTCCCAAAATGTTTTATGAGCTAAGCAGTGTTTTCCCCTATCTTTTTCTTTTCTTCCTTTACTTTTCCTTTTGCTTTAGGGGGGCATTGGAGGATTTGGTGGAGCACAATTTTGGAGGGAAGAAAGGAAATCCAGCTTGCCAGATTCGGACCAGCGAACTGAGGATTGAGGTGCTTTCCAATTACAGTCCTCCACAATGCCATGCTAAGTTCTTTTCTTGCCAACAGGATTCAAGTATTCCCTCATCTTTCACGCCTGTTAACATCGACACTGTTTTAACTTATGGTCACTATAACACAAATGCCAAAACAGACTGCAGGAGATAATCAAACAAATCAACGACTATAGTTCTCACTCTAACAAGCTAGTCCTATTGTCATTGCTTCAGAAACTTATCTGTCATATAATATTCTCCCACGTTCTGCCACATTATATTCAAACATTAATTCACACATATTCAATATTCACACTGCCATAATTGAAAATGAACATCCCGAAGAAGCAAGACAACAAATGAAAAAATAAATAAATACATAAATAAGAATCAACAGAAGTAGAATGTGCCAGAATTGAACCAATAACCGCCTAGGATAATCGATGAGTCTTTGACCACCTACTATCCTCCACTCTGTGAACTAAGCTGAAGTTGGATTACTCTACCCAGAGACAACCCACGAAAATGCAAGGATTATCCAATCCTCTATTCAGGCTAAAACATTAAAGTCTCGAATCACATTTAGTTCCATTAGTCATGGGCCAAAAGCAAGTGCAAGATCACCCTTGAGAACTTCTTAGTCGATTCAGGTAGTGGCCTTTGTTGGGTTTCGTGGCCCAAAATCCAAGAATCGGCACGGTGGGACCGTGCTGCACAAACACGGACGTGTCAAGACGAAGGAGCGCCAAGCCGAGAGAAGGCAGAAAATTGGCACGGGGGAGCCATGCCATGTGGCACGGTCATGCCACCTAGGCACGGTGTGACCGTGCCATGTGGCACGGTCGTGCCACGTGTGTTTTGGCGCGGTTCGTTCGGTGGCGGCTAGGGTTTGTGGTGTTGTGCAGTTTCCCCTGGCGGCTAGGTTTCGTCTCTAAGGGTAAAACCCTATTTTTCAGGCCCTATATAAGGAGGGTCAGGCCTAGGATCTAAAATCACTCCAGTATTCATAAACATATTGAGAGGTAGAAGTACTTTGTGAGAGATTACAAGAGAGAGGTTGTAATTCTGCTCTTAGATCAAATCACTGTGGTAATTGTGATGGTGTTGTATTCTTCCTACTCATAGTAGATTGTTTTGGTGCTGTTGCCGTCCGTGGTTTTTCCCGCATTGGGTTTTCCACGTTAAATCTGTTGCCTTCTTATTTCTGTTTCTGTTATTCTACTTGAATTTCTGAATCTCTAACTCATCCTATCGCTTCTGCTATTGTTGTTGCTCTAATATTTTCCTAACAAGTAGTATCAGAGCTTTGGTTTAGGATGTCTTCAATTATGAAGGTTGATATTTAGAAATTTGATGGGGAGATTAGTTTTAATCTCTGGAAGGTGCAGATGAGAGCAGTTCTCATCCAGCATGGGTTGTGGAAGGTTCTGAAAGGACCTCATGTTAAACCTAAAAAGATGACAGAAGAACAGTGGGCTGAAGATGTAAAGAAGAGACGTGGGTCACTGACGGAGGACGAATGGCAGGAGCTAGAGCTGAAAGTGATGTCAGCCATACAACTGTGCCTGGCACCTCACGTTCTCCGAGAGGTGCTTGACAAGGTAACTGCTATTGATCTGTGGACTCAGCTAGAAGAACTCTACATGACGAAGAGTCTAGCCAACAAGATCCGGTTGAAGGAAAGGTTGTACACCTTTCGTATGGCTGAAGGTACCCCTGTCCAAAAACACTTGAATGAATTTAATTCTATTCTGGTAGATTTGGAGAGTTTAGATGTTAAAATTGAGGATGAAGATAAGGCAATTCTACTTGTTGTGTCTCTATCCCCTTCCTACAAACACTTTAAGGAAATTATGTTATATAGTAACTCGGATACTATATCATTTGAAGATGTCAAGTCTAACCTGCTATCTAAAGAAAAATTTGACTATGACATCTATGCTGATCCGACTGAGGGATTAGTTGTCAGGGGTAGAACCACTGAGAAAAGGGGGAACGGTAATAAGAAAAAGAACCGTTCTAAATCAAAGAATCCTCACTCTAACAAAACCTGCCACTACTGCAACAAATTGGGTCATATCCAGGCTAATTGCTGGAAATTAAAGAAAAGGAATGGGAAGGAGGAAAAGGAGAAAACTGCTACAGCTGATTGTGTAGTAGAGTCAGAGTCTGATGGTGATGTGTTGCTAGCTACTTCTTTAGCTACCACCTCCGAAAGGGGAGTGGATATTGATTGGGTTTTAGATTCTGGTTGTACTTTTCACATGTGCCCTCATAAGGACTGGTTCGTCACCTATGAGACAGTTGATACTGGGGTGGTACTTATGAGCAACAATGCTGAATGCAAAGGTGCAGGAATAGGTACGGTGCAGATTAAAACCCATGATGGGACAATTAGAACATTGTCTAAAGTGCGCCACATACCTGACATGACTCGTTGTTTAATATCCTTGGGTACTCTTGAGACTAATGGTTGCAGGATTTCTATAGAAAATGGTGTCCTAAAGGTAACTAAGGGAGCCATAGTGATAATGAAGGGACTGAGGCAAGGCAGTCTCTACATTCTACAAGGAACTACAGTTACAGGCGTAGCTGCAGTTGGTACAGCAGATGACACAAAGTTATAGCACATGAGGTTGGGCCATATGAGTGAGAAAGGGATGACCATTTTTGGTAAGAAAGGTTGTCTTGGTAACGCCAGTACGGGTAAGCTCGATTTTTACGATCACTGTGTTTTTGGGAAACAAAAGAGGGTAAGTTTCTCAAAAGCAAAACACCGTACTCAAGGGATCCTCGACTATATTCATTTTGATCTGTGGGGTCCTTCAAGGGTTCCTTCTTGTGGAGGTAAGCGTTACATGTTAACTTTTGTTAATGATTTCTCACGTAAGGTTTGGGTTTACTTCTTGAGACAGAAAAATGAGACATTCTCCATGTTCAAGAAGTTTAATACTCTGGTTGAGAACCAGACCGGGAGAAAGATCAAGAAACTTAGGACTGACAATGGCTTGAGTTCGTTGAGTCAAAGTTTGAAGAGTTCTGCACGATAAATGGCATAGCTAGGCACCAGACTTTGGTTGGCAAACCACAGCCAAATGGGGTTGCAGAACGAATCAACAGGACTCTGCTGGAGAAAGCTCGATGTATGCTTTCAAATACCGGGCTTTGGGATCGCAAAGTTTTTTGGGCAGAGGCTATTTCTATAGCCTGCCACTTGGTGAATCGTTCACCACACACCTCCATTGACTTCCAAATTCTAGAAGAAGTATGGTCAGGTAATCCTGTTGATTATTCTAGTTCAAGAATATTTGGATGTCCTGTGTATGCCCATGTGAATAATAGAAAATTAGTCCCTAGGGCTGTTAAATGTATGTTCCTTGGATATGCATCTGAGTCTAAAGGATATCGCATGTGGTGTCCTGAGTCTAAGAAAGTCATTTAGAGTAGAGATGTAACTTTCAATGAGACTGCTATATTATCTCCTGAAGAGGAGTCTGTTGTTTCCTCCACTAGTGCAGGTGATCAAGAAGATATCAGTGTGGAGGTAGAGATGGAGACCGTTACAGCTCAAGGTGGAGCTGCTAATCAGCCCAATAGGGAAGCCCAGGTTACTGAACTTGAAACCATCAGTTTCAATCAACCTCAAGAGGAGGTTGCCCAGTTTATAGCTCGTGATCGTCCTCGAAGGGAGACCAGGAGACCTGCCTGTTACAACGATGATGAGGGGCTGATAGCATACGCACTTTCAGTTACAGAGGAAGTGTCTGAAGGTGTTGAACCTTTAAACTGTACTGAAGCAATCACTTGCCTAAGTTCACCTAACTGGATCCTAGCTATGCAAGAGGAGATGGAGAGTCTGCAAAAGCACCGAACCTGGGAACTATGTGAACTGCCTAAAGACCGAAGAGCCTCAACTGCCAAGTGGATCTACAAGAAGAAAGAAGGAATTCTTGGAGTTGAAGATGCAAGATGGAAGGCACGGTTGGTTGTTCGTGGCTGCAACCAATGGGAAGGTATTGATTACAATGAGGTTTTCTCCCCTGTTGTTAGACATACTTCTATTCGAGTGCTTCTTGCCTTTGTTACGTTGTTTGACTTGGAGTTGGAGCAGCTTGATATGAAAACAGCATTCCTGCATGGAGAGCTGGAAGAAGAAATTTACATGAGGCAACCTGAAGGGTTTGCTGTTCTTGGGAAGGAACAATTGGTGTGTAAGTTAAAAAACTCCTTGTATGGACTCAAGCAAGCTCCTAGGCAGTGGTATAAACATTTTGACACGTTTATGATCGATAAAGGGTATACACGCAGTAGATGTGTATTTTAGACAGTATTCTGATGGTACATTTATTTACCTACTATTGTATGTCGATGATATGTTAATCGCTTCTAAGAATAAAACCTTAATTGGCATGTTGAAATCTCAACTCAGTGAGAAGTTTGAGATGAAAGACCTGGGTGCAGCAAAGAAAATACTGGGCATGGAGATCCACAGGGATCGGAAAGCAGGTAAACTGTACTTGTCTCAAGAAAGGTACCTTGAGAAAGTACTATGTAAATTCCACATGGACAACTGCAAGGCAGTTTTTACTCCACTTGCTACACACTTCAGATTGTCTGCGGAATGCTGCCCGCAAATAGAGGAAGACATCAGAAGAATATCCAATGTACCTTAATCTAGTGCTGTTGGTAGCTTAATGTATGCTATGGTTTGCACTAGACCTGACTTATCACATGCTATAAGTGTGGCAAGCAGATATATGCACAATCCTGAGAAGGATCATTGGGAAGCTGTGAAATGGATCCTTTGATATGTGAAGGGTACTATAGGGAAGGGGTTGGTGTTTGATAGAAACAAAGCTGTTACATCCGATGTTGCAGGCTTTGTTGATTCTGATTATGCTGGTGATTTGGATAGGAGGAGGTCCATATCTGGGTATATCTTCACCATGTGTACAGGTGCTATCTCCTGGAAAGCATCGTTGCAGTCTATTGCAGCCTTATCTACTACAGAAGCTGAATACATTGCTGCTACTGAAGGGGTGAAGGAGGCTACCTGGTTGAGGGGCCTTGTGATCGAGCTCGGAGTCCCACAAGCTACTACTGTGGTATTTTCTGATAGTCAAAGTGCCATCCACCTGACTACGAACGATGCCTACCATTCGAAGACCAAGCATATTAGTGTGAAATACCACTACATCAGAGACACAGTTGCTGCAGGAGAAGTAACAGTGAAGAAGGTTCACACGTCAGAAAATCCTGCAGACATATTAACCAAACCTCTACCATTAGCTAAGTTCGAGCATTGCTTGGACTTAGTAGGCATCCACAGCCACTAAGCGCCCTTCGGGGCATTGCCCTTTGGGGAGCGTCACCCTTCGTGGTGCGATGACGGCGTCAGAGAGTGGTGATTGGAGATTTCGGTCCAAGGTGGAGATTGTTGGGTTTCGTAGCCAAAATCCAAGAATCGGTACGGTGGGACCATGCTACACAAATACGGACGTGTCAAGACGAAGGAGCGCCAAGCCGAGAGAAGGCAGAAAATTGGCACGGGGGAGCCGTGCCATGTGGCACGGTTGTGCCACCTAGGCACGGTGTGACCGTGCCACGTGGCACGGTCGTGCCACGTGTGTTTTGGCGTGGTTCGTTCAGTGGCGGCTAGGGTTTGTGGTGTTGTGCAGTTTCCCCTGGCGGCTAAGTTTCGTCTCTAAGGGTAAAACCCTATTTTTCAGGTCCTATATAAGGAGGGTTAGGCCTAGGATCTAAAATCACTCCAGTATTTATAAACACATTGAGAGGTGAAAGTACTTTGTGAAAGATTACAAGAGAGAGGTTGTAATTCTGCTCTTAGATCAAATTACTGTGGTGATTGTGATCGTGTTGTATTCTTCCTACTCATAATGGATTGTTTTGGTGCTGTCGCCGTCCATAGTTTTTCCCACATTGGGTTTTCCACGTTAAATCTCTTGTCTTCTTATTTCTGTTTCTGTTATTCTACTTGAATTTCTGAATCTCTAACTCATCCTATCGCTTCCGCTATTGTTGTTACTCTAATATTTTCCTAACAGCCTTCGATATGAGAACAGGTTGCACAATTTCAACAACAAATTTACCAAATTATGTTCCCACTACGAAGATAAATCGATTCGAGTATTTTAAAGAAGGGAATTGGCAAGAAAAGAAGCCAATTGAATACTAACAAGCCAGTACCAACCTCATTGTTGATAGCTCTATGTCAAACAACAACAGCCCTGTATTTTACCAACTGAGCCAATGAGTTTCTTCTGGATTCGTGGCCGAAAAACTACGTGAAAGTCTATTACTCAATTTGGATTATTCAAAGTCCATTACTCAATCAGGAAGTCAACCGAGACTCTGATAGCCTTCGGGATATTTATTCGTGGAGCAAAAGACTACAAAGGTTCTGTACGCTTCCGCACATATTCTAGGTATGTCCTAAAAACTCTATTTTGTTTAACATCCTGAAAGAACGGTAGCCCCTCACTCGTGGAGAAGGACCTCTGGCATGCTGTTTGGAAGAGCGACATCCCCCCTCGTGTCAAGCTGTTTGATTGGCGTGTCTGCAGTTGTGTTATTCCCTTAGCTTTGAACATCTCACTGTGAGTTCCGAGCTTTGCTATGTCCTATTATGTTTGGGGCTATGCTGAGGAATCAGATGTTTATGCCATTCTCGAATGCCACCTGGCTATTCATATTTGGGATAGTAGCCCTTTTGACGAGACTTTATGGGTACCTAGGTTCTACTTGCCTATAGACTGACTGCATTGATCAGGCAAGACATCAACTAGGTAGTGATTCTTTTGGTGATTTCATTGCAATTATGTGGGAATGCTGGAATGTCCGAAATAGGTTTGTCTTCAACAAGCCAAACAAGAATCTTATCATTCCGAGCAATAGACTTTGTTGGGAGTTATCGAGAGCATCGTGCGACGGAGCCATTTGGGACACCTTCCCCCCACCCAAATTCTTGGAAGCCTCCTGTAGATGGATATGCTCAAACTTAATTTTGAGGAAGGTCAGCTTGGAAGTTCCTATTGGGGATGGGGCTTTGTCATGAGAAACCATGTTGGGGACGTCTTACTCGCTGGGACAAAGCATGGCTATATGGGTTCGCGAGGGCCTTGGTCGAAGAAGCACGATCTTGCCTCCATGGTCTTAGGTGCGCCTTAGAACATGGACTTCGGCACATCACTGGGGAAGGGGATAGCCTATCATTTATCTAACTTCTCAAGTCGTATTCTACTCAAGACAATTCTTCTGGGTTTTTTTATTAGTAGTATTTTGAATCTTGTATTGAACTTCGATTTTATTTCTTGATCTTTTGTTAAGAGGAAGGGTAATAGGGTACCCATGATTTGGCCCATTAGCAACCACTTGGTTTTCCAAATGTTTCTCCCAATGAGAAGAAATGGAATGCAAATAGGTTCTGACTGAGATCGGTAATAACCAAACCTTGTGAAGGTCTCCATATGTTTCTCATTGTTTGCTTTAAGGCTTAGTGTTGAAGGAGTTCTTTGTGTTCAATTTTCCTACCAGGCACAGTAACACATGCGATTTAACATCCTCCTCTTAGTCAGGCTCGAAGTCAATAACTTCATCTACTGCTTCTATAAGGCGCTGTAAGGCTGAGTCTTTTCCAGTCTTCCACCAACTCGTTCTCCATGTCTCCAGTGCAAGCATGCCAAACCACCAACTTACCCCAACAAAATCAAGGATCCTAAAACCCATACGGACACTAGTCAGCAATATCACAAACGAGAGCAATCAAACTGCAAAAACCCCACGTAGAATACAAGGATGATCGACTCTCACGGCGGAAACGGGAGGTTAGGGTTTAAGGAAAAACTCTGGCATCGTCTCCTATGGAGGGAGGTTTATAATTATCAAAATTAAGTAAAAGATTGCCAATGGCGTTCGTTGGAGAGAAAATTAAAGAGAGCTGATCATACCTTTTAAGTATGATTCATATTACTCTCTCACAATCAATCGAGATTAAGTTGGCTAGATGCTCAGATCCCTCCAAATCAACGGTAAGTTCCTCTCTCTCTGTCTCCCTCTCTCTCTCAGCATGACGCTCCATTTTGGTTATGGACAAAACGTAACGCTCCCTGATTTTCTGTTAGATCCTTCGTATTATTATTATTTGATTAGCTTTGATTTTCTGTGCGAATTTGATTAAAAATTACAATTGATTCTGTGTGAACTGATCATGGTGGAATTTTAATTGTGAGTGGGAAAGTTGAAAACCTAGAATTCAAGTCACGTAAATATGGTGTAATTTTCTTGGTGGTTATGCTGAATGTTGCGTCTACTCGGATTGCTGAAGCTGCAGAAACAGACGCCGACCTTAGCTCAGTTGGTAGAGCGGAGGACTGTAGTTGTACGACAGCCAATCCTTAGGTCGCTGGTTCGAATCCGGCAGGTCGGATTTTTGTCTTTGTTGGCGCTAAAATATCATTTTTATATATCATAATACAAGTAAGGGTACAACTTACTGAACTTAGCAGTAATCTTTTGTCTTTGTTGGTGATTTGCTGCGAGTGCCACCCGGTCGGATGTAGGGTTGGCTGAATGAACTATGCCTGTGTGCTTTTGATGTTATGTTATTTGAACGGAATAAAATGACGAAAACGAAGGAAATCGCTTGGTGGAATCTTCAATTTGTTATGTCATTTACATATCATATGTATCTTTGCAATCCTATCTCTGTTGAATTATTTGGCTGTCTTGGCCATTACAGACTAAATAAATTGGATGGACTTTTTGGCTGCCAAGAAAAAGAAGGGCAAAAAAGAGGATATTATTCAACACAGGGAAGAAAAAAGGGGAAAAAAATTATGTAAATTTAATTCTAGGCTTTTTTATCTTGTGCCATGTGTGATGTCAAATTTGGTGGGTAGGGGTGGGCAATGGGCTTGGCTATTAGGGTCGGCCAATTGGTAAAGTGACCCAACTCAGGTCAAAAACAGCCCATTAATAAAACGGGCTAGATCGGGTTGAATATAGGGCGGTCCACTTTGGGCCATTTTAAAATTTGAGCAAACACGGATAAAAAAATATTTTCTATAATAATTATTATTACATATAATTGCGAAAGTGCAGCATGTAAATTGGTAGAATAGATAAGTTTAAAAACTATTGATCGTTAGATGAGATATTAATGGATCAACTTGGCCAGTCCATTTATTCTAGTGTTCTTTTTTTCAAATCCAGTAGTTTTAGACTTCTAGCGTCCAGTGGTCTTCTAGCGTTCGGTGGTCTTCTATCATTCCCCCTCCCCCAACCCATATCCCGAAGAATTCCCCCCCCCCCCAAACAAAAAAAGAAAACTCCGAAGATGAGTTTTAATTGAGTAGAGTGTGTATCAGGTGTTTTGGGTGCAAGGGATGCAAGATGTTCGATGCAGCAAGGATTTGGATCTTCATAATTAACTCTTAACTTGATGAGCATTTGTAGTGCCATTGCTATCAAATTAATGCGGAATGGTTGTATCAAAATGGGTGAGTGTCATCTGCCTCAGTATCTACATGAAAGATGGCACTTCTACGTGACAAGTACAAAATATTCTCCAGAATTTTGAAATTCTTATATTCGGATTAGTGCACTATGATACCGTAAATTCGCTCCCTTTTTTCATGGAAGTTATGTAGATTGGTTTTATAGTTGCGGGAACACTAGGTTTTGAGTGTGAATATGATCTGAAGTAGTTTACGCTTGGACTCGAATGCTGTCACAATTTAAGTTGTCTCTAGTGCCAGTCTTGGATGTGGCATGTTTTTACTTCTTTACCTTATTGTGCTAAAAACTTATTTTTGGGGTTTCTTTGTGAGCTTTGCCCAGGCAGCATCAACTCTCTAACTTTTAGCTATGCTTATTTTTGTTATGCTATAGGCCCTACCTTTTGGATTTTGTTTCATCAACTTACCTAATTTTTCTTGCTTTCATCTCAACAGGAAATAAATATTCAGAGGCAACAACTGTTTGAGCAAAAGGAGGAACGAGGCATAGGAAACATGAGCATATCAGAATTCTTTGACAACCTAGACTACAATAAGGCTATCAGAGATCAGAATCTCTAGACTTCACATTTTTTATATCTGGTGAGGAAGAAAGTGAAACAAAAATGACGATAATAGTTTAGAAGTAGATGCTCTTGTTGAGAATCGAACTCAAGACCTCCTGCTTACTAAACAGGTGCTCTAACCAACTGAGCCACAAGAGCATGTCTGCTTCTGCCTGGATTTGCAGCTTGATACTATGTTTTCCCGCTCATTGATTTATGTTCAAAGGTTATTCTTAATTTCGCCTGAAGTCTTGAACTCCAGGGTTGTGCATAGATATGGATGCTCGTCACATTGATTCATGCTTTAAAAAAAAACCGATACTCTCAAAAAATAAGTTGGTCTTTATAGCACCTAAGGACATACCCATCTGCGACACTTGTAGTCAAAATCTGAACAAAATACGGGGAGAATTTTTTGTGCTACAGTGATTTGCTTTCTTGGTTGAGTGATCCAAGGGGCGTCAGAACTAATACTCTATTGTACAACCACAACCAGTAATTAAGTAAGACTATAATGGCCATGCAAATAGGAAAAAGAAATGTTATAATACAACGGATTTTCAGCAGTCACTGTGCCAGACCAGACCTTAACCCAGTTGATGGAGCGGAGGACTGTGGTTGGTCAATGCCTCAGTGACTCACAGTCGCAGATAATCCTTACTATGCTGGTTCAAATCCGGTAGGTTGGAGTTCCATGTCAAGTTTTTGTCCTTTCCTGCTCCTTAGGCATGCTTGTCTGTGATTCCAAGTTTTTCCATGGAATAGAACATTATGTACCTCTGACTCTTGCGAGGCACGAGCATGATAGACAAAAACTTTCAGTGCTGCAGCATTCTTGTTGTATCTTGTACATGTCTGGTGACAAACAAAATAGAATAGAATCCAGCTTATGTTTGTATCTCGACATATCTTGATATATCTTCATGTTCAATTTTTGGATTATTATTGAGAGTGCAGGCTTCTGTTTGCTGACAATGGTGCTCAGCGGATATCCTGAATAGTCAGAAGCATTCAAGGCTTAATATCTTGTCCGTTTCCTCAACTTGCGGACTATATTGCTTCAGTCTTATAATTTGATAGAAATCTATATAGAGTGAGCATCCACCGGTGTCGTGGTGTAGTTGGTTATCACGTCAGTCTAACACACTGAAGGTCTCCGGTTCGAGTCCGGGCGACGCCAACTTTTTTCCCCCTTACTTGTTGTTCATGAATTCGGGGCATGATCGTCGCGTCAAAGGGCCGAAGTGTCATGCTGCCTTAGCATCTGCATGAAAGGTGTCACTGTTCAATTTTCGGGCTCCAACTTTGAGCTAACCTAAACCTCTTTTCTCTTCCTAAAGAGCATAGGTGACGTCGTCTATCTCGCTCGTAGTTTCTTTACTTTGTTATACCATACAAGCCTTTTCTTTTGAGTTTCTTTTGTACTTAGCTCAATTCTTTTCTGTCTGAACAGAAAACAGATAATTAGAGGTTGCATATTTTAAGCAGCAGCTGAAAAGATATTGAAAACAAGAGCAAATCACAAGCTATAGCAACTGAAACTAGAACCAGGCCACTGGAGGTCAATATTTCTAGCTAGCACATTTTTTGTATCAGGTGAGGACTGGAAGACACTGAGAGAACTCAAGACCTCCCGCTTACTACACCTAACCAACTGAGCCACAAGAGCACTTTTGAGTTTTGACTCTACTGAGATTTGCTGTTTATCTTTACTTTCTTTTCTTCTCCGGTGTTTTGGTATCCACGCATCTCAAACACTCAAATCTGAGTAACGTAGGCAAAAATCATTGCGCTATAATTAGTGATTTGCATTCTTAGTTGAGAAATCCAAGAGGTGTTTTGTTATCCAGGCATGCAAGCAGATTGATCCTTAGGCCAGTGGTAATCCACTATTATTGGTTCTTTTTCTTTGGTTCACTTTTCATTGTTGTTTGATCATTAACTACATCATGCTGGATGCTCTCTTCTGCAGCTCTACTCGTTTATTTACTTCGAGGAGAAGATCTAATGTAGGAGATAGAAGAATGTAGTGTGAACTGAGTGGCCCATTATTGTGGCCGGAGCATCAAAGTCAATGTTCTATTGTACATGTCTGAACCACAACCAGACTCGACCTCAGCTCATTTGGTAGAGTGCAGGACTGTAGTTGGTCAATGTCTCAAGGACTTGTAGATAATCCGCTTGGTTGGATTTCTGTTTCCAAGTTTTGTCCTTTCTTGCTCCTTAGACATGCTTGTCTGTGGATCCAAGTTCTTCATGTATGCATTTCTATATTTTGATATTATGGCAGGTGAATTAATTGAAATTTAACTTTTTATTTGACAAGCATTCTTTATGGCATTGTTATATATTTTATGCTATTTGTTAATTAGCAGTACATGAATTTCGTGCATGATCGTTGCATCAAAGGGCTGAAGTGTCTTTCATTAGAATTAGGCAGGGCAGAATTTTTTTTACATCATGTTATCTTCTCTTATTATTGCGATTTTTTTCCGTAGAATGTGGCAACGGGGATTTTACCACGGTTTTCATGAAACAACTAAAGGAATTGATATATCTAATTGTTGGTCTTAGTATTGCTTGGGGACAAGCAACAGTTCAAATATGGTAGACTTTGATAAGTTCCTTTGGTTACTTCATTTTTGGGTAGTTTTGTGGCACTTTTCTGGGTTTTAAGAGCCTAATATTACATTTTATACTCTTTTTTTTCCGATTTACGCTTGGGTATGGTTGTTTGATGATATTTGTAGGATTTTAGAATGTTTGACCCAGCATTTGAGCCCCATTTTGAGTGCTTATTGACCTGCCACGAAGGTACCCCAAGCCCTATACCATAGAGCAAGAGAAGAATAGAAAAATTCAGTTCTAGTCAAGGCTACAATCCAATCGTGGTAGTTACCACGGACCATAGTGGCTTTGTAACTGTGGCCTCTTCATCTCCCTTTGGCTGTGTGGCTGAGAGAGCCTGAATTTTTACTTAAAAGGACGTCCCTTGGCAGAAATGAAGAAAAAACCCCTCATCATAGATAGTCATTCCCTTTCTCAATTTTTATCTTTTATAGTTAGAATGTTAGTTTGATTTTGTGTGCAAGTGAGAATCTTGAGCGTGGGGTTCAGTTTTGTTGGCAGTTTGAACACCTTGTTGGAGGCAGTTATTACCAAGCCTTTCCCTCTCAGATCTCGTTGAATCATTTGATTAGTTGTTTAATTTTTAATCATGAGTGAGTAGTTTATCTTGTCAAGGGGTTTGTTTGTTAATAAAAGTGTAATTAGATCATTTTAATTCAATAGAATTGTACTTTCTTTTCATGTTGGTTTGATTTCGTTTTATCAAGTAATTATCATGTTGTGAATGGACTTGGTCAAGTTTGCTTGCACCCTTGAGACAATTGGGTGAAGAACTGAAAGATAAAATTCGATTGTTAGACTGCTGGATAGGAATTAACATAGCAATGATTTGAAAGAGAAATTTGCATGTTGGGAGGATGAATGAATAATTAAAAACACTGAACCTAGTTTACAATAAATTAGTTTGAAAGAATGACTTTGGTTTAGTTTAGGCAATTTAGACGATTTTGAAAGAATAGACTAAATTCAAAATCGATTACAATTCCTCGATTGAATTTAGACTCTGTTAATTAGAAATAGCAGAATCAAAATCCTCGATTAAGTTATTGCTTTGCATTTCTAATAGAAAGAACTTGGTAATTTTACTTTTGGTCTCTGTAGACAATACTTTATGTTTAACTACAACACCCATGCGCTTAGGGTAGAGTCATGTCCCACCGGGCGTGCCAAAAATTTGTAAACATAAATTTTAAGCCTAAAATAAATTAGACAAGAAATTGAGAAACTAATTGAATTTTTGTGTTGATATTGTATATATGGGTACAATATTTGCATAATTATTACAAGAACAAGTATAATAAATCATCTGATTCAATCTCTTTGAATAGTCTTGAATGAATTTGATCTTGAGAAAAGGTCTAAGAGACTTAATCTCAGTCAAGATATGAGTTTGATATCTGTGAATAGATGTCACGTGTTTAGAGTGCTCGTTGTCTTCTTCCGGAAAAAATTCTTGAGTTCTTTTGAGTTCTTCACAATACTAACCCCTTAAATGAGAGGAGTAACTTCCTTTTTATAGAGAAGTTTGAATAAGAGTTTCTTCCTAATTATCTCAAAAAAAGGAATAATTTACTTTCTGTATCATTTGTGACACGTGGCGCTTTTTAATTGGCCGTAATAATTTTTCACCAAATATTTAATTTAATTGACTGCCATAATTAATTTGACACGTGATAGAATATAAATGGATGAAATAAAAATATTTCATTTTTAATGTGCCGAGTCTCAATTGGTCAGAGAAGTTTGCTGCCTATACCTAGTTACTAAAACAAAACACTCAAACAAACCTGCTTCTTGGGTTCTTTCTGTGTCTTCTTCCTCACCTAATACAAAAAATGTGATATCTAGACATATTGACCACCAATGGCCTAGTTCTAGTTTCAGTTGCTACGACTTGTGATTTGCTCATGTTTTCTATATCTTTTCAGCTGATGCTTAAAATATGTACCCTCTGAATATCTATTTCCCTTTTAGGCAGAAAAGAATTGAGCTAAGTACAAAAGAAGCTCAAAAGAGAAGGCTTGTATAGTATAACAAATCAAAGAAACTATGAACTAGACAGACGATGTCATCTAGGCTCTTCAGGAGGAGAATATAGAGGTTTAGGTTAGCCGAACGTTGGAGCCCAAAATTAGATAGTGCCACCTTTCATGCAGATGCTAAGGCAGAATGATACTTCAGCCCTTTGATGCGACAATCACTACACGAATCCGGTCCAATTGAGACCGGAATTTAGAGACCGAAATAAAAATCGGTCTCCGATTAAGTTTGGAGACCGAATTCAGAGACCGAACACTCTGGTATCAATTTGAAGCCAATTTGGAGACCGAAATTTACTATACGGTCTCAACTTGAGACCAATATAAATTTCGGTCTCAGATTTTGGAGACCGAAACATTACGCGGTCTCAACTAGAGACCAACATAAATTTCGGTCTCAGATTTTGGAGACCAAAACATCACGCGGTCTCAATTAGAGACCAAAAGGATTTCGGTCTCGAAGGGTTTCACTGTTCCAGAAGGATCTGGTGATTTCCAGAGACCGAAAAATATTTTGGTCTCAAAATAAATTTGGAGACCGCGTAGTGTTTCGGTTTCAAAATGCAATTAATCCAGAGACCGAAATGTGGATTCGGTCTCCATTTGAGACCAACTACATATTTGGTCTCTAATCACAAAAAGTAATTGTAGTATTTTGGCTTCTGATTTAGAGACCAAGCAAATAATGTGGTCTCTATTTGAGACCAATGGAACGTTTGGGACTTAGATTTAGAGACCGGATAGCTATTTCGATCTCCAATTGAGACCAATATAAGTCGGTCTCTGATTTTCGCAGAAAATCGATTCCAGGGCCTCCTCCCTCACTGCTCTCTGCTCGTTCCCGCTCGTCCTCCCTGCTTTCTGCTCTCTCGATCACGCTTCCACTCTCTCACTCACTCACTCACTCACTCACTCACTCACTCACTCACTTCCTTCCTCCTTCAAGGTGCTCGGTCGTAGGTCGTATCTTCGAAGCCCCGACAACCCACCCAGGTATCACTCAATTTCGTGTAGCTTCGGTGATAATGTAGGTGCCCATTTGAGGATTCTAGGGCTGTTGATGGCATTGCTTCGATTCCCCATCCCTCTGATTTGCTTAATGTCTGAGTAGGGAACCGTGTTTGGCCTCCCATTCAAGGGTATTCTTTCATTTCGTTGCTCACAGTGACTTGCATGCCAGGTGTTCGACAAAATGCCTCATTTGTGTTTATCTCGCAGGGCTACCTGGAAGAGGACCCAGACCTCAATCCCTGCTGCTGACTTCCTCCCTGCCTCACTTTGCTACTTACAGGTACATTGTCCTCTCAGTCAAGCTAGTTTAGGAGTACCTTCAGGTTAACCCATTTCATTTCCACCTGTACTCGAAAATGTGACATCGTACTACTAATATCTGAAGTTGTTACCTTCGTGCTACTAACATATGCCAACTCCCTCAGTGTTTAACATGATTGTTTAATCCTTACAATCTCTTGTATGTGTTGACGTAGTATCTTGTTGTTTACAATTTTTGAATGGGGGTTCTTTGTTGGGAGATTTAAATCGGACAATTATACCTGTAATCCCAAAATGTAAGGACTCTAAGCCCGCGATGCTCCTCCCGTCTCTCACCTTCAATAATCCTTATCCCCTGACTCCAATACATGAACTGATTTAGCATCCAAATACCCAAAAAACAAAAAACAACAATATAAAAAGATCAAAATATATACTGCTTCACCTCTAACAATCGTAGGTAGCATATGTACAATTTTCCTGAGCTCCACATACATCTGTCCGAAGCTTGAACATCCAATGAATACAACTAACAATAATGCGTATCTTGTAGTACACTATCAATCCACTAAAGTCAATACATTAATTATTATCTTACTAATTTCTTTTGCTCAATTAAACCTTGCTTAGAAGGTCCAATCTTGAATGATAGTGATTCATAAACACCTAGCTACATTAGACACAAAAATAATTCTTGGTGGAAGTGATTTGGACAAGGATTGTGATGTATAGCATTTGTTATGAGGTTTGGAAGCATTAATTAAATCATACTAAGCAAAGGAGCGAAATTTCAAGCACATTAATGTAGAAAGGGAAGTCTCACGTTTCGCTAGCGTGATCGTGTTTCGGCACCACTTGTATTATAGACTCGAGTGGACAAATCCGTTGACGTGCCACGGTTTTAGAATGGTCTTTTTCTTTTTATTTTCGTGTTTTGTCACAAAATAATTTAGCAAACATGTCGACGAGTTAGGTTTAGTTCACACGCAAAAAGACATTTATTTTTTTGGTCAGACTTGTTCTAATTTCAATTGTATACATTGAACTAAGTTGAAATCGACACTGCGTAGTGGCTAACTAAACCACTTATTATCAAGTGAACCATCCATTTTCTTGATATTAGTACACGTTAAATCCACAATGTCGAAAATAGGATGTTCTTGATTTCATAGTGTATACTTAGTATAGGATAATTTAACAAATGAATTCACATTTACCCCTTTAGCTATGAGCCTATGAACATCAAGGGAATGTGTTATCGTATTCACCCATAACAAAGCTCATATATTACCTACTAATTAGAATTGAGGTATTGAATATAGATTAGAAGTTCATAATTTCCCTTTGTATTATATTATTGTATTATTTAATGACTATTTTGAACTTAAAAAAATACCAATTTAATCCTTTTGTGACCAACTGAGATGACCAATTAACCACTCTTATTTAGTCAAAAATAAAAAATTATAGTATGTAATAGGGTTGTGCTAAATTTTAATCCTTGTATGACTACTATGTTGTTTTACATATCCGCGCAACTTAAACTAATAAGCTTTTAAAAACAATAAGTTTATGTATGTATGTATGTATGTATGTATGTATGTATGTGTGTGTGTATATATATATATATATATATATATATATATATAGATATATATATATATATATATATTATATATTATATATATATACGATATATATTATATATATATATATATATATATATATATATATATATATATATATATATATATATATATATATATATATATATATATATAGTATATATATATATATATATATATATATATATATATAGATATATATATATATATATATATATATATATATATATATATATAATATATTATCTATATTATATATATATATATATATATATATATATATATATATATATATATATATATATATATATATATATATATATATATATATATATATATATATATATATATACGTATATACGTATATATGTATTTATCTACATGTACTTATTGTTGTATGAAAAAATGTATGTTTGGCTAGTATTATATACAGATCCTCCTGAGACAATAGACCCAAGTCGGGTGTGGATGTACAAAAGACTATAAGGGAAGTATCTAAGCAGGACATTCGTTGAGAAAGTGGATGACTTCATTAAGTTTGCCTGTGCACAAGAAGAGTTTCAGAGGTGCCAAAAATTAAAGTGCCCTTGCATGAAGTGCCGCAATTTACCATACCTTGATGTTGACACGATCAAGTTACATTTGTACCAGCGAGGGTTTCAACCTAACTATTACAGGTGGGTCCATCATGGTGAAATGTTCCTCGAAGATGATGGAGCTGCAACTTCCTCATCTAATGCACAAGTACTACCCAACCTTATGAGGGATATGGTGATGGATGCATACCCACATACGTCGTCCGCATCATTACAAGAGCTGCCCCACAATGCGGAGCATGAACCAACACCAGAGGCGAAAAGATTCCTTGAACTCCTCAAGGCAGCAGAGAGACCATTGTACGAGGGATGCGAAATGTCACTACTAAAGGCTGTTGCACGGCTTACCAATCTTAAATGTGAATATAATCTACCCTATAGAGCGGTTGATGGTATTGCATCCTTCATGAAGGAGATATGCCCAAATAACAACGATATAGTTGGCAATTACTATGAAATTAAGAAGTTGCTTGCTGGTCTTGAACTTCCACACCGTAAAATAGATGTTTGCCCCAATGGTTGCATGTTATTCTGGAAGGGGGCAGCTGGCCTCCACAGATGCACTTTTTGTGATGAAGGCAGATATTCGCGGACGAGCAAAGATGGAAGGCAAATCCCGAGGAAGCAACTAATATATTTCCCCATTGGACCTCGATTACAGCGTCTTTATGTAACAAAGAAAACAGCTGAGAGTATGAGATGGCACCATGAGCACAAGCGCCCTCCTGGGGTCATGGCACATCCATCAGATAGTGAGGCATGGAAACATCTAGACGCTTCCTATCCTTCGTTCGCTGCCGAACCACGTAATGTGAGGTTAGGCTTGTGCACTGACGGCTTCTCACCATTTGGCCATTACGGTCAAACATATTCATGCTGGCCAGTGATTGTGACCCCTTACAATTTGCCCCCATGGATGTGTAAGAAAAGGCAATTCATGTTTATTGCTCTGCTCATTCCCGGTCCAAAGAATCCGAAAGGAAATCTGGACATATATATGCAACCTCTTATTGAAGAGCTTTTGCAATTGTGGCATGAAGGAATACCAACGTATGATGTTTCCCGGAAGCAAAATTTCTTACTGAAAGCTGCCATTCTTTGGACTGTGAGTGACTTTCCCGCTTATGGCATGCTCTCTGGCTGGATGACTGCGGGAAGATTAGCGTGCCCCTATTGTTTGGAACATACAAAAGCGTTCAGGTTAGCGCACGGGAACAAGCAATCTTGGTTTGACTGTCATCGACAATTTCTCCCAAAGGATCATAGATTTCGGCGTAATAAATCAGCATTTTATAAAAACAGGGAGGACCACTCAGAACCTCCGCCTATGTTGACCGGGGAGCAGGTTTGGAGTCGTGTGTGTTCGCTCCCAACGGCAGCAGAGCACAAGGGAAAAGTGGATGGTTATGGACGGTCCCACAATTGGACAAGACGCAGTATATTTTGGGATCTCCCTTATTGGAGTAAGTTGTTACTACGTCACAACCTCGACGTCATGCACATTGAAAAAAATGTTTTTGAGCAAATAATTAACACCGTGATGAATGTTAAAGATAAAACAAAAGATGATCTGAACGCGAGGAAGGACATGCTTACTCATTGTAAACGTAGGAGACTTAATGTTCGCGTTGAGGAAGCTGGTGAAGGAAGCCGACGAGAAGTTATGCCACAAGCTCCATATGTCCTACAGAAGGAGCATAGAAAGGTGGTGTGTGAATGGATTCGTAAACTGAAATTCCCAGATGGTTATGCGTCGAACTTGAGTAGGTGTGTTGACGGGAGACATGCTTCATTGCATAACTTGAAAAGTCATGATTGTCATGTCTTCATGCAGCGTTTGGTGCCGCTGGCTTTCAGAGATCTCTTACCAACAAACGTATGGAATGTTCTAACTGAGCTTAGCCAGTTCTTTCGGGTTTTGTATTCCTCTAAGTTGCATGTTGATGAAATAGTCCGTTTAAAGAACAACATTGCAGAAATATTATACAAGTTGGAACGAGTTTTTCCCCCAGCATTCTTCAATGTAATGGAGCATCTACCTGTGCACTTACCTACGGAACTGAAACTTGGAGGACCGGTTCAATATCGATAGATGTATGACAATGAAAGGTATGTTATGTTTCATTGAATTCATGTCAGCAGTTCCGTACATAGGTGATGTTTCTAATTATTTCATTACAGGTTCTTTCATCACCTAAAGCGAAAAGTGGGCAACAAAGCACGTGTGGAGCCTTCAATTTTCTATGCGTACTTAATGGACGAGATCACGAACTTCATTGTCAACTATTTTGATGACAGTGTTGATGTTAGGGCACGAGATTTGCCCAGAAACGTGATGAACATTGATCAGGACAAAACTGATGTCAAACTTCCAGATATTTTCTCCCGGAACGTGGGATATGCCCCGAATGAGGGCAGTGTTCGGTGCTTAGATCATTTGGATCATCAATTGGCATATATATATGTGCTATCGAACTGTGCATTGTTGGGCGAATATGAAAGGTAAGTTTTTGTAATACATATGGAACAAACGTTGCATACAGTGAACATGTGTACGATGTTCTCATTACACTGTGTAGGATATTCGCGTTGGAGATGAGCCAACAAAACCCCTGTGTTCGGGTGGCGGACATGTGGTTAACATTTCAGGATAGATTTCCAGAATGGTTCAAAGCGTATGTACGTATTTTTCCCTATGTGATTTTCTTACACAGCGAACGCATTATAATGACAACTTATTTGACCATTTCTGGATATAACGGCCATGTAGGTGTTACACTCCAACGTTGACAACGATGTTGTGAGAGCACTTGGGTATGGTCCTAAAAGACATGTTCGTCGTTGGGATCATTATTACATTAATGGCTTCAACTTCCATTCATATGAATATGGAAAAAGCAAGTCAACAATGAATTACGGTGTTTGCGTGAAAGGAACAGATGGGCAGGAATATTATGGCATTCTGCAGGATGTAATTGAGTTGGAGTATGTTGGGGATATTCGTTCATATAAGACGATCTTGTTTAAGTGTGAGTGGTTTGACTGCATTAATGGTGTTGTTATCCATGATACATACAAATTGGTAGATGTAAATCACACGAAGAGGTATCCCAAGTACGATCCATTTGTCCTTGCAAGTCAAGTCACGCAAGTATGCTTCATGCCTTATCCTATGAAAGATAACAGTAAAAAGGACTGGTGGGCAGTGTTAAAAATGAAACCAAAGTCAATAATAGATGCCCCAGAAGAGGACACACCATTCCAAATAGATGAAAACGAAAACCCGCCTAATTTAAGCGATATTGATGTAGACAATGATGTCGACATCATACCACTAGAGGAAAATGACATAGATGACGTTGTCGACGATGAGGTAGATGCCATCGATGGTGGAGACGGAGATGAATGGCACGGCAGGTTAGCAGATGAAGACGATGATAATGCTGATGATGATGATGATGACTACTTCACCGAGTCAATGTTTACATAGTGTACGTCGTTCACTAATCTGTGCAATGTTGGTGTCGTTATGATTTAGAATCTCCGTTCTGTAAGTTAAATGTATGCAACCTTTTATTGCTATCCTCTCCTTCGATTCGTTATGTTATTTGACTTGCATGTTTTCCAACCGGAGTGCGTATTGGTTGCATCTGCAATGTGTTTATGCAATTTGTTACATTCATATCAAAGTGTCCAACATTGATCAGTGTATAATACTTACTGTCATTCCGCATACAATTTCCAAATTCTAATGCATGCACTTATCTAACTGATTTTTATAACTTTGCGCAGGGGTAGGTACGCATGGATGGTTCAAGCAGAGCCATCACCCAGGTCGACTCTGAGGAGACGCAGCCTCCAGAGTTTCCGTTAGAGGACAGTAGCACCCCCTTGACCAGGATTCGACTTGTGCCGAACACCGACATGTGGTAAGCATCGTTAACATTCAAAAAATAGAAAATGGATGTGTCCGATGTTTTCATTTCATTTGTTTGCAATGCTCTATCATAGGTTCGGTCATCGAGATGTCGCACGTGCCATCTCCGAAACCATTCGAACTTATTACAAGGACGCCTTTACGTGTTGGCGGGATGCCCTGAGGATCACAGGAGGTTTTGGTGGAATTGTTTTAAGGTATATTTCCCAACTTCACCATATGGTACATGATACCCATATTGAATTAGGTTCAATACGTATTGAGAAGTAAAATGTCTTCTTGTAATTGATGGGATGCCTTATCCAATGCTCCGGATGTGTGATCCGTTGATATGTGTACTTGGTGTATTCCGGGCGTGTGGCCCGTTGAGCATGCAAGCATGTATATATCCACACTCATGCACAACCCCCCTCCCACATACATAGGGACACAAATATGACAGCTTAAAGCCTGGGATATAGTCAACTTTTAGGCGGAACTCTGTCCCTTTCTTCCCAGACATGAATTGTTTTCGAAAATTTTGTGGATGTGTGATCCGTGGAGATGTGTACTTTGTGTACTCCGGGCGTGTGGCCCGTTGAACGTGAGATTATCTTACTTACGTGTATGTATGTTTTTTCTACGATAATGTATGTAGTAAAGGCTCGGATATTGTCAATTGTTAGGCGGAACTCTGTTCGTTTCTTTTCAAAAATATGACTGCATGCAAGTAATTGTTCATTCACCTATATTTAACGTACACTAAATATATATGTCGCTGATGCAATCTTTTAGCGAATAAGTATGTCATCTATCCTCATGTTGGTGTCTTTTGTGAGTATGTGTTAAACATGAGCACATATTATGAGTTACGTGAAAAAAACGACCACAACTGAGTTTTTTGGAAAACTAACACAATGCAATCGTATTATATGATATTATTTGGAATTTCCCATGCAGCAACGATTCACATGGGATCCCGAGCACGAGGCTTTAGTCAGAAGAGAATGGCAACAGAAGGTGCGTGTAAGGGTGAAAGACATAGTGAACAAGGTCGCGAGGGGCTCTCCGGACAAGTTCATTACTTGGATGACGGATGATCTTCGCGCGTCATTGCGACACAAGAGGGAAAGTGATGAGGAATTCAAGAAGCGGTCTGAGAGGAACACGAAGAACAAGACAGAGGGACCGAAGGCAAAGATTGGGCACAGCCAGGGGTCAATATCAGCGACAATGTGGGCAGACAGACTGGTATGAATATCTGAAACACTTGACAGGAATACGTTAATTTAATTTCGCAAGGCTACTCACGTAAACATATATATACTACTGTCTGTTAGGCGAAGCAATTGGGAAGAAGACCTTCTGCAGCTGAATTGTTTGTGACCACTCATTCAAAGGTTGATGAGAGTGGTCAACGGATTTGGTGCGATGCTCACGCGCAGAGTGTTTATGTAAGTACTACATGATAGATATGTTTGATATGTACATTTGGACTTCTCTTACCACCCAACTCACTGGATCCCCTTCCTTCAGTTATATTTATAGAAGTACTACATGATATACTCCGGATGTGTGATCCGTTGAGATGTGGATTTGGTGTACTCCGGGCGTGTGGCCCGTTGAGCGTGCGAACGTGTTATGTGGTTTTTATGTATAGCAGGGTATAAATTATGGCTATAAGGCTGGGATATTGTCAACTTTTAGGGGGAACTCTGTCCGTTTCTTCCTAGAAATGTCGTTTATTTTTCCTTTTTGATGGACTGTTTCATTTCATCCCACTGATGCAGGACAAATATGAGCAACTGAAAGCAGGAACTGATGTGCAAGTGGGTTCAGCTGCAGATGATCACCTGTTCTTCAAGGCAAGTGGTGGCTGGAGTGAGAAGGGCACTATATACGGACTTGGAAGAGAGGGTCCTGCTATGTTTGAGAGACCGACGACGTCTAGGCGTACTAGCTGCAGCAGTTCTTCTGCATATTCCTCTTCATTAGTTACGCAGTTGCAGGATCAATTGCATACGACACAGAATGAGTTGCAGACCACTCAAGCTCGACTACATTCCACAGAGGAGGAGTTGAGGAGTACGAGGGAGGAGTTGAGTAGTACGAGGGAGGAGTTGGAAGCTGCAAAGAAGCAGTTGGATGACCAAAGAATAAGACTGCTGGAGTTAAATGCTCGGTTTAACAGCTTCTCGGCGCTCCTTGGCCACCCTACTCGTGCAGACAACTCTCAATCGTCCTCGTAGGCTTAGGTACGTACCACATGTCAGGTGTGTCACAAGTACAGACATTGGGCTGTAAATATTTATATCTAGGTTGTGGAATTTTTTGGTGTGTAATTGCTATATCAATGACATTTGGAATGTAATTTAGATTTTGCCATATATAGTGGCTTTTTTGCCGTCCAAAAATGTTGTACCAATTGTAGCATTTGAGAAAAAAATATAAACGGCAGGTTCAGGTGAAAAAACAAGCCAAAATTTTTTTTTTTTAAAAAAATATTTTAGAGGCCGAAATGAATCGGTCTCCGGTGGAGACCGAACTGGGCGTGGTGGTCTCAAAAATCAAATGGTTGGTCGCCCAAATTCCGGTCTCAGTCAGAGACCGAATGGTAGTGGTCTCCACTGGAGACCGAAATTTTTGGTCTCTGTTAGAGACCAAATTTCTGTGGTCTCAGTTAGAGACCAAATTATTTTGGTCTCTAGTGGAGACTGGGCCTGCTGGTCTCAAAAAGAGACCGCTGAATTTGGTCTCCAAGTGAGACCGCGTGAGGCCCAGTCTCGATTAGAGACCAAATTTATTTGGTCTCAAGGCGCGGTCTCTAGTGGAGACCAAATCAGAAAATTTGGTCTCCAATTTAAATTTGCGACCAATGATTTCGAGACCGGCCCATTTTTGGTCTCAATTCGGTCTCTGAAAATAGATTGAGACCGAATTCTTTTATTTTGGAGACCGAAAATTTTCGGTCTCTAACCATGCGCTTTCTTGTAGTGAATCATGCACAAAATTCATGTACTGCTAATCAACAAATAGCACAAAATATATAACAATGCCATAACGAATGCTTGTCCAATTAAAAATGAAGTTTTAATTCTCCCTACATAATATCATAACATAGAAATGCATACATAAAGGTCAAATGAAGGAAGGGGAACCCAAAAAGAAAGGGGGAAAAAGTTGGCATCACCCGGACTCGAACCGGAGACCTTCAGTGTGTTAGACTGACGTGATAACCAACTACACCACGACACCGGTGGATGCTCACCTTAAATAACGGTTTTACCAAACAGTGTTGGTCAAACAATGTCTTGCACTCTAGCGGCTCAAGTTAAGGAAACAGGAGAGGTATTAAGCCTTGAATGCTTCTGATTATTCAGGATATCCACTGAGTTCCATTGTCAGCAAACAGAAGACCCCCACTCTCAACAATAATTCAGGATATCAAGATATGTCAAGATATAAACACAAGCTGGATTCTATTCTATTTTGTTTGTCTCCAGACATGCACAAGATACCGCAAGAATGCTGCTGCACTGAAAGTTTTTGTCTATCATGGTCATGCCTCGTAAGAGTCAGAGGCACATAATGTTCTACTCCATGGAAAAACTTGGAACCACAGACAAGCATGCCTAAGGAGCAGGAAAGGACAAAAATTTGACATGGAACTCCAACCTACCGGATTTGAACCAGCATAGGACGGATTATCTGCGACTATGAGTCATTGAGGCATTGACCAACGACAGTCCTCCACTCCACCAACTGAGCTAAGGTCAGGTCTGGCATAATGTCAGCTGAAAATCCATCGTATTATAACATTTCTTTTTCCTATTTGCGTGGCCATTATAGTCTTAATTACTGGTTGTGGTTGTACAATAGAGTATTAGATCTGATGCGCTGGCCAGAATAATTGACCATTCAGCTCACAGTACATTCTACTATATCCTTCAAGTACAAACTTTTTAGAAATGAGGCATCTATAATGGAAAATTTTATGCATTGCAGACAAATAAACAGGCAGCATGACGTAGTTATTAATCAAACAAGAATGGAAAGCAAAGCAAGGAAAAACAACCAATGATAGTGGCCTAAGGATCAATCTGCATGCCTAGTAAACATGGCCATACATACCAAAATACCTCTTTGGATCACTCAACCAAGAAAGCAAATCAGTGTAGCACAAAAAATTCTTTCCCTGTTTTATTCAGACTCTGACTACAAGTATCGCAGATGGGTATGTCCTCAGGTGTTATAAAGACCAACTTACTTTTTCAAAGTACCGCCTCTTTTTTTTTTTTTTTTTAAGCATAAATCAATGTGATAAGCATCCATATGGACCATATCTATGCTCAAGCCTTTGAACATAAATCTATGGGAATGAAATCAAAGTGAGGATAATGCTTCAAATAGAAGCAGAGTCGAACGTGCTCTTGTAGCTCAATTGGTTAGAGCACCCGTTTAGTAAGCGGGAGGTCTTGAGTTCGTCTCTCAACAAGAGAGGAAGCTATTTCCAAATTTTGATTATCAATTTTCTTTCACTTTCTTCCTCACGAGATATAAAAAAATGTGAAGTCTAGGTTGTCAACGAATTCTCGGATCTGCTCATGTTTCCCATGCCTCTTTCCTGCTTTTGCTCAAAATGTTGTTACCTCTGAATATTTATTTCCTGTTGAGATAGAAAGCAAGAAAAATTAGGCAAGTTGATGAAACAAAATCCAAAGGGCAGGGCTTATAGCATAACAAAAACAAACATAACTAGAAGTTAGAGAGTTGATGCTGCCTGGGCTTTTCTTTGGTGAGGAGTAGAGGCAAAGCTCACAAAGAAACCCAAAAAATAAGTTTTCAGCACAATAAGGTAAAGAAGTAAAAACATGCCACGTCCAAGACCTACATTAGAGGCATCTTAAATCGTGACAGCATTCGAGCCCGAGCACAAACTACTTCAGATCATATTCAAACGTAAAACCTAGTGTTTTCCTCCAACTATAAAACCAATCCACATAATTTCCACAAAAAAAGAGTATTGAATCCACCATATCACAGTGCCACTAATCCGAATATAAAAACTTCAAAATTCTGGAGAATATTTTAGAATTGTCACATAGGAGTGCCATCTTTCATGTGGATACTAAGGCAAATGAAACTTCCGTGTTTCGACATGACCATTCAATATTATTTAGCTAATATCATTCATTCGATAGAAATACCACTACAAATGCTTGTCAAGGTTAAAAGTTAATTATGAAGGAACCCACCCTATATAAAAGCTTACCCATAATAATATAAAAATGTATATAAAAATTTAAAATGAACAGGCCGTAAAAAGCTAAAAAGATTGGCATCACTCGGGCTTGAACCGGAGACCTTCAGTGTGTTAGACTATAAAACCATGCCACGTCCAAGACCTACACTGGAGACAGCTTCAATCGTGACAACATTCGAGCCCGAGCACAAACTACTTCAGATCATATTCACAAGCAAAACCTAGTGTTTTCCTGCAACTATAAAACCAATCCACATAACTTCCACAAAAAAATAGTAACGAATCCACCATATCACAGTGCCACTAATCCGAATATAAGAACTTCAAAATTCTGGAGAATATTTTGGAGTTGTCAGATAGGAGTGCCATATTTCATGTGGATACTAAGGTAGATGAAACTAACACGTTTTGACATGACCATTCAATATTATTAGCTAATATCATTCATTCGATAGCAACAACACTGCAAATGCTTGTTAAAGTCAAAAGTTAATTATGAAGGAACCCATCCTATATAAAAGCTTACTCATAATAATATAGAAATGTATATACAAAGGTAAAATGAACAGGCAGTAAAAAACTATAGACATTGGCATCATTGGGGCCTGAACCAGAGACCTTCAGTGTATTAGACTGACATCAGGGGTGGAGCCAGAATTTAAATCAAGGGGGGGCGAGATTAATAATATACATAATATAAACTTTAATAGTCCTTAAAATAAAATGCATAGCTCCAAAACTCCAAAAAAAAAACATACACGGGGCCAGCAAGAGTCGAACCCGCGACCAGGTGAAACAAAGAGCGGCAAACGACCACCCGGGCAAGCATGGTTTTGCAAACTTTGTTTCAACGAATTAATATATATATACTTTTTATGCACAAAAATATACCACACTTAACTTCCTGGGGGAAGCGTACAAGGGGCCAGCAAGAGTCGAACCTGCGACCAGGTGAACAAGGAGAGGCCAGCGACCACGCGGGCAAGCACGCTTTTGCAAACTACATTTCAACAAATCGATATATATATATATTTGTTTATACAGAAAATATCCCATACTTAATTTTTTTTCCCCAAAAAGCTGGGGGTCAATTGACCGCCCTTGCCCCAACGTAGCTCCGCCAGTGACTGACATGATAACCAACTACACCATGACACCCTTGGATGTACACTGTATCTTACACTTACTAGTTTTACAAGTCCAGGAAAAAAGGTTGGACATGAAACCTGAATACTTCTTTGTCTGAGCCTCCATTGCACTAAATTGTCGCCAAACATAAGACCTCAGCTGCGAATAAACTACAAATTGTCATAGAATTCACAAACCCAAACATAAAGGTACGTGACTACACGAATATAAGCTTAAACAAAACTGACACACTTTCTACGTTTGATAGCAAAGAATCTAACATGCATAGAAACAGTTAGGCTTCTCCTTATCAGACAAAACAGTTATGTGCATTTTGTTCTATTTTATTTGGCCGAGGCATGTGGAGGTTATTAGAAAAAAGGCAGCACCAATGAAATATTTCATATATTGTGGTTATGACCCATAGAACCATGGATACATAACGTTTAATTCCGTGGTAAATCCTGAATCTGAAAACAAGCATGCTAAAGGAGCAAGAGAGACAAGTTGGAAACAACAAAACTTAAACCTGCTGGTACATGTTAACCAGCAACCTAAGGATTATAAGTGGATAATTCCAACTGAGCTAAAGTTGGGTCTCATATCATAGCTGCAGAAAGTCCAATATGTTTTAAGTAATTTCATTTGCGCAGCCATCTGTTTATTACAGATCTTGTTCACACAGTTTCAAAAGAATATTAAATTTGATGGCCTAAGATAGTTTCAGACTCTCGGTTCACAAAATATTTTACTGTATTGTCCTTCGGACTTATTTCCTTCAAGTGCTAACACTTAGAAATAAGACAACTTTTCTAGAATAGGAAAAATTAATGCATTGTGAACAAACAAATAAGCACACAAGAAGCTGCAGCATGACATATACTCATCGGAGCCAGAAGGATGGAAGTTAAATTAAAGCAAGGAAAAAAGAAGCAAAAATGGATTTGAACCTGCAGCCAAACTACCAATCTGCATGTCCAGTAGGCAGGGCCATACTCACTAAAAAACCTACCGGATCGCTTGTGGCCCCCTCCTGGGATTCAGATTTCACAGGTTAATAATGGAGAATACATGCAAGCAAAATTACATATATATGATAAAATCAAAGCTTTAATCTTTTGGAGTTTTGTGTTTGCAAATTTGAGTGATCATGAATTCTCCTTTTATTTCTTGTTATTTTCCCTTGAACCATGTCAGGGTATATATACATGTATGCATGCCACGCCTCATGCGCCTAACCCTAGCATTTTACACAAGTTTGCAAGCATTCTAATTCTATGACATGTAAACAAGCTTAGTTGAGATAAGGTAGGAGTCTAATGAAATATTCGGATGATATCTTAATACTCCCCCTCAAGTTGGAGTATGCAAGTCTAAAATGCCCAACTTGCCCTTTAAAAATTGAAACTGAGTCTTGCCGAGAGCTTTGGTGAAAATATCAGCAGGTTGGTTCTTGGTACCGATATGATGCAGCACAAGTATGCCTTCTTCTAGTTTCTCTCGTACAAAGTGACAGTCAATCTCAATGTTTTTGGTGCATTCATGAAACACTGGATTACGCGCAATATGTAAAGCTGTCTGACTGTCACAGTAAAGGCGCATAGGTGGTGGAAAATGCCTAAGGCCGCGAGAAGAGATCGTAACCAAACTAGTTCACTTGTAGTAAGTGTCATTGATCTATATTCTGCTTCAGCTGAGGACCGGGATACTGTGGGTTGTTTCTTGCTATGCCACGAAATTGGTGAACCACCTAGCATTATAAAGTAACCTGAAAGAGATTGTCGAGAAACTGGACAGGGTCCCCAGTCAGAATCACAAAAACCAATTAGGTGAAGATTGCTGTCAGATCGAAGCAAGATTCCTTGGCCTGCAATACCCTTCAAATACTGTAAAATGCGTCGCACTACAATCATATGCTCCTCTCGCAGGGCATGCATGAATTGAGAAAGAATGTGGACAGCATAAGTAAGATTGGGTCTGGTGATGGTGAGATAAATCAGACATCCGATGAGCCTTCGACACCGAGTGGCGTCTGCAACTAGATTGCCCTGTGCTAGGGCGAGGCGATGATTTTGCTCCATGGGATAGTCAACGGGTTTATCCCCCAAAAGTCCGCACTCATCAAGTATTTCCAAGGAATACTTTCTTTGACTGAAAAATAACCCTTGGGGACCTCTGGCCACCTCAATACCCAGAAAATATTTCAAAGGCCCCAGATCTTTAATACTGAAACATGTGTGTAGATAACTCTTGAATTGCATGCATGCTGCAGAATTGTTTTCGGCAAGGACGATATCATCAACATATACTAAAACACCCATGAAGACGTCACCTTTTCGATATGTGAAGAGAGAGTAATCAGCATAGGTGTGCACAAATCCATATTCACATAACTTGGATGATAGTTTGGCAAACCACTACTGGGGAGCTTGTCGCAACCCATAAAGAGACTTCTTTGGCCGACATACTTTAGATTCGTGAACACCCTTGAAACCTGGAGGGAGCTTCATGTAAACCTCTTCCTACAGATCCCCATGTAGGAAGGCATTGTTAACATCCAGTTGCTGCAATTCCCACCCTTTCGCAACAGCAACTGCTAAGAAACAGTGAACACTTGTCAATTTTGCGACAGGTGCAAAAGTCTCGTTATAGTCAAAACCCTCTATCTGGTGATCTCCACGGATAACTAGGCATGCTTTATGTTGCTCAATGGTACTATCAGATTTGTATTTCACTCTGTAAACCCATTTGCAACTTATAGGCTTCTTGCCGGGTGGAAGACTTACAAGGGACCAAGTGTCGTTTTTCTCTAAGGCCCTTATTTCGTCTATCATTACTTGTCTCCAATGTTCATCTTGTACAGCCTCATGGTAGAATCGTGGTTCTGTTATCTTAGTAATAGCTGCCAAGAAAACTTTATGCGAAGGTGAGAATTTAGTGCATGTGACATAGTGTTTTAAAGGATAATGTGTACATGAGGACTCCGTTGGAAGAGATGAAGCTGTGGAGACGGAGTTCTTGAGCCGAGTGGTGTAGCATATGATGCATATTTCCATATGCATCATTTTCATTCCTCAAGCTCAACTTCAAGGGAGGAAAAGGTCAAACAAGATCATGCATGGAAACAATTATATTTGGTCCCATTATTTGAGTTCCATGACACAAGACACTTTGTGGAGTTTGTTTTGAACTTCAAAGTGCCTTATTCCAAGGGGTTTCCCAAATGGGGATGAAGAGCATCATACTCCATGCCTATAAACTCCACTACTCCTATTAAGCTCAAGGAAGATCACAAGCAGCCAAAAGAAGCTAAGAAGATCGCCATCATATGCAGAAAAGCCCTGAACGTACCCTTTGAGCTCACACCTAGCTCATCCTCCTCACACCCGGTTTTTGCACCGTTTTGCAGCAAAATGTAATGGGCCAAAATTCTGATGGTCCTTACATTAATCAAGCCTAAGAAATGAGCTTTCTAACAAGACCAACCACGCATAAATTGGAGTTCATTTGGTTGGTCAAGTTCAGTCCACAAGCACACGGTATCTTGGCGCAGGACAGTTTGGACAGCGTTCACTATTTGGGCCATAACTTTTTATCGGCTGATCCAATTGCAATAAAATTAGATTCCCTAGAAACGAGACATCCTAGGCTTTCCAACAAGCCCAAGATGATCGAATTTGGTTTAGTATTCAGAGAAATATGCCTCTTAGAAGTTAGGCTTGCTGCAGGTGTGAACACATTTAATAGCCGGAATATGCATACATGCATCTTTACTCCTAAAGCCGGTTGCTGCATCCCCCTTTGCTCAAGCTACATTCCCCCTTTCTCCCAAGTCTGAGATGTGTCTTTTCAAGTGGGAACATGACTCCCCAAGCTGATGTGTTCATTTCACTCAAGCATCATTAAAGTTATATACATGGTTCACTTAGCCGTGTGCATGTTTTCCTTTTTAGTTCCTTGTATTTTGCTTTCTTTTCATTAGTGTCTATTCATAAGTGTGTTCGTATCTTTTCAAGTGTAAGGCTAGCCCTATATAAGGCCATAGTGTCGAGTTGTTTGCATCAGAAAACCAATTACATTCGAGTTCAAGAAATACAATTCAGCTTTGAAGTGTTCTTTTAAAGTTTGTGAGAAAATCTAGTTTTATATCTTGAGTGTTGGCAAACTCAAGTGGTGTTCTAGTTTCCTAAACTCCTCTAGGTGGTGATTCATTTTTGTATCCTAGAAAGAGTAAAGGAATTTGCCCAAGGATTATTTTTGAGTGGCTCCTTCTTGGATTATCTCAAACTCAACCTTGAACCTATCCTTCCTTGTTTTCCTTTCTTCCTTAACTAAAGACCATAAAAGATAACTTAGCTTAGTCATTTGGGTGCTTATATACATCATTTGGTATCAGAGCCTAAGTTGCCTACTTGACCAAGCTTCTAAACCCAAACACATCCACAAATCAGCCCCATACACATCAGGTCCTACCATGAGTTCTAGCATGAGCATTAAAAGGTGTTCTAAGTGTCAAGGTTTTGGTCATGCACCCTCGGACTGCCCCAACAAGGAATTTATCACCTTGACCGAATGGGAAGTAGCCATGAAGGAAGAAAAAGAAGTCAGCTATCCATTTGTCTTAAATAGAGAAGGTCATTATCAAGAAAATAGTGATGTTAACTTTGATCTACCTCCCATCTTTGATGCCTATGATGAAGTAGATAATGAGGTAAATTGGAGCCTACCTCCAAGATTTGATGAGCATGAACCTAGCTCCATTCAACCTTCCCAAACCCCCAAACCACAAAAAGCCTCACAAAAGAACCTCTTACTTACCTCTCTTCTCCCAACTGAGTCTAACCCTAGTTTCTACCCTCCCCTAACCCTCTTTTATCAACCCCATGACCATACTGCTCTCTAAGAGATGCCCTATGGTTTTTGTCCACAAAGAACCCCATTCCATACATATGCCCTCTTGTATGAGAAGAAAAAAGAACTCCCGAGTTTGAGGACAAACTCCAAACAACCCGGGGAGTATGATGCATATTTCCATATGCATTATTTTCATTCCTCAAGCTCAACTTTAGGGAGGAAAAGGCCAAACAAGATCATGCATGAAAACACTTATATTTGGTCCCATTATTTGAGTTCTATGACACAAGACACTTTGTGGAGTTTGTTCTGAACTTCAAAGTGCCTTATTCCAAGGGGTTTCCCAAATGGGGATCAAGAGCATCATACTCCATACCTATAAACTCCACTACTCCTATTAAGCTCAAGGAAGATCACAAGCAGCCAAAAGAAGCCAAGGAGATCGCCATCATATGCAGAAAAGCCCTGAACGTACCCTTTGAGCTCATGCCTAGCTCATCCTCCTCACACCCGGTTTTTGTTACCCTTTTGTAGCAAAATGTAATGGGCCAAAATTCTGATGGTCCTTACATTAATCAAGCCTAAGAAATGAGCTTTCTAACAAGACCAACCATGCTTAAATTGGAGTTCATTTGGTTGGTCAAGTTCAGCCCACAAGCACAAGGTATCTTGGCACAGGATAGTTTGGACAGCCTTCACTATTTGAGCCATAACTTTTGATCGGCTGATCCAATTGCAATACAATTGGATTCCCTAGAAACTAGACATCCTAGGCTTTCCAACAAGCCCAAGATCATCGAATTTGGTTCAGTATTCAGAGAAATATCCCTCTTGGAAGTTGGCCTTGCTGCAGGTGTGAACGCATTTAATAGCCGAAATATGCATACATGCATCTTCACTCCTAAAGCTGGTTGCTACATCCCCCTTTGCTCAAGCTACGTTCCCCCTTTCTCCCAAGGCTGAGATGTGTCTTTTCAAGTGGGAACATGACTCCCCAAGCTGATGGGTTCATTTCACTCAAGCATCATTAAGTTAGATACATGGTTCACTTAGCCGTGTGCATGTTTTCCTTTTTAGTTCCTTGTATTTTGCTTTCTTTTCATTAGTGTCTATTCATAAGTGTGTTCGTATCTTTTCAAGTGTAAGGCCAGCTCTATATAAGGCCATAGTGTCGAGTTATTTGCATCAGAAAACCAATTACATTTGAGTTCAAGAAATACAATTCAGCTTTGAAGTGTTCTTTCAAAGTGTGTGAGAAAATCTAGTTCTATATCTTCAGTGTTGGCAAACTCAAGTGGTGTTCTAGTTTCCTAAGCTCCTTTAGGTGGTGATTCATTTTTGTATCCTAGAAAGAGTAAAGGAATTTGCCCAAGGATTGTTTTTGAGTGGCTCCTTCTTGGATTATCTCAAACTCAACCTTGAACCTATCCTTCCTTGTTTTCCTTTGTTCCCTAACTAAAGACCACAAAAGATAACCTAGCTTGGTCATTTGGGTGCTCATACACATCAGCATATAAATTGATCGAAGTGAGCGGGAGCTTTGCGAGTTCGATGTCCTCTTCCGAGCTGACCATTTTCGGGTTGTGATCGAGAAGAGTGTGGGCTCTGCTCTTGACCCGGTTCTGTCACGTGAGGGGGCTAACCCAAAGCACGGATCCCAGCTTCCTGGCCCAATGCCGCATCCAGCTCTGGCCCATGAAGCCCAGTTTCTGTAGACCCATCGCTGGAACTGTCGTGGTTAGGTTGAATCGTGGGTTGCGCTTGGATGCCTTCATCAACATGGGCCGTGGACTGGTCTCGGGAGCCTCCATCAGCCATGGGCCTCATGAGTTGGGTACTCCCCCTGGCAACGAGCCCAGGTGAAACAAAAGACCGCGCTGAAGTTTGGGCTGGAGAAGTCGTGGTATCATACTCAGCTAGGCAAAGGGAACCGACATGATCTTCAGTGCTTCGTGTGTCAGGCATACATTTGTCTCCATGAAAAGGAAAGTAGTCTTCAAAAAATATCACATCCTGACTTTCAAAAATATCATGTGTCTCTAAGTTATATAACTTCTAAGCTTTCTTACCATGGGGATAACCTATAAAGACACAACGCCTACTCCGTGACGTAAATTTGTCACCTCCTCTTTGGTGAGTCTTGGCATAACATAAATTACCAAAAATTTTAATATGCTTATAGAGGGGTTTAGTTTGGTAGAGTAGTTCGTAAGGTGTCTTTCCTCCTAACAACTTACTTGGAGTTCTATTAATTAAGTAAGCAGCCGTTAGCACACACTCCCCCCAAAATTGCAAAGGAAGAGAAGCTTGAAATCGGAGTGCCTTGGCAACATTGAGGATGTGCCGATGTTTACATTCAATGCGTCCATTCTGTTGAGAGGTATCCACACAATTGGTTTGGTGTGTGATTCCCTTCTCTTGGTAGAACATCTTCATGGATGTGGCTTTGAACTCGGTGCCATTGTCAGTGTGGATCACTTTGACAGACTTGTGAAACTGTGTTTGCACTGAGGCAATAAAATTTCTTAGGTGAGCCCTGACCTCACTCTTCTCTTTTATAAGGTACAACCACACTCCATGACTCATATCATCAACTAATGTCAAGAAGTAGTGTGCTCCACACGAGGAGGATACACGATATGGCCCCAGATATCATAATAGATGATTTCAAATAGTTCCAAAGCTCTATTTTCACTAATAGAAAATTTTGTTCTAGTTTGCTTAGCACGTAAACAGGCATCGCATACATCATTATTCTTACTAATAGAAACTAGGAAGACTAATTGTTTAGCAAAAATTTTCATGATGTCTAGGGATGGATGTCCGAGACGCTTGTGCCATAAATCTCCGGTCCGGATTGCATTACTCTGATGCTTCTGTGGTGATCTCCCATAGTAATAGACTCCGTCTCGTTGCTTACCCGATCCAATCGGCATCCTCGAAATACAGTCCTGCAAAACACAATGATCGTCAAAAAACGTGACACTACAATTTAGGTCTTTTGTGATCTTGGCAATCGACACAAGATTACAACTAAGTTGAGGTACAAATAACACGCTTCGTAGTTTAGCCCCATCACGCAGGACCACCATTCCTGTTTTATAGGAGAGAGTTTGGGTTCCATTAGGTAAGTCAATCACCACCGGTGCTGTGGCTTTGGGCTCGAACAGCAGCATGGAATTACCCATCATGTGGGCCGAAGCCTCGCTGTCCAGTATCCACAAGTCGTTACCTGTAAGCCTTTCATTCTCAGGTTTGACAGGCTCGATTAAGCTCATCAGGCACTGAACTTGTTCGGTGGTAAGGCCAGGTATCGTCGGCTGCTCAGAAACGCTGGGTTCGTTGGCGGTGTTGGCTGCAACAGCGTGAGCTCCCTCTCAAATATCGCCTCTGCCTCGCATACTGCTGAGTCGACCACCTCATCCTTCCCTTTGTTCGCGTCCTTGACCTCGGCCACGGGAAGTCCAACCGGGTGGAGACCCGATAAGCTCAAAACATGCGGCCTCATCATGGTCGTGTTTGCCACACTGACCACAGGTGCCTTTGTCACGGTTGTTCAGTCTGGTTCGGCCTCCGCCACTATTGATCGCGAAGGCGGTGGCAGACGCTACTCAGTCGTCTCAGGAGAACATCATATGTTTATGGCTTTCCTCTTAATGAACCATGCTAAATATCTTGTCAAAGGAGGGCAAGGGTTCTATGGTCAAGATTTGTCCTCTGATAGAAGCATAAACATCATCGTTCAGTCCATCAGGAACTGATGGGCTTTTTCTTCTTCAACCATCTTAACAAGCTGCTCACCAATTTGACATTCACACTTGCCACACGTACAACGTGGGAAGCGGACTTGATTTTCCAGTTCGCTCCAAAGACCCATAAGTTTCGAAAAAAATTCTACGACCTCTAATCCACCTTGTTTGCATTCAGCAAGTTTTGTTTTAAGTTGGTGAATTTTAGGTGCGTTAGACGCTGAATATCACTTCTTTAAATGTGTCCACATGAGTGCTGCAGTGTCAACATAGGCAACACTAGTTCGAAGCTTAGGGTCGATGACGTTGAGTGTCCAAGAACATACCATCGAATTAGCCATCTCCCAGGCTTGTAATTTAGCGGTGTCTTCTCCAATAGTTGGTGTAGGTTTTGGTATAGTACCTTCTATGAAGCCCAATTCATTTTTAGATTTGAGAGAAGTTCTAATTACCTTTTCTCAGAGATCATAATTTTTCCCATCAAAGACCACAGCCATGAGCAAGGCCCTAGGATTGTCAGAGGGATGTAGGTAATAGGGCGAATGTGTTTCTATGACAAACCTTTTGTTAGTCATGACTTTAATTGAGAGAAAGGAAAGGAGAACAAATAAGCTTAAGGCTCTGATACCATGATAAAATAAAAGCTTTAATCTTTTGGAGTTTTGTGTTTGCAAATTTGAGTGATCATGAATTCTCCTTTTATTTCTTGTTATTTTCCCTTGAACCATGTTAGGGTATATATATATGTATGCATGCCAGGCCTCATGCACCTAACCCTAGCGTGTTACACAAGTTTGCAAGCATTCTAATTCTATAACATGTAAACAAGCTTAGTTGAGATAAGGTAGGAGTCTAATGAAATATTCAGATGATATCTTAATAATATACTCCATTATATAGGGGTATATATCCTCCATTAGTTAAGATGTGATTCCCTGAATATTCCGCCCTTGATAAGCATCACAAAACCAGAGGCCAAAAAAAAAAAAAAAAAAAACCGACCTGCCGGATTAGAACCAATGACCAACTACAGTCCTCCACTCTACCAAATAAGCAAAGGTGGGTTCTGGTATCACAGTTACAGACAGTCCATTAAATTCTAAGATCCAATAATTGGAACAACCATTACAATCTAATGTAGCTTCAAGTTTGGACCAGTCGCTTCCAATAGAATATCAGTTTAGAAGCCCCAAAATTATTTGTTGGAAAATTATGATTTCAAATTAAAATTTTTTAAGTTGGAGTTTGGTGATTGATTAAGTGAAATTTTTTATTTTATTCTATTTTATTTTATCTTTTAATTTATGTGGACGCTTATTTGCTAAAGTCATGAGAGCATATTTCTATTTTTGAAGTTTACTATTTTTGGATAGATTTGTTTTGTATGGACTATAGGAAAAGTAGCTAATTGACTCATTAAATGGTGGGTTCTCATCCACTAATTTTTAAGACTTTTGTGGGATATGGAGAACTGGGGAAATGGCTACTATAGTATCTTTCACTATAAATAAGCTAATCCTTCTAAGGTTTTTCCACACAGAAAACAAAAAGCATTTGTATAGCTTTCGGTTGCTCTATCTTTTGCTCTGAAAAAGGCCCTTCTTGATTTCCTCTACATTAATAACTATTAATCTGTTTTATTAACTAATTCAGTATTCTTGTTGAGGAAAATTCTTGTTACTTTCTTAAAAATTTCATACGGAAAATTTATTTCCTTTTTTAGCATTGAGTTGAGACTTGGTTTGGGATTCGGATCGCTTCATTCAAGAAGAACTGGCGGGTTGTCGAATCTTGGGAAAGAGCTGTATCTTCAATATCTAACCGGTGCAGTAGGGATATTTCCTCTCTAAAAATAGCGCAGCGTGCTTTGACTCAAATCTTTCTCATCTTATCTTATTAATTATCTTTGTTAAGTGGTTATTCATATTTATAGTCTCTTTCCTAAATAGTAGAATTGCCTCGAAGGTTGTTTTATTAATATATGTGATTTATATTTTATATTTTCCAACAAGTTTGGAGAGGAAAGTCTAGTTTTCTACTAATTTGGAAAAATGGATGCAGTAAAAGCCTTGACTAGGAAACATGAAAATTTTGATGGAAAATATTTCTTATGTTGGCAACAACAGATGAAGTTCTAGTCAACTAATCTAGGCCTTTTCTATGTCATTCATGACAGCCTTAAAGAACAAGCTGAAAAGGTTGACAAAACTCCGACTAATGGAGATATTTCTAAAAAGGTTGATGATTCTAAAAAAAATGACATTGTTGATAAAGATGTGATTTGCCATGGTCGTATCTTAAGTGCTTTGTATGATAATATTTATCGCATTTTTTGTCATACCAAAACTGCTTGTGATTTACGGACTACTTTGGACCAAAGATATGCTACTGCTAAAAAGGGTCTCATGAGAATTAGTATTAATGAATGGTTTGATTTTTAGTTTGTTGATAATAAAGATCTGTCTGATCAACTTCATGATTTTGAAAAATTGGTCTGTGAGTTGAATATGAAGGGAGTTGAACAAAGTGAGTCTGTCTACATTGCTTCTGCTATTAAAAAATTGCCTCCATCTTGATCTAAATTTGTTGAAGATCTTAGACAGAAATCTGATCAGTTTTTTTTAAATGATTTGTTCTCCGCTTTGAGAATTAAGGACATTCATCGTTCTTCCAAAAATAAAAAAACTGATTTACAAGCACAGGCTCTCACAGTTGAAAGTCCTCATAAACCCAGACCTAATAAATTCAAGAAAAATGGTCCTAAAAGATTTTTCGGGAATGAGGGCAATAAGGTTCAAATGACATTAAGACTAAACGTAATAATCAAGGTAGGAGACAATGTTGGGTATGTGGAGGCACGAACCATATTGTTAGGGATTGCTACTTCCGTCATGGTCAAAATAGGATGCCCCCTAAAGGTCAATTGCCCCCTAAACCACAGGTCAATGTCGTGACTATGGGGGCTACCTTGAATTCTCCAGTTGACAAGTATTATATCGGTAGTCCAGAGTTGAATTCAATTCTTATCTCAAATGATTGGTGGACAGACTCTGGCGCTAATGTTCGCATGTCGCTAATAAAACCTTATTTTCATCCTATTAAGTATCAGGCACAAGAACTATGAGTATGGGGAATGAAAGTGTGGCTCGAGTCCTAGGAGAAGGACAAGTCAAGTTAGAGTTGTCGTATGAAAATTTTCTAAAGTCAAATGGCGTTTACCATGTTCCTAATACTAGAAAAAATTTGATTAGTATGCTTTGCTAGACGAACATGGTTATAATGTTAATTTCGATTCCAATAGAGTTATAATTTGTAGACATGGTCATAGTTGGTAAATGTTTCTTGTTAGATGGTTTATATAGATTGAGTGTAATGCCTTCTTCTAATAATGCAATTTTTGATTCACAATTATCTATCGCTAGTATTGAATGTTATAATACTTGGCATGATAGACTTAGTCACATGAATAAAAATACCATTAAAAAGATGATGCATCTATATCTAATTCCTAAATTGCATTTTAACATGAATGATAGATGTCTAGTTTGTGTGGAGGCTAAACAACCAAGAAAACTTTTTAAATCCATGGAGAAAACTACAATCTTAGTGGAATTAATTCATAGGGATGTTTGTTATAGTCAACATGTTTTGACTCGTGGAGGTAGTTAGTATTTTATAACCTTTATTGATGATTTCTTTAAGTACTGCTACACATATTTGACTAGCTCCAAGAGTGATTTGTTTGACAAATTTAAAATTTATAAGGCCGACGTTGAGAATCAATTAGAAAAGAAAATAAAAATTTTAAGGTCCGATAGAGGTAGTGAATATACTCATACCAGAATGGTAGAGTTCTGTAACGAATGTGGTATAATACATGAGGTGACTCCTTATGCACCACGGTCTAATGGAGTAGCTAAAAGAAAAAATAGAACCTTGCTTGATATGCTAAATGCTATGCTTCTTAGTTCTGATTTGTCTAATCCGTGTTGGGGTGAAGCCTTATATTCTGCCTGTTTAATTCTTAATATAGTGCCTTTTAAAAATTCTGAAAAGCCTTATGAATTGTGGAAGAATAAAAACCCATTTATTAAATATTTGAAAGTGTGGGGGTGCGTGGCTAAGGTAAATATTTCTATCATGGAGAAAAGGAAAATTGGCCCTAAAACTGTTGACTCTTTATTTGTTGGTTATTTTCTAAGTAGTACTACCTAGAGATTTTTGGTGTTTAACTCAAAAATTTCTGAAATTTCTAATAATACGATTATTGGGTCTAGGGATGCAGTTTTCTCTAAGAATATTTTTCCCATGAAAAATAAATGGTTTAGACTAATTTGTAAAGAGTCTTCTTCTAATTTTGCTTTAAATAAAGAAGTTAGTATTAATGATCAAAAATATTTTGAACCCAGGAGGAGTAAAAGGAGAAGAAATAATAAAATTTATGGCAATGATTTTTATGCGTTTTTGCTTGAAGATGATCCTAAAACTTATGAAGAGGCTATGTTGTCTATTGATAGCCCATTTGAAAATAAGCTGTAAATGATGAAATGGACTCCATTATAGTTAATAAAACATGGGCGCCAATTAATCTTCCACTTGATTCTAAAGCACCAGGGTGTAAATGGATTTTTAGAAAAAAAACTTAGAACTGATGGTTCAATAGAAAAATTCAAGGCAAGATTAGTTGCTCAAGGTTACAAACAAGAAAAAGGAGTTGACTTTTTTGATACTTATTCGCTTGTATCTAAAATTGCTACTATTAGAATGTTGATGGCTATTACTTCTATCTATAAATTACAAATTCACCAAATGGATATGAAAATTGTGTTTTTAAATGGTGAATTATAACAAGAAATTCATATGAAACAACCAGAAGGGTCTATACCGCCTGGCCAAGAGAATAAAGTGTACAAGCTTGTAAAGTTGCTTTATGGAGTAAAATAGGCTTCTATGCAATGACATGAAAATTTTGATAAATTATGTTGTCTAATGGTTTTCATATTAATAAAGGTGAAAAGTGTGTATATATGAAACTCGTGGAGAATTCTTGTGTCATGCTTTGCCTCTATGTTGATGATATTTTGATATTTGGTAGTGATATGCATGTAATAAATTGCATAAAGAAATTCTTGAAGGATAGTTTTGATATGAAGGATGTTGGTTTAGTTGATGTTATTTTACGTATTAAAATTATAAGAGATGGTGATTGAATTGCCTTAACTCAATCACATTATATTGAAAAGATATTGAAAAAAATTTAGTTACTATGATGTGAGGCCTTTGTCTACCCCTCTTGATCCAACTAGTAGTTTGAAAAAAAATAAAGGTGATAGCGTGTCTCAATATAAATATTCCTAAATGATCGGATCATTGTTACACCTGATGAACCATACTAGACCGAACATTGCTTGTGTGGTTGGGAGATTGGGTAGGTATACACATAGTCCTAATACGTTTCATTAGACCGCATTAGAAAGGGACTATGAACTATGCAATTCACTCTACAGGTTGTCCTACTACTTTAGAAGGTTACAATGATGCCAATTAGATCACTAATTCACAGGAACCTAAATTAAGTAGTGGTTATATTTTTATATTAGCAGGTGGTGCAGTTGTTTGAAAATCTACAAAACAGACGAAAATGTCACGATCCGCCATGGGAATAGAGTTAATTGCCTTGGATGCTGCATGCACAGAGGCTGAATGGCTTAAGAGTTTGATTAATGATATTCCTTTATTATCTAAGCCTGGTCCTCGTATTTCTGAACATTGTGATAGTCAAGTAGCTATTGGTAAAGCCAAAAGTAAAAATTATAATGAGAAAAGAAGGAATTTAACAGTGAGACATAAATCTATAAGACATACACTTTCTCAAGTTGTGATTTCTGTTGATTTTATCAGGTCAGAAAACAATATTGTGGATCCGCTCACAAAGGGAATAATATGTCAAAAAGTAGTTGAATCATCGAGGGGAATGGGATTGAATCCTATGAAATAAGTCAACATAGTGGAAACCTATATTCGGAGGTATGGCGATCCCATGAACGAAGTTCAATGGATAGAAACGAAGCTCTTTATATGTCGACTTGGCAGAGCACAAAATATATTATTTCTAGTGGGGTTTTCCCCAGTCCTATTCCTATGATGATGGTGATGTTCATGTGATGTCTAAGGTTGACGATATATACTCCTCTTAATGAGTCCAAAGACATATCTTTTGCAGGGCGTTTAGTCACAGGTCATCATTGGAGGATTCACCTAAGTGAGTGTGTCGGTGGGGTCGCCACTATGAGACTTGAATACTCTCTAAAGATACTCACAATATGAGATTCTTGTGCATAACTGGAACGCGGACCACTGATATAGTCATGATGACAACTCGTATCATGTGTAGTGTCATTAGAAATCTAACAAAAGGACTTAGTTCAAGGTATTATACAATTACTGTTCCTTTGCATGGAAAATCACTCTCACTAGAGTTGGTTCAAACCCGGAAGGTACCATACACCTATTACGTGGTATTATATGCTCATTCGGGGGGGAAAAAAATCTTATTTTAATGTTAAATCATGTGGGGGAATGTTGGAAATATGATTTAAAATTAAAATTTTTTAAGTTGGAGGTTGATTGACTGAGTGAAATTCTTTCTTTATTTTATTTTATATTATATTATATTATTTTATCTTTTAACTTTTATGAAGGCTTATTTTCTAAAGTCATAGGAGCATATTTCTATTTTTGAAGTTTATTATTTTTGGATGGATTTATTTTGTATGGACTACAGTGAAAGTAGCTAATTGACTCATTAAATGGTGGATTCTCATCCACTAATTTTGGAAAGTTTTGTAGGATATAGAGAAATGGGGGCAACAGCTAGTATAATGTCTTTCACTATAAATAAGCTAGTCCCTCTAAGGTTATTTCCACATAAAAAACGAAAAGCATCTCTATACCTTTCTACTACTCTATCTTTTACTTTGAAAAAGTTCCTTTTTTGATTTCGTCTACACTAATAACTATTAATAAGATTTATTAACTGGTTCAGTATTCTTGTTGAGGAAAATTCTTATTACTTTCTTCAAAATTTCATACACAAATTTATTTTCTTTTTGAGCATTGAGTTGAAACTTGGCTTGGGGTTCGGATTGCTGCATTTGAGAAGAATCGGCGGATTGTCGAATCTTGGGAGATGATTGCATCTTCAATGCCTAACTAGTGCACTAAGGGCATTCCTCTCTAAAGAGAGCACTACGATGTGCTTCAACACATGCCTTTCTCACCTTATCTTATTAATTATCTTTGTTAAGTTGTTATTCATAGTTAGTGTTGCTTTCCTGAATAGTAGAATTCCCTTGAAGGCTGTTTTATTAATTTTTGTGATTCATATTTTATATTTCCAACATAATTGACCATCCTCCATGCATAGTACTGTATCATTTTGCAAAGCCATCTACTTTAGGTGTTAAAATTTCAAAATGAGACAACCATTGTGACAGTGAAATAAAAAAAATCTTGCATGACAAATAGCTACAGTAGGAAGTAGCTATTGAATGTAGGAAAAACCATAACAAAAAGAAGGATATCAACTAAAACAAAGAAAAAGAATGAACAAAAATGTATGAGCTGCTAGATTTTAACTAGTGAAGTGGACATGAACCTGTTAGGGTACATGGCAAGAATTCTCCTCCACACTAGTAAGTGAGCTAAGGTCAGATCATGCAACTCTCACAACAAAGGATCCGGTTAACACAGTCACAGAAAGTCGATGGAAGCTCGAATACTAATTCTAGGATGGTTGACAGTTGATAGTACATCTAATTCTAATCTTGATCAACCTAGAAAAGTAAATATAAAAGCTACAGATAGAGCTGCCAGACCACAGTCCCAACAAAAAAAGCTTTTGAAAAATACCCTACTTAAAAATGCGCTTTTGTAATGTCAATCTTATTCAATATGAATGTTCCAAACCCTTATTTTATTGGGGTGATGCAGTTCTATGTGCAACCTTTCCCATCAATTGCATGTCCTTAAATGGAAGCAGCCGCTGCGAGATGCTTCTTTGTAGGAAAAAGAAAAACAGATTGTCCCTCCTACTGAGCACTTTCACACCAAATATAAAAGCTGCAAAAGATGAAAAGAAGAACTTCCAAAAGGCGGTTAAGAGTCAATATAAAAGCTACATGCAATACCAGAAGCACCACAGACCGACACCAGAAAAAGTTATGCGCAAAGATCAGAGAAAACTAAAATTGGTTGCACGACTTGCGCCATATTTTCTGACAGAGGTTTTTTCTTTTTTTTTGGGTGCCAGATGGGCGACATTTGTTGTTAGCAATTTTAGAGGGGACAAATGGAATTTGGCCTTTTAGATTTGAATCAGTAACCTAAAACCAAAATGCTAAAAAACTACAGTCGTCCTCTATCATAACTGATATGAGGTTAGCTTCTACAACAATAGCTGCAGAAACTCTATGATATCTAAATCAGCTCACATTTGCCCGGCATACTATAACCAATACTAGTTCCATACATGTTCAATGAGCAAGACAAAAACTAGAATCAACAAAAATCTGAGCTGCGGAATTCGAGCTAGCGACTCCATATTAACTGGTGAGTCATTGGCCGACTGCAGTCGTCTGGTTTATATAAAGAGCTAAGGTCGATTCTAATATTGCAGGTACAAAACATCCTCACATTCTTATGCATGACTAGTCCTTCTTTTATCGTTGGTGTTGGACTTAGAGCGTGATACACCCAAAAGGGGTGCGCCCCTAATAAGCATATTAAGTTGATGGTTAGCCACCACAGAAATCCTACTTCCTCGATTGTCCATCTGATATAAAAAGGGGATCAGTCTAAGAGAAAAATCATAGAAGAAACATTGGGGGTTCTCTAAAGAGAGTTTTCTATACAAAATCCTAGGGCTCTTAGGCTGTGGGATCATGAAGGTTCTCCGAATTGTGAGTTCCTTCCTCGACCAATGGCTCAAAGCCAAGGTTCAATCGTCTTCCACTACAAGATTAAGGTAAATTCCTTTACGCTTAATTCAATATATTATTTCCTTCATCAGTATTAGAGTGAATCGGCTTGTTTCTCGGTTGGATTAGTCATATAAATTTCTTAAAATTCGTGCCAATGATTAAGGTTTATTTTTGCTTTATTTGCAATTAAAATTGAAATTCATGCTATTTTTCATGTCCAATCTGTTGATGAATTTTTATGAATTTTGATGGACCTTGAAGAAAGCTTTCATTCAATATATTGCAGGCATGATTTCGTTGAGCATATTGTGAATAACTGGAGAATGAAATTGTGACGCCCCAAAAATTCTAATTCATTTTTATCACTAATACTTAGCCTATTTAATGTAGCAGAAATATCCGATTGGACGTCACTGCCGTATTTCACAATGAAGTACAAGGCAAAAGGTAATTAATTAGAATAAAGAAAAGTGTAAACCCAGGGTCAAGATCTAGTGTCAATTACAACTTCAACATTATTCAATGCAAATAAAAATTTAATCTAAACATCTACGCGGCCTCGCTCATATCCCATCCTCATGGAGCACATCAGTACCTGAAAACAAAACATTTCAAACAGTGAGACGGAACTCAATAATGTCCACCTCTAACCATAAAACACCTACTTAAATTCATTTCAAACATTTAGGGGCGAGAGTGAACATTCATACAGTTCAAAAACGAATCCCAACCCGTTCAAGGTCTTCCATTTCAAACAATAACCGTTATTAAAATGTCACAGCAAGTAAATTATCCTTGGCGAGCGACCCCACAAGAGGGTCTCATGGCCTTCTGCCGAACAACCGTAGAGGTTACCAGAACCCATCTTGGCATACGTCCATCTACAATGGCACATATCTGAAAACTGCATGCTGTAACCCAGAGAGATTAACTTATCTCAATATCAAGGTAAAACTACCCTGATCTCACAAGGCACCCTCTTGCAAACTCATCTTAGTCTTTCACTTTGGGTTTAGTATATTATGAATAATCTGTTTGGCTTTCCGAAAGCCCAATCCATGTCAAACAATCTTCTACTATTTAACAAAACCACTGAAAACATGAACTACTCAAATAAAACATTTAGTCACATCCACATTCATAAAATCACATGATCACTAGTTGCAGTTCACGGTTTACATATAAAGTCCTCTTGGCAAACAACGTCACATAACAGTGCGTAAAAATCAAAAATCATTTCAAAAGAGCAACCAAGGGGAGTTAGAGCATATACATTACCTCAAAGAAGTGTAGGAATCTAGCTTGAGCTCGAACTAAAGTATTAGGCCTAAACGATAAAATAAAACATCACAATATAAACTAACTTAAGGGAGTTCTTACACCACAAAAATCAACATTTTCCAACCCAAAAGTCAAGTAAGCTCCTTAAGCACATTTCACTGACATTACTGCCCTGAAGACGGATTCTGTAGCACTTAAGCAAATTTTAAAAGCAAATTTTTTAATTAAAAGCTAGTATTGAGATTTAATTCCACTAGAGATGGTGAGCAGATTTCGGGTTGATTTCTGCTCTAATTTGCAGGAGCCATTACTTTACATACAGTTATCAGATTGAGGTGTATGAACCTAATCTAGAAAGCTCTTTCAGTTCCTTACAACTTTTCTTTTGTGAGCAGTTATAAATAATCACAAGAACTATCTCAAGGACCCATATTTTCAACCCAATTAGTTTTCTATCAGAATTGCCCAGTCCTAGAAGAAAATTCATTTCTCCCTCGTTTTAGATCCAAAATTGATGATTCAAACTTTCTAGTAAACTAGATTGCAGATCTACCTTTCAAAATTTTTGCATGATTTTTGGTTTACTAGATAAGTACAGGTTAATCCCCAAATTTGGTTCACTACAGGTCTACTTTCTGGTGTTTCCAAAACCTAATTTTTCATGCATAAAATCATATAACCACTCAAGAAAACTACCAAAAATAAATCATCAATCATCATTAACCATCAATACTTCCTCTAACATTCATTAGACACAGCCAAGTCCTTTGAGGAGAGGTTTTAAAGAGAAAGTTTTGGTTTTTACCTTGAAGATGGAAGTGAGAGTAAGATAGCTACGTATAGGCTTTCAAGCGACTCCAAAGTGTGATAATTTGATAACACCTAAACTACTTGGTCAAAATGACAAAACTTCATAAGATAGATGCCCTAGCCACTTGTGCAATAAGTTGACATATTGACCGTATTAACTTGATTCTTTTCCAATGACCCTTATTTGAAGTAGTAAATTCCTCCTCTTTGCTCACCCACACCAATCGGCTCAAGTATGGTCTTGCGAGACACAGAAATCATCAAAAAATGCCACACTACATCTTAACTCCTTACATAATTTTGCAATTGAAATAAGGTTGCATTAGGCGATGGAGCATATAAAACTTTATTCAAGTTGATCCGCTCTTCTAATGTAACGGATTCATCCTTGCTAGCAAAGGTATGGGTTCTGTTCGCCAAACCAATAGAGATTGGAGAGATTTGCTCCGTCTAGTTCATCACATTTGGGTCTCCAGTCATGTGGCACGAGGCCCCCGCTGTCGAACATCCAAGCAAGATTACTTGAAAATTTGTCACAACCTAGTTTCGGTATTTCGATGAGGCTCAATAGCCTTTGAACCTGCTCTGGGCTTAAGCTGGGTAGTTGGACTGGGCTTGGCTCGCTTGTACTGTTGATGGGCATGTTGCCTTCGGGCGGGCCTGTGCTAGATTGGTGGTTTCGTGTCTCCTTCCTCAACCAGAACCTCCACGAGCACCTTGATTGCTTCGGCCTGCTGGTCCACCTCGACCGCATCCTTAGTTGCTCCAATTCGAAGGATAACCAATAATCTTGAAGCAGCCTTCTTCCTCATGGCCTCGACAACCGCAATGTTTACACGTAGGCCGGTCAACCGTGGCTAAATGCTCCTTGACAGCAAAGACATACATGCTCTCTATCTGTTGATCTCAGCCCTTCATAAGTCCCTTGTGGGTTTCTTCTTATTCCACCATATTAAAAATTTGATCTAGAGATGGGAGTGGATTAAGTGCCAAAGCCTAGCTTCAAATATTGGCATACATTTTGTCGCTAAGCCCCATGAGAAATTGATGGGTTTGCTCTTCTTCTTCTGCCAGCGTTATCACCTTGCTCTCGACACCATATTCGCACTTTCCACAAGTGCGTTGAGGCATTTTGATGTAGTTGTTTAACTCACTCTACATGCCCATGTGCTTGGAGTAGAATTCAACTATCTCTAATCCTCCTTGTTTACATGCCGCTATATCGGTTTTAAATTGTTGTATTTTGGGAGTGTTAGTCACATCTATCTTTTCCATAGATTTTCCCACATGACTGTCATAGTATCAACATAGGCGATACTTGTGTGAAGCTTTGGGTCAATTACATTGATGATCTAATAACAGATCATCGAGTTCACTATCTCCCAAGCATTGTATTCAGTTGGATCATCTCTTTCTTTCAAATATGGCCTTTTTAAGCTTCCTTCAATGAACCCTAGTTTGTTTTTAGATTCCAAAGCAGTTTAACTGCTTGTTGCCGCAAATCATAATTTTTTTCATTAAAGATAACAAATCTGATTGCCACACTCGACGCCTTTGATGTCTGCAGATAATAAGGCTAGTGGTTGTCAATCATAATCTTTTTACTCATTGCTCTGATACCATTTAGAAAATAATTGTGTTTGCGACTTTGGGAGCTAATCATGACCAATCATGTGTGTCAGGTGTATGTATTTGACTCTATAGCTTTTAAGCCTTGAGTATAAGTAATCATATAGCAATACAAGCATGCCTCTTCCTAATACTAACCCTAGCCGTGGACTATGCGCGCAATAGAGTCCAACTCAATCACAAATAATGGAATATGATAAAATAATAACTAAGCAAATATTTTATTTCCTTAACAGAGGGGATATGGTAACAGCAGTAGCAGCGACCTAGAACACGTGGGAAAGGGGGACCTGCGCCTCCCACGCATGGTAGTGTTTGTCTGGCAGCATAAGGGAAACGCGGGGTACGCGGGGCATCTCGTCAGGCGTTCCTCCCCATTCCACCTTTGTTTTGTCCTTTTTTGATTTTTTTAATTATCTTTCGTTTTTTTTAATATAAAAATATTATTTAGTTAATTAAAAACAATTATATTGTGGGTCCATATAAAATATTTTATTATATAATTTAAATTGGAGTTCCATTGGTTGAGAAAGTGATTGAATGCAAGTTCCAAAAATATGGAACTTTTGATGATGTGGCATGCCTGAGTTTCAATTTTTCGAACTCAGGTTAGGAATGCTTTAAAAAACTACCGCCGTCCTCTGTCACATCTGATATGACGTTAGCTTCTTCCATAATCGCTGCAGAAAGTCCCTAATATCTTAATATTCTCACATTTATCAAGCATATTATAATCCAATATTAGTTCCATGCATGTTCAATGAGCAAGACAAAAACCAGAATCAACAAAAATCCGAATTGCTGGATTGGAGCTGGCGACCACATATTAATTGATGAGTCATTGACCAACTACAATCCGCTCTATATACAAAGCTCAAGTCGATTCTAGTATCCCGACTATAAAACATCCTTACCTTTTGGTGGGAGGATTCTTTCATTGGTATAATATGTAGGTTAGTATTGGTAGTTAAGAGGAGGCAAGTTTGTTATAACCTTTTTAACAAACTTTCCCGCCAAGTTTATTTTCTCTTTCTTGGTTGTTACAGGAGAGCAATGTGTGTATATACAATCCATTAGCTGCATCTGAAGATCAATGAAACAGAATTCTCTTTCCTCTCTCTTTCTTCTTCCCTTCTCTTCTGATAACATGGTATCAAAGCTATCATTAACGAAGGTATGAGTTCTGGAGTTGATTCTCTGTGCAGAGCTTTGATGCTTCTGAAATCTTTCTTTTTCTCTTCATTGATTGTTTTGATCCAACGATCAATCTAAGCTTTCAACCTTGTTTCATATATTTTTCTTTCCTTCTTTCTTCTTCGATCGATTGTTTTGCTTCATCAATCGGTTAAGCCTTCTCCAAATATCTGGCTCAGGAATTCTTCCCTTTGTAATCCAACTTCCTTGATTTATCCATGGCAAATTCTAATGCAGTAGCACTAGATCCTTCTCATGAACTGTTTCTACACTCTTCTGATCATCCAAATTGTACTTTGTCCTCAGAACCCCTTGTAGGTCAGAATTTTGGCTAGTGGAAGAGATCTTATGAGGTCTCTTTGGTATCCAAGCATAAATTGGGATTTGTAACTGGTTCATGCACCAAACCAGATACAGGCCCATTGGTGGCATAATAGCAATGCTATGGTCATTTCTTGGCTACTTCATTCAATCAAGAAGGACATTGCCACAAGGGTCCTTTTCTAGTCTACTACCAAGTAAATATGGGAAGAACTCAAGCTGAGGTATGGACAGAGCTAGGGGACAAAGTTCTTCCAGGTGCAACGAGAAATCAATAATCTATCATAAGGTAGCATGTCTGTCTTAGATTACTTTACCAAATGTAAAATTCTTTGGGATGAGGATGTTGTGCTAGTAAATGTAACATACGCACTTGTCCTAATACTGAGTGTCCAGTTGGCCATGTTGTAATCAAGTTACTTAAAAACCAGCAGTTGATACAATTTCTCATGGGCCTCAATGACAATTATGTGGTTGTGAGAGGTAGTATACTCATGACTCATCCCATGCCTCAAATTGGTTAAGCTCTAAGTATGGTTCTTTAAGAGGAAAGGCAAAGAGAACTTCAGTCTAGTGCATCTTTACTGGGAGAGTCATCTGCCCTTTTTTCTCAGCATAGAAATAGCCCTCAGTTAAGACAACTTTCACAACCACAAAACTATTCCTCTCAACCACAATCCTAGTAGCCTTACTCCAACAGTTCATACCCAAAAAATTCCTTTTAGCACAATGCTCCATATCCTAGAAGAAGAAACACTTTATTCTGTAATTATTGTAGAAGAAATGGGCACACCATTGACAAGTGTTTTAAAAGGTAAAGAGCTAATGCAAAAAATGATAGAGGAAAAAGAGTTGCAGCTGTAGCCCAGCAAGTTGATACCCTTGAACAAGAGCAGTCTACTCCATCACTCACTGTTGATCAATATGCTAAGCTCATAGCCATGTTGAATAAGCATCATCTTAAAACATCCACTCCTTCACCAAGGGAAACTACTAGTGCAGCCATCTTAGCAGGTAAAACATTTTGTTTTTCAACTTCCAGACCTAAACTAAAATGGATTATTGATAGTGGTAATACTGATCACATAACTCCTAACCTGCATCTATTCCCTTCTTACATTTCTCTTCCACATGATTCCTTTATTACTATGCCTAATGGTAAGCAAGCTAAGGTTTATCATATTGGCAATATTTAACTTACTCCTTCCTTGACCTTGTGTAATGCTTTGCATGTACCATATTTTCATTACAATTTACTGTCTGCTAGTAAATTAGCCAAACAATTAACAGCCCATGTGGTTTTTACCCCTGCCACTTGTTACATTAGGACCCTTCAATGAAGAAGCATACGGATGTTGGTAAAGAGGCTGGTGGATTATACTTTTGGACTACAAAACTTGTCTTTGCAGTATGGTGAGCAGCCCTTCATCTTCAGTTCAATTAAGCAGTTCATGTTCATCACAATCAAGACCTTCCTCTGATTCTGTTTTTTCCTTTTCTTGCCAATTTTCTCTATTAGAACTCTGGCATTGTAGACTTGGACATATGTCTTTTGATAATATAAAGCAAATTAATGTTGTTACCTTATGTAATCCCAAGCCCAGTTCCATTTGTCAAGTATGTCATAAAGCTAGATAGCATAGATCTTCTTTTCCTGCAAGCACATCTTATACTTCTCATATTTTTGAAATGATACATGTTGGTCTTTAGGGTCCCTATGCTAATTCAACATATGATGGTTACAAATACTTTATCACGATTGTTAATGACTACTCAAGAGCTACTTGGATACATCTATTGTCCAACAAATCCAATGCTTTCCCCATTCTTAAATAATTTATTTCATTAATTTAGACACAATTTCAAGCTCATGTCAAAATTATAAGATCTGACAATGGCTTAGAATTCTGTGATAATTCTGCCCTTGCTTTTTATGCCTCCTATGGCATTATACATCAAACTTCTTGTACTGCTACCCCACAACAGAATGGGATCGTTGAAAGAAAGCATAAGCACCTGTTGGAAATAGCTAGAGCTTTGTTGTTTCAGTCCAAAATTTCCATCCAGTTCTGGGATGATTGTCTTTTAACTGCCACATACATTATCAATCGAATTCCTTCTTCAGTGTTTAAACACAAAACTCCTTATGAAATCTTATATGGTCATGCGCCTTCTTATTCACACCTCAAAGTTTTTGGCTCCTTATGTTTTGTATCAACTCCCAAACACAATTGAGATAAACTGTAACGCCCCCAACTCTATGGCTAGGAGTGTTAGCGTTTTTCTTTAAATCCTGGAATGAAATGGACAGAGTTTTCCCTAAAAATTGACCATTTCTCAGGCTTAAAGCCTTACAATGAATTCCCTGCACTTAAAAACCATAACACTAAAGGCTAACTAACTCAACGGCTACCCGCCGGAGTTCACAGCTCTACGGGCCACCCGCCCGGAGCATCATAACCAGCGCAGGTCAATGCTTAAACAAATGAACAATGAAAAGTACAGCCCTAGATAGTTTAGATGGTGGCTCACACGGCCATACAAAGCAACTCTAAATGATATGTAAAACATGCACACACTGTTACACCATAATACAGCTTCATAGCTCACATACAAGCTCATAGCTTTACTCTTAGGACACCAGAGACTCCATCCCTGCTTACGTCGATCGACTTTTACCTGTTGTTTCAGAAACCTGGGAAGGGAATAATAATAAATGGGAATGAGCAATTATCGCTCAGTGGTTAACCCCTTTTCCTAAAACAATACTTTAAATGCAATAATAACTTACAACTACTATTCGTAATTCCTTCCATTTGAAGAACTCACCGATCGTACAGTGTTCCAATCACGATGCAAGAGAAATGGCCTTTGCACCACCCGCTTAAACTTGAAAGTAGCTATACTTAATGAACTTACCATAAGACATTTATATAATGCATAAATGCAATTAAAATAGAGGGGTTTAACCCATAAATACCACTTGCTGGGATATCTGTTACGAGAATCACTAAAATTTTATATACATTGTTCCGTACATTACTAAGGCTTATTTCCGTACATATGATTGATGTCGTATATAATCATTAAACTTCATTAAAGATGCTGTCAAGCAATAAGCTATATGAGTTTAGTAATGATAATGAAACCATCGTCATGCTTAATGCGATGAAATCACCACACCCATGATACCACCACCACATACAGCGACAGGTCATAAATAGGAGTAAATTTCCTTGTTATAACATGGAACAATAACCATACGGCGAAACCGATATTATGTCATATGATTGCTAAGATCTCTACAGGCTTGTTGGCGAAACTGTAGGATATATAAACTTTAAATTCTCTACCAGCTGGTAGAACTATAGAACTGTAACACAATTAATGAACTATGAAATATTTGATAAGACTATACGCATGAAACATTGAACTTTGAATCATCCGTGCACTGGCAGAACTATGAACTTTGAACTTTGGAACTTCTGCCTATTGACAGAGCTATGAACATTAAACTTTGGATCTTCTGCCTGTTGGCATAACTATGAATTTTGAACATTTAAAACTTCTGCCTCTTGGCAGAACTATGAAACACTGAACTCTGAAATCTCTGCCCACTATCAGAGCAACGAAAATTGAACTCTGAAACATTGAAGTATATGTAGACTTTAAAAGGCAATATTGGGTTGGTCACGCTAAGAATCCAATTGATGCAATGTAACCTATGCTCATTACTCAATCTCATCGATCCGATGTTTAGGGTTATTTCATTTCCGATGACTTGTCAATGAAAACATGCGACCGATAAAACATTTAGGAATGCTTAGAAGTCAGGTAAATAAGCATTCATAACTATATCATGTCTATGCAAGCATTATAAATGATGAATACCTGTAATCAATGAACTATATATAATCGATAAACTTTATGTAGTCGATAGCTTTATATAACCGACAAACTATATATAATAAAGAAACTACGTATAAATCAATAAACTTTAGGAAGTCATTAAACCACATATAAGTCGATAAGCTTTACATAGTCGATAAACTTTCTACATTCGATAACGATATATAGTCATTAAACTTGCTATGATTGATAATTTTTATATAATCGACAAGCTGTATATATAATTGCTAAACTTCATATGATCGATAGACTATATCTAATCACTAAACTTCATAATCAACAAATCACTAAACTTTATATAATCAATGAATCGCTAAACTTCATAAATTGATGAATCGATAAACTTCCTATGCATCGATGAATCGCTAAACTTCATAAATCAATGAATCGATAAACTTCCTATGCATCGATGAATCAATAAACTTTATAAATCGATGAATCGATAAACTTCCTATGCATCGATGAATCGCTAAATTTCATATAAATCGATAAATCATTATAAAATCGAATAACCCTCATATAACCGATTATAATTCGATTAACTATATATATAATCGAATACATTTCACATAATCGATAAACTATATACAATCGATAAACTTGTTCTATACAGTCAATATCTATATACTAGGCACCGTTCAGTCTACGCTACAGTTTCCTCACGTCATAAATAATCAATTCCAATTTAATCTGAACGAACTATAATCGATAAACTTTTATCAAAATTAATAATAAATAGGAGGAAGAGGAAGCCCACCTCGAATCCAAGCTAAAGGACCCGTTTTAGGGTTTGATTCGGGTTGGCTCGGTGTAGATTCGGTTCCCCTTTGCTGCCCTGCTACTGCTTCCTCTTTTTCTGCTCCTCTTGCCGTCTCTGCTCGCCGCCGGCAACCCCGGGAGGAGGCGTCGAAGAGGCGCATGCGACCTCCTCCCGCCGGTCATTCTCTCCCTCTCTTACCGACCCTGCTTCTCTCTCTGGCCCGGCTTGGGCGTCGACGCCACTGGTGCCTCCCTCACCCTCTCTTGGCGTGTGTATGCGTGGGACAGGGCAGGGGGTCGCGAACCCCCCCTCTCGCGATCCCTTTAAAATTTTTTTCTTTTTCTTTTGGTTTGTCCACTGATAATAATACCAACCCACTGTACCATAAATCCAATTTTCCGACTTCCAAATCTTAAACCGTAACCATTAATATAATCATCGGTCGAATAGTCACCTTTCGATTATATTAAAGTTCGATTCAATAAATTGCAAGATGATTTCCAAAGTTCGACATTCTAGTCGTATTCGACAATCTACTCAATTTAGTGCTCGATAATAATTCTTAATACCAATAAAACTAATAATAATGAGAATCCTAATATTCTTTTCAACAAAATCAGCACTCGGGCAGGCTTTGTCGATATTAGTTCAATTTATAACGATATGAATTGGCTTATCAAAGGGGATAAAATCTCGGGTGTTACATCCCTCCCCTCTTAAAAGAATTTCGTTCTCGAAATTCCAAGGTCTATATGAAGCCACCCATAGTACTTACATACATCTGGTACAATCCACATAACTCATTACAAAATCAGAAAATCTATTGCACAATGAATGTAATTTCAAAAGAGCTTATGATATCCTACCACTGCTTTGCCAACCCTTTCAAGCGTCTACTCGCTTTACTCAGGCGTCAAGGGTGAATCACATTGGAGAGGGCAAATGAGTTTACAGGAAAACGATATTACCTCACTTTTGCAAGAGGCACAGACTTTGGATCATCTAAACACTATTCACCTCATGATAAGGAACGCTAGGCACAAGCATCGCCCTGAGTTGGCGTCTAAGGGTATAACATTAGGCCATAACTATTAAAGGCCGTACATGGCACTTCATTCTCAAATCACCTTTAGGGCTTAAAACGGTTATCCTTGAGATTTCCAATAACCCTTTAAAGTGCTAAGGGTATAGCCCAATATCACGTAAGATTACTTTGACACAATGGCAGTTTATGGAATCAATGATTCAATGTTACAGCCCAAGAGTCATATGCAACCTGAAGCAGTCCATCACGTATTTCGGGTATCGCTTATAGGAGCGGTACATAAGTAACCATTATTCTGGTCGCTTACATTGATAACTATGCTTCAAAACTCAATGATGGGTTACGGCAAGAACTTCTACATAACCCCGAATTCAATCATTAGAATTAAGGTGCTCATGAGCAATTTCGTACATATGTAGATGTATCTCAAGAAATGATGGGAATAATATGTCAACTGGTGTCATGTTTCGCTACTAGACATTTAGATGGGAAAGAAATCCACCCAATGACTAGGAATGATAAGATAGCAATGGCAACACGCTTGATGGAGGGGCACTGTCCATGGTTTTCTATGAAATCGACTATGTATCCCATAAGACTTGGTATGCAACAAATGACTCTGTCACATTATGCAAGAACACTTGGTTGAACCCTTGTTAGGGTTGTTCTTCCTATGTCTATACATATGTTGTAAAGAGGTGCATCCAAGTATGGTCGCGAGTACCTTACCATGTGGTATAACCATAATATAAAGGGTATAAAGTGACCAAATGTGAATGCAAACTCCTAAGATGACCGTATCTTTCCCTAAGCATATGGGCAACTAGCTACTCAATACATCATAAGAACACCTCCAATGATGCGTGCAAAGATAAGCATAAAACCACTAAGGGCCGCGGTTGAACAATCATACTATGAAGTATGTTCACAATTAGCCCCTTAGCTCTAACATAAAGGACTAGTTGCTACGCAATGATTCATTGAACCCAATTATATGAAACAGCAATTCACGCAAGCTGAACTATTGGTTCAATTCAGTGACATACCCAACCAAAATCAAGCCAACGAAACACTAAATGGGTTCTAAGTGATAAGCATAAATCATACAAGTGACCATGCTTACTATTCCATGTAACTATACAAGCTTCCAAAATCCTCACATTGTTCATAGCACTATAATTGTGCTTCAAAACACATGGATTCATAATAGTGCCGCACAAAAGGGCATCTATACGAGTATACTTGATTGTAACCCTCTAGCGCCATCTAAAGTCATTAGGATGTCTTGGGGTTTCCTATAAGCACTAGAATTTAGCCACTAAGCAACTAACCCGAGGAGAAACAATGACATCAATGGTCTTATAAACATGCGTTAAAGCTTTGCGATACATTTGGCTCATAAGGTAATCATAGAGGTTCGAGAAACTATTCGTACGGATGGGAAAGTTTTACCCTTTCTCTATAAACCATGCCAGCTTCGACACTGAGTGCTAGCGCTTACACAATGTTGAAAAGGCATAAGATCTCACCTCCGGTAGTAGCGAGGTGATACATGTGACATAACAATTCCAATGTCTGCCAGGTTCTTCCCTTTATTACCCCTCGAGGTATATCAGGGCAATGAATCACTGAACTTAAATCCTCTGCCTACTGGCAAAGCAATGAACATTGAATGATGAATCCATAGCCTAGTGGCAAGGCAGTGCATATTGACTTTTGAGTCCTCTGCCTACTGACAGAGCAATGAGCATTGAACTTTGAATCGTCGGCCTATGGCAAAACTGTGAACATTGAACCTTAAAACTTCATGTAAACTTTGACGGAGGGTAATGGGTTGCCCAACAACTGATTCAATGTAATTGGACGCTCATTACGTATTTCCTTTTAAAAGGACCCCCAGACCCGTTGACTGGTCACTCGACGTATTCAGTTGAGCAGTCCAGCGATTTAAGGCTATGTTGTTACCAACGACTCAGCAATTAAAACGGGCAAGTAGCAACCATTTAGAAACACCCCGACATCATGTGAATAATCAATACCACCAATCATTGGAGTCACGTGAATACTTGATGTGTGGAAAATCGTTAGGACACATGTAAAGAATTGAATACATTCACACATCGAGTGAAACAGGCAACCCATCATTGAAAGCATACAAATAAGCATTTACAACTTTCGAGAGTCTTTAAGAATGGCAAGTCAGCAAAAACACTTATTCACAATGAGCATAGTGCTGAGCTGGCTCAAGGGTAATAGTGGTTACATACTGGGGTGCCAAAAATACCGTTCTATGTACGTAACAATTCAGGTCAAGGCCACAACTGAACGTCAAAGCACTCGTGCGAACATGCACGCGTACAAGGTTCTGGCTTAATTCCCTTGACATGCACAGCACAATCTTGAAAAGGATGCTGACATATACACAACATGATAGGGTATTGCCCCAAAGGACCTTCAGTCAGGGGAGAAACCATTATTCACTTACAATTGGTCATTTGACATGTAAGCATCTATACATTTAGTCATGCCTAGAGACTTATGCTCATAGAACGAGACTCGAATATCATTGCTTATACAGTTGCACGTCTTTAAATGCAACAGCAATGTTTAACCCTATAACAGGAAGAATCGTCCAATGCGAAGCAAAACCTTTAACTCACTGATTGGGAAGACCTTTGACTTTCAATGTCTCTAAATTTCGATAGAAAAATGAGTTGGCTGCTTCCAACCCTTTCTCTATCTGCCATTGAGTACGTCTGCCCTCGCCATTATAGGGCCTGAGGGGCAAACCGTACCTTAAGAACAAGAATAAGCTTAGAGCTTATATATTTCCAACTCTTTAAGTCCAATTCAAGCATAATTAAAACCTTTGCTTTAAATCACTAAAGCATCAATAAACATATACACCAGGCCATCCTTACTATGCTAACACTTGTCTTGCTCTTGTAAGCTACTCATTCTTTTAATCAAGCAGCTTATTCAAGCCACACATAGTCACTAACGCAACGACTTTCACGCCAAAGCACATTTACACACATGGCTGTTAGGGATAAAACAGAGTTTTAATATTTATAAACCCCAAGTGCAAGGTATATCATTGAGTACTTGGGGTGTCATCCGCAGGGAACTGTGTTTCCAACTACCAGGGCTAGCTAAAGCGTCTCGAGCTAGGCAAGATCGAAGGGGAAAGAGGGAAAACTAAACTACGCTACAAACATAAAAAAGGCGACTTGGAATTGTGATTTGACCAATGAATGAATCAACCAATCAAGACGAGTCCTAACCTACCCAAACTACATCATGAACTAGAGATGATCGGTTGCACCATCAAAGGCCACCCAAGCCCTCTCTCAAGGGTCATGAGCTAGTCTAGTTAGCCTAACCACCTATTTTCATGGGGTTAGCCCAATTAGACCACAAAATTAGCAACCCCGGACCAAGCTCGATTCGGATACTATTTTCATGTTCCGAACTCGGCTATTCCCTCTCCCACACTAGCTAATTGACCTCACCTCTCAGCATAAGTCAATCGCCCAAAAATATGGATGAAAGCTCTCTCAAGCATTTCATCGAACACTGGGCGGGCGTGAAGGAAAACTCTAAGTGCTAGGCATAGATTGAGTATGGTTAGGCTAAATACAAGATTAATTAGCCATCAAGAGGGTAATCACAATCCAAGCCAACACAATCTACCAATTAAACATCACAAACACATGAAAACCTAAACTAATAAACAAGAACATGAACATGAAGAACAAAACAAAGAGAATGAAATAAAACAAATCTAGACAACTAAATAACATAAATCAACAATGAAAACTAAACAAATAAACTAAACAAAGCAAATACAAGAATTAAAACTAATAAAACATAAACAAGAACAACATATAAACTAAAGAGATAAAAGGGGAGAAAACTTAGTCTTGAATTGATGAAGGAACTTGAAATCTAAAGGTTGAATCCAAAATTACAATCTTTAATCCTAAACTAATCCTCCTCTTGAGGTTTTATTTGCTAAACTAACCTAAAATCTAGCCTAAGAATCGCCAGAGAGACGCCCCAAGTGAACCCCATGCGACCCCCCGGCAAAAACTGGCTGAAAAGGGCTTTTATCGTGAAATTGGGCTCGACGCACGGCCGTGCCACAACGCACGGCCACCACGCACGACCGTGCGCCTAGCCGTGCTGGCCGTGCGTGGCTTCGGCCACCGGTGCACGGCCGTGCATCCCTGCAGGATGGCCGTGCAATGCTGTTTTCTGCTGTTTTTCGCCGGTTTGTCTCATCTTGGCTCCTTTTCGCGACGTTTGCTTGATTTGGTGTTATTTCGTACAAAACATAAACAAAACAAGGTAAAATCCTAAAGATTAAGTTATTATACGAACTAAAAATGGGTGAAAGAGGCACGTAAAATAGGGCAATTTATCGCCTAACAAATACCCCCACACCTATCTTTTGCTCGTCCTCGAGCAAAACAAAAGAAAAACTAACTTAAGAACCTAACTCACTTTCGTAGGAATCACGGTTGCATTTAACGTATACAACAAGCCGTTTAAACCCCTTGGTTCCCCCAAGTGGACGAGTAAGGTCTCATGAGGGTTTGCAGAAGATATACCCACAAAATCTTAAAAAAAATGAAAAACAAAGAAAAGAGAAACAAAAATCAAAAAATAAAAATGGCAAAACACAATATATACATTGGGATAAACTGTACACAATCGAATCAACCAAAACCCCCTAGTAGCTCAAATATCAGTCTGTACACAAGCATCATATGCATTTCAGGACACATCATCCCCAAGAATGGTATCCAGACATCAGCTTTTCACCCCACGACGCATGAAAACATTGAATCCATCCTGGTGTCTGGTGTACAAGTGTATCATCACCCTAAAACTTGGCCTACCAAAATCAAACTCAATCCCACGCAACTGACACAAGCTACCTTTTTGAATGGCTAGCATGGAAAGCAAGCTTTCCCAGTAGCAGTATTACCTCAAAGGGTAACACCCAGTAGCGCATGCCTCAAAGGGGTACTTATCATTCCAAACTCTTTTCTTCCCCACTTTTTTTCTTTTCTTTCCATTATTGTTTTTTTTCGTTACAAACTCTTGCCACACCTCAAAAGGATACACCCAGTAGCGCTTGAATTTGTTTGTTTTTGCTTTTGTTTTTGGAAAAGGGGGTGTAAGCACATGCAAAGGGAACTGTGCAGTAGACAAGTGGGAGAGCCGATCACAGAAGACTAAGAATGTAAGGTAATGATAATATAATAGTCAGGATTGGATTACAAAGTTACAATGGACTATTGGGGCTAGAACTGAGGCCTAAAACGACAGACTGGGGATGAATATCTATCATGCACATTATACTTATATAGGAGCTAATAGTCAAGGTACCAAATATCAAGACTGATCAAAATAGTACAAAACTCCCCTAAACCCCAAAAGAAAAGAAAAATTATACAAAAAAGAGAAAAAGGTGAAAAATCTGCACAAAAATGAAAAATTTTCACAAATAAGAATAAAAGGGGAAATGACGACCCTACCCCCACACCTAAATCTCACAATGTCCTCATTGAGAGCTGAGAGTCATCAGCAACCACAAAAACACACAAAAATAAAGAAAACAAAATCAAACACATGACACATAAAACACAATAAACACATGCAACAACACTAAACCTGCACAATATATACACAGGCTAGTACACTCTCCCAAAAACACTTACTAAAATCAAAAACAAGACCACACATATATATAAAACTAACCACCAAAACAAGGACATACCAAGCCATCAACACCACCAATCACAACACACAAATGTCCATAAAAACACAAAGACAGTGATCATAGCCATCATTGGCTCAACAACATCCCAAATGTCAACTCAAGATGATCACCAACAAAAACACAATCCTAGTATCCACAACTAAACAAAAAGAAAAAGAAAGAAAATAAAAAGAAGGGAGAAGAGTTAGAACGAGTATACCAGGTCGGGTACTAATTATACCCGAACTACGCCTCCCTAGGATGGTGCTGTGGAGGCCTGAGGAGCATCAGTCACTCCTCATCATCGCTCAGGACTCGCGATGTCAACTCGGATGCCGCCAAAGCTCATAAGAGCTTATCATGCATTGCTGCATGCATCTCATAATGGTGTGAATAGAAGAACACTGGTAAAGATGGAGCAAACAAAGTTAGTGCCCTCTTAAACTCATCAAATGTCTTAGAGAAATCAGCAGAATAATTGAATACAATAATCAACACGATTTTTCTAGGCATGCCCTCTAGGTACAGACGATAAGGATCAAGGAAGGGGTCATACCCTCTAAAAGTACCTAGAAACTTACAACAGTCAACCTCATTCCCCTCAAGTATCACATGAGGATCGATAAATAACATATCACAATACTTAGGGGAATAGGAGGGTTGTGAACATGAAGAGGAAGCATGGAATGTATCAAGAGAGTTAGGGGATATATTATCAATAAAATCAGGACTAGTTGGTCCTGGAACCACAACATCCACGCATGAAGTCCCTGTAGGAGTCTCATGAAAATCATGCACCTCAATAGAAACATTGTCGGACTCAGACCAAGTATCATCCTTATCAACACTAACGCTAACGCCGAGGGTCTCACCTACCTCGAACTCCGTCGACTGAGCTAAAGGGGAAGGTGTATCAGGAAAGGTCATGATAAACGCAGTGTTGTCCCAAAGGGTATTAGGAAAGGATGGAGCAACGGTGAGTAAAGTAGTCAAGGGAGGGTCGAGTACGTCCTCCAATCCGGACTCTAGAGGAGGGAAAGACGCATCATCATCACACAGATTGACATCAAGTCTAGGAGCACTAGAACTAAGGTCAGTCTCGGGTGATAGGTCATACTCCCGCATTTTATTAGCAAACTCAATTTGTTGCTTATTCATTGTCTCTATCATATTGTTAAGTTTAGCAAAGCCTTCATTAGAAATATAATAGGGACAAGAATTACTGACGTGATAAGAACAATGGCAAATTTCGCACACAGGAGGGGCATAATCAGGGATGCAAGGGGGTGGGGTACAAGAATCAAAACAACTAGTTTCAAATTCATAAGTATCCCGAGCCAACCAATCAAGAAAATCACATGCTTCATTAACATCTTTAGCACAGAAATCCCAGTACTCTAAAAGAGCATGGGTCTCACAATCCACACCCTCGTAAACTATATTCAAAAGCTCCCACTTCTCTACACAAAAATCGCAATGAGCAAGAAAAGCATGTAATCTATCATAGTATCTCCAAAACAATTCATGCTCATATTGAGGGAAGTGGGAAAGAGACATTTTTTTTCAATTTTCAATTTTTTTTTTCCCGAAATAAAAGCCTAGTCTCAAATGCCTAAGTAAGCTCTAATATTGGAAAGCGCCAATTCCCCGGCAACGGTGCCAAAAACTTGTTAGGGATAAAACAGAGTTTTAAAATTTATAAACCCCAAGTGCAAAGTGTATTGTTGAGTACTTGGGCTGTCGTCCGTAGGGAACTGTCTTTCCAACTATCAGGGCTAGCTAAAGCGTCTCGAGCTAGGTAAGATTGAAGGGGAAAGAGGGAAAACTAAACTACGCTGCAAACATAGAAAAGGCGACTTGGAGTTGTGATTTGATCAATGAATGAATCAACTAATCAAGATGAGTCCTAACCTACCCAAACTATATCACGAACTAGAGATGATCGGTTGCACCATCAAGGGCCACCCAAGCCCTCTCCCAAGGGTCATAAGCTAGTCTAGTTAGCTTAACCACCTATTTTCATGGGGTTAGCCCAATTAGACCACAAAACTAGCAACCCCGAACCTAGCTCGATTCGGATACTATTTTCATGTCCCGAACTCGGCTATTCCCTCTCCCACACTAGCTAATTGACCTCACCTCTCAGCATAAGTCAATTGCCCAAAAATATGGATGAAAGCTCTCTCAAACATTTCATCGAACACTGGGCGGGCGTGAAGGAAAACTCTAAGTTCTAGGCATAGATTGGGTATGGTTAGGCCAAATACAAGATTAATTAGCCATCAAGAGGCTAATCACAATCCAAGCCAACACAATCTACCAATTAAACATCACAAACACATGAAAACCTAAACTAACAAACAAGAACATGAACATGAAGAACAAAACAAAGAGAATGAAATAAAATAAATCTAGACAACTAAATAACATAAATCAACAATGAAAACTAAACAAATAAACTAAACAAAGCAAATACAAGAATTAAAACTAACAAAACATAAACACGAACAACATATAAACTAAAGAGATAAAAGGGGAGAAAACTTAGTCTTGAATTGATGAAGGAACTTGAAATCCGAAGGTTGAATCCAAAATTACAATCTTCAATCCTAAACTAATCCTCCTCTTGAGGTTTCATTTGCTAAACTAACTTAAAATCTAGCCTAAGAATTGCCAGAAAGACGCCCCAAGCGAACCCCATGCGACCCCCCGCAAAAACTAGCTGAAAAGGGCTTTTATCGTGAAACTGGGCCCGACGCACGGCCGTGCCCCGACGCACGGCCGTGCGCCTGGCTGTGCTGGCTATGCGTGGCTTCGGCCACCGGTGCACGGTCGTGCATCCCTGCAGGACGGCCGTGCACTGCTGTTTTCTGCTGTTTTTCGCCGGTTTGTTCCATCTTCGCCCCTTTTCGCGACGTTTGCTTGATTTAGCGTTATTTCCTACAAAACATGAACAAAACAAGGTAAAATCCTAAAGATTAAGTTATTATATGAGCTAAAAATGGGTGAAAGAGGCACGTAAAATAGGGCAATTTATCGCTAATAATGGCACATCAATTAGCACCTCCTCATGTAAATAACTATATGCAATGCAAGGCTATGGTCGCAGGACCTTGCTCTGATACCACCTGTAACGCCCCCAACCCTATGGCTAGGATTGTTAGCGTTTTTCTTTAAATCCTGGAATGAAACGGACAGAGTTTCCCCTAAAAATTGATCATTTCCCAGGCTTAAAGCCTTACAATGAATTCCTTGCACTTAAAAACCATAACACTAAAGGCTAACTAACTCAACGGCTACCCGCCGGAGTTCACAGCTCTGCGGGCCACCCACCCAGAGCATCACAACCAGCGCAGGTCAATGCTTAAACAAATGAACAATGAAAAGTACAGCCCTAGATAGTTTAGATGGTGGCTCACACGGCCATACAAAGCGACTCTAAATGATATGCAAAACATGAACACAAAACTTGAATTACACAAGAATGAACTGTTACACCATAATACAGCTTCATAACTCACATATAAGCTCATAGCTTTACTCTTAGGACACCAGGGACTCCATCTCCGCTTACGTGAATCGACTTTTACCTATTGTTTTAGAAACCTGGGAAGGGAATAATAATAAATGGGAATGAGCAATTATCGCACAGTGGTTAACCCCTTTTCCTAAAACAATACTTTAAATGCAATAATAACTTACAACTACTATTCGTAATTCTTTCCCTTTGAAGAACTCACCGATCGTACAGTGTTCCAATCACGATGCAAGAGAAATGGCCTTTGCACCACCCGCTTAAACTTGAAAGTAGCTATACTTAATAAACTTACCATGAGACATTTATATAACGCATAAATGCAATGAAAATAGAGGGGTTTAACCCATAAATACCACTTGCTGGGATATCTGTTACGAGAATCACTAAAACTTTATATACATTGTTCCGTACATTACTAATGCTCATTTCTGTACATATGATTGATGTCGTATATAATCATTAAACTTCATTAAAGATGTTGTCAAGTAACAAGCTATATAAGTTTAGTAATGATATTGAAACCATCGTCATGCTCAATGCGATGAAATCACCACACCCATGATACCACTACCACATACAGCGACAGGTCATAAATAAAAGTAAATTTCCTTGTTACAACATGGAACAATAACCATACGGCGAAACAGATATTATGTCATGCGATTGGTAAGATCTCTACAGGCTTGTTGGCGAAACTATAGGACATATAAACTTTAAATTCACTACCAGATGGTAGAACTATAGAACTGTAACACAATTGATGAACTATGAAACATTTGATAAGACTATACGTATGAAACATTGAACTTTGAATCATCCGTGCACTGGCAGAACTATGAACTTTGAACTTTGGAACTTCTGCCTATTGGCAGAGCTATGAACATTAAACTTTGGATCTTCTGCCTGTTGGCAGAACTATGAACTTTAAACATTTGAAACTTCTGCCTCTTGGTAGAACTATGAAACACTGAACTCTGAAGTCTCTGCCCACTGTCAGAGCAACGAACAATGAACTTTGAAACATTGAAGTTGAAGTGCTATGTAGACTTTAAAAGGAAATACTCTGTTGGTTACGCTAAGAATCCAATTGATGCAATGTAACCTATGCTCATTCCTCAATCTCATCGATCCGATGTTTAGGGTTATTTCATTTCCGATGACTTGTCAATGAAAACATGCGACCGATAAAACATTTAGGAATGCTTAGAAGTCAGGTAAATAAGCATTCATAACTATATCATGTCTATGCAAGCATTATAAACGATGAATACCTGTAATCAATGAACTATATATAATCGATAAACTAGTCGATAACTTTATATAACCGACAAACTATATATAACAAAGAAACTACGTATAAATCAATAAACTTTAGGAAGTCATTAAACCACATATAAGTCGATAAGCTTTATATACTCAATAAACTTTCTATATTCGATAACGATATATAGTCATTAAACTTGCTATGATTGATAATTTTTATATAATCGATAAGCTGTATATATAATTGCTAAACTTCATATGATCGATAGACTATATCTAATCACTAAACTTCATATAAATCAACAAATCACTAAACTTTATATAATCAATGAATCACTAAACTTCATAAATCGATGAATTGATAAATTTTCTGTGCATCGATGAATCGCTAAACTTCATAAATCGATGAATCGATAAACTTCCTATGCATCGATGAATCGCTAAATTTCATATAAATCGATAAATCATTATAAAATCGAATAACTCTCATATAACCGATTATAATTCGATTAACTATATATATAATCAAATGCATTTCACATAATCGATAAACTATATATAATCGATAAACTTGTTCTATACAGTCAATATCTATATACTAAGCATCGTTCAGTTTACGCTATAATTTCCTCACGTCATAAATAATCAGTTCTAATTCAATCTGAACGAACTATAATGGATAAACTTTCATCAAAATTAACAATAAATAAGAGGAAGAGGAAGCCCACCTCGAATCCAAGCTAAAGGACCCGTTTTAGGGTTTGATTCGGGTTGGCTCGGTGTAGGTTCAGTTCCCCTTTGCTGCCCTACTACTACTTCCTCTCTCTCTGCTCCTCTTACCGTCTTTGCTCGCCGCCGGCAACCCCGGGAGGAGCCGTCGAGGAGATGCACGCAACCTCCTCCCGCCGGTCATTCTCTCCCTCTCTTGCCGACCCTGCCTCTCTCTCTGGCCCGGCTTGGGCGTTGACCGAGGTGGCGACGGCTGGGCGCGCGTTGGCCGGTCGCCGGTGACGCCACCGGTGCCTTCCTCACCCTCTCTTGACGTGTGTATGCGTGGCACAGGGCAGGGGGTCTAGAACCCCCCCTCTTGCGATCCTTCTCTGCCCGAAGAGAAGGGGCTTCGGCCCCTTTAAATTTTTTTTCTTTTTCTTTTGGTTTGTCCACTGATAATAATACGAACCACTGTACCATAAATCCAATTTTCCAACCTCCAAATCTTAAATCGTAACCATTAATATAATCATTGATCGATTAGTCACCTTTCGATTATATTAAAGTTCGATTCAATAAATTACAAGATGATTCCCAAAGTTCAACATTCTAGTCGTATTCGGGAATCTGCTCAATGTAGTGCCCGATAATAATCCTTAATACCAATAAAACTAATAATAATGAGAATACTAATATTCTTTTCAATAAAATTAGCACTCGGGCAGGCTTCGTCGATATTAGTTCAATTTATAACGATATGAATCGGCTTATCGAAGGGGATAAAATCCCGGGTGTTACATAAACTCGCCTCAAGAGGCAATCCATGTGTTTTCATTGGTTATCCCTATGGCAAAAAGGCTTACAAGGTCTATGATCTTACAACGCAGCAAGTTTTTTTTAGCAGAGACATACACTTCTATGAAAACTATTTCCCTTTTCACCACATTTCAGCTTCTTCCTCTATTTTCCTTTACTCTCTCCCATTTTCTTGTCTTATGACAATGGAGATACCCTCTCTGATTTTCCCTCTTCTTCCTCTTCCCTATCTAACACCACATCCACCATTCCTGAGTCATCTGCTCCTCTTTCCTTATCTGCGATCAAAGTCCTTCTTACCTTGGAAGCTCACAGACATTGGCATATTTTTTAAATGGATGTCAACAATGCTTTCTTGCATGGAGACTTGTATGAGGAGGTGTACATGAAAATGCTTGAAGGCATTCCTAATCCCACCAATAAAGTTTGCAAACTGACCAAGTCCCTCTATGGACTTAAACAAGCTTCCAGGTAGTGGTTTGTAAAGCTTACTGATTTTCTCCAACAACAAGGCTATCTTCAATCCAAGAATGATTACTCCCTCTTTCTAAAAACTACTGGCATTCATCTCACCATTGTGGCTGTATATGTTGATGATATATTAGTCACTGGTTCCAACATTGATGAAGTCAATATTCTCAAGCAGCATCTTCATTCTTCCTTTGGAATGAAAGATCTGGGTCACTTGCATTACTTCCTGGGTTTTGAAGTAACTCATCTTGCTGAGGGTATTTCTTTGTCCCAAAGAAAGTTTACTTAGGATTTATTGCTCGACACTGGTTTCTCCACTGCAAAATGTGTGGCTACTCCTCTTCCCTTACATTGCAAGTTAACCCATGATGAAGAAGAACCTCTTCAAGATCCATCTTATTACAGAACAGTAATTGGCAAACTCAACTTCTTGACACACTTCAGACCTGATCTTTCTTATGCTATTCAGACTCTGAGTCAATTCATATAGCATCCAGGACTTTGCATCTCTTAGCTATTGAACACACTCTCAGGTACTTGAAAGGAACATTTGGACAAGGCATTCTCCTACAGGCTAATGGTCCTTTGATGCTAAAGGCATTTCCTAACAATGATTGGGCATCTTGCCCCCTTTTTCAGAAGATCCGTCACTAGTTATATGATGTTATTAGGCACTTCTCCCATCAGTTGGAAGTCTAAGAAATAGCCTATAGTCTCCAAAAGTTTTACTGAAGCTGAGTACAGGCCATGTCCCAAGCTGCTGCTGAAGTTACTTGGTTAGTTCAACTACTTTCTGAACTTGGTGTTTCTCATTTGTAGCCTGTCACTCTTCATTGTGACAATCAATCAGCTCTTCAAATTGCTAAGAACCTTGTTTTCCACGAAAGGACAAAATATATAGAAGTTGACTGCCATTTTACTCACAACAAAGTGCTTGAAGGTCTCTTACAACTTGCCTCCATCCTTACCAACCTCCAACTTGCAGATATTCTCAGTAAGATTCTTCCTTCCCCTCAACATCGGGAATTGTTATCCAAGCTGGGTCTGCTCGATTGCACATCATCCCCAGCTTGAGGGGCGGTGTTGGGAGGATTCATTCATTGGTATAATATGTAGGTTAATATGGGCAGTTAGGAGGAAGCAAGTTTGTTGTAACCTTTTTAACAAACTTTCTTGCCAAGTTTATTTTCTCTTTCTTGGTTGTTACAGGAGAGCAATGTGTGTATATACAATCCATGTAGCTGCATCTGAAGATCAATGAACCAGTTCTCTTTCCTATCTCTTTCTTCTTCTCTTCTCTTCTGATAACACATTCTTGTCTATGGCCAGTCCTTATTCTATTGTTGGTTCAATAATCAAAAACCACGGTAAAATCCCTATTGCCACATTGGAAGGAATAAACAAAAATCGCAATATTAAGAGATCGAAGATAACATGATGTTAAAAAAGAATCTGCCCTGCCTAATTGATGAAATGAAAGGCCTGCGAATGTTATGGTTGTTAACCAGCAACCATCGTCCACTCTGCCCACTGTGCCATGATCGGTTCATGTCTGCCTTAATGAGATCTGACGTAACAGCCACTGCTAGAACTAACTCAGTAAAAACAAGTAAATACTCAAAAAGGATAACAACACTAGAAGAACTCAAAGACCCAGGAAAAATGAACGGCATCCCTTGTCAGCAAAGCCATAAATACTAGAAATGCCCCTTGGGGCATTCGTGTAGGAACATGAATCACTACTTCTCGCAAAAAGTGGCAAAGTCTTCAGGCTACTCCATCCAAATATGCAGGTCTCTCAGAATCTCCCCCCCAGGTCGGCAAAAAAAGGAGCACTCCAGGTGCGTATGAGCTTAAAAATCAAAAGCCAAAAGATCTCCAACCTGCCGGATTCGAACCAGTGACTTAAGGATTTTCTGCGGGCCACAGACCAACTACAGTCCCCCGCTCTACCAACTGAGCTGAGGTCGGTTCTGGTTATATAGCTGCAAAAAGCCTCTCCTATTCTATATTCGTCATTTGGTTAATGAAAGACCATTATAGTCTACCTTCAGTCGTGCTTTGGATTCTAGACATTTCCAATAGAATGTTAAGTCGCATGTCCCAAAGTAGTTGACCACTCTTCATGCACGTGTGTTTGGTGCTAGCATTCTACTTTTTTGAAAGACAAAAGAAGAAGCTACAGCAGGAGATATCCAATGAGCATTTGAGCTAATGCCAACCCCCCACCAACACATACACACACGTGTCTGCAAAATCAAAGAGGAAGAAAACCAAAAACATCTGACCTACGTGGTGTAAACCAGCAATCGAGGGATTAATCGGAAGGGTGCCCGGCTGACTAGCCCTCTACTCTACCAGCCAAGCTATGGTTGGACCCTGTCAGACATGAATCGTGATCAACTGGTGAGACCTATCCAGGTCGACTAGAAGTCAATCATTATGTCTTAGGCGCAGTTAATAGGTTCAAAATAGAACTATGGACAAGCTCAAAAAATATTCCTGGTATTGTTAACCGAATACTATGTCCAATCCCAACCTTCCTTGATCGAAAGTAAATGCAAGAGGTAAACATAGACCCATAAGTAACCAATTTACACATTCTCTGATCGCCCTAAGTATCTTATTCATTTTCATGCCTAATTTTAGCAGTCCATCTGTAGGACCAAATAACCGAAGCTCGAAAAGGGATCAAATTTATTCACTTTTTTCCCCCCAGTTCCTTTCATCCTCCTTCTTTCGCATTTTTTTCCCTCTCTCTTGGCAATCAAATGATTCTTCCATATTCAGCTCAAAGGCAACTCCAGTTTCTTCAAGAGCAGAGGCATACAAATAATACAAGCCACATCAAATTACAAATAGAATTATAGTTTGTAAGCAACACCACCAAAGTTCCAAAATGTTTTATGAGCAAAGCAGTGCTTTCCCCTATCTTTTTCTTTTCTTCCTTTACTTTTCCTTTTGCTTTAGGGGGGCATTGGAGGATTTGGTGGAGCACAATTTTGGAGGGAAGAAAGGAAATCCAGCTTGCCAGATTCGGACCATTGAACTGAGGATTGAGGGGCTTTACAATTACAGTCCTCCACAATACCGAGCTAAGTTCTTTTCTTGCCAACAGGATTCAAGTATTCCCTCATCTTTCACGCCTGTTAACGACACTGTTTTAACTAATGGTCAATATATATATATATATATATATATATATATATATATATATATATATATATATATATATATATTAAAAGTTGGATTGAACTCACGTATGAACGACACGTAGAATGCCATATAGAATGCCATCTAGGTTGCCACTTGGGATGAAAATGTTATGTAGGATAGCAACATAAAAATCTTTTATTATGTAATTAAGATGGATGTAGGTTATCAATGTAATTTTAATTCAATTTAATATTAACTTTTCTCTTATATTATGACTAATTAGTAATTGAATTTTGTCTTAAGAAACTTAAATATCGAACAAAGAAATGATTTAGATATTATCCAAGAAAGAAATTGAAGTGTGTTGGGCATTATTTTTGAGGTAAGCATAAATTGGACATCTAAATCTAAATATATTTGTTTGTACATATTTATTTTTGAGTGCATATATCATGAATTGACACTTGAATGCCGATTGGGTTGCTTATTTTGCATATTGTAAAGCTTGATTACTTAAGCATGCCCCATAATTGGATTTAGATAATATAAAATACAGTAGGACCTTATGTGATTGTGGGTTTCGCTTACGACTACTTTAAATTGATACAATATTTAATTTCTTTTCACATTTGTAACTTACATTCATGATATTAAAAAACATTTCAGTGATTTTTTCAATTTATATTTCACTTAAGATTATATTTTGTGCTCAAAAATTACACAATATAATTAGTTCTTTTAGCAAATTTAAATTTAAATTTAATAGGTAAATTAATATAAAAGAGTAGTTTTGTCTACATTCATAGAATAGACCATAATTGCCTTCATAAATTAGTAGTATCCCTCCCTCAAAAAAAAAAAAAAAAAACGTTAAAAGTTTTCCTAAATTCAAATTGTACTAAAATTTCTGCATCTGCTACTGATCTCCCTTTTCTTTTAATTTTTTAATTTTTCTTTGTTGGTTTTTCTCATAAATAATCATATACCAAAGAGATAAGATTGAGGCCAAATACTTATCTGTATTTTGTTACTACTATCAACAATTTTCTCATGCTTTGTTGGTCATAAGAATAATTAATCAAATTTATTTTTATTCAAATCATTGGTCAAATAGTCGGAAGGACCGTAATCACTACTAAATAATATTATAGGTGCACTTAAACTATTGAAATAATTTATCTTAATTTAGAATTCCTAGAAATAGGGACTTAATTTTGTAGAATCTCATCTAAGTTTGTGTCATTATTTAATCAAAAAGAAAATTTATGTTCCTGTATAATTCTTAATTGTGGAATGATACAAAAATGAGTCCTAACAAGCACTGATTGGCTAAAACCGAAGGATCTTATTCTTTTCTTGATCAATGTCAGAATTAAGGCTACAATCCCTGAAATTATTTTGTACTTATCTGAGACAAAGTGACCATTCGTATTAAAAAGAAAATAATTTCCTATTCATGTTTGCTGTGCAATAACTATAAATAAAAGTTAAGGACAATCACTAAAATACATAGGAGTTTACTTTTCAAAATCGGTATGAAGTAATGGACAACTGAATTGTATCATCACGGGTGACTTCACCAGAGGGTTTGAAGTTTACCATTAAACATGACAGTGAATAGTATGAAGGATACGCAAGAAACTTTGTCTACAAATAAGTGTCCAACAACTTACTAATAGTATGTATGCACTCAAAATAACTTCATAGCTACAAATTACCCAAAAAAAAAAAAACTAATTCGCATTTTACATCTTTTAGTGTTAATAAACTACTACAAAATATTAGTTCTAATTATGCAAAGACCATGACATATTATGATTCATACAATTAAATATAATCGGAGATTAAAATACTAACAATTAATAAATTTCTCTAATATTGTGCAGGCAGCTCCAGGAAGATGAAATATACGAGAAGTCCACAATTGAAATGTTTATTTGTAAATCAACATAAACATATTATCGTGTATTTTTTTCACTAAATGCATAAGCATGTAAAAATTATTACATGCATTTAACAACACATTGTTAATGATAAGTAGTTAGGAACAAATGAAAAATCAAAACCTAACTTAGTATAATATATGTTAGTTTTGCAAGCTACCTAATATGAGAACGGAAGTTAGCAACTAATAGATAGCGAAGATGACAAATCTAATGTGTTATTAAACATTTTATATTAGAACTACTTTTCATACATTATATTTCACATTATCATATGATGCATTTTTAAAAATGAAGTCCAAGTTTAAGAAAGACAATATTAAATTACTAAAAATACTATGGTTTTCCTTTGCTACTTGGCTCCTACCGTCAATATGGTTATTTCACAAAATTATTTTAAACTTAAAAAAATCACGCAGCGTCAAACCACATAATATCTGAAAACAAAAAAAAAAATTAAAAACTACTTGACTAACAAGATTAAAAAAGATACATTGTACATCAAAAATTCAAGTACATATAACTAAGGTGACTTCATATGAAATAAAGTCAGAAAAAAGGTGCTACCCTCAAATCCATAGAACTCAGTATGATTTAGCACCACCAACAACATATACAACAAGATGCTGAAACTTATCAACCGAGAAGTAATATCTATTGTGCAACGCACGGGTACAAAACTAGTATAACACAATACCCACTACCAGGTACCAAAACAGACTACAGGAGATAATCAAACAGACATTAATTCACACATATTCAATATTGACACTGCCATAATTGAAAATGAACATGCCTAAGAAGCAAGACAACAAATGAAAAAATAAATAAATACATAAATAAGAATCAACAGGAGTAGAATGTGCCAGAATTGAACCAACCGCCTAGAATAATCAATAAGTCTTTGAGCACCTACTGTCCTCCACTCTGTGGACTAAGCTGAAGTTAGATTACTCTACCCAGAGACAACCCACGAAAATGCAAGGATTATCCAATCCTCTATTCAGGCTAAAACATTAAAGTCTCAAATCACATTCAGTTCCATTGGTCATGGACCAAAAGCAAGTGCAAGATCACCCTTGAGAACTTCTTAGTCGATTGAGGCAGTGGCCTTCGATAAGAGAACAGGTTGCACAATTTCAACAACAAGTTTACCAAATTATGTTCCCACTACGAAGATAAATCCATCCGAGTATTTTAGAGAAGGGAATTGGCAAGAAAAGAAGCCAATTGAATACTAATAAGCCAGTAGCAACCTCATTGTTGACAGCTCTATGCCAAACAACAACAGTCCTGTATTTTACCAACTGAGCCAATGAGTTTCTTCTGGATTCGTGGCCGAAAAACTACGTGAAAGTCTATTACTCAATTTGGATTGTTCAAAGTCCATTACTCAATAAGGAAGTTGCAGCGAATATTTTATCTGAACTTAGCTGATTTTCCACCATCCAAGGAATCTTCAAGGAATAGTGTAACAACTCTCAAGGTTGCGTCAAGGGTGATTCAAATGAATCATTTAATAGAATTGATTAAAACATATCCAACTGCCAATATGCCCAATGTATGCCAAGAAGACAACCTTAACTTTGTAGATCCTATCGTTATGGATTGGATTTAGTGTTCTCTCCCTCCACCGATTTTGTTATTTCGCATTCGTATCTTCAATTATAGTTTTTTTTTGGGTTTATGTTGCTTATATTATATTATTTAGATTTAAGCTTTGATATTACGCTCTTTATGAGTGTTGATCGATGTTGGTTAGGGAGTGGTGAAGGTTTTAAGTAATCTACTTTAATTGTTTTTTTTTCATTTAATGTTAATATTTCATTTTTTTAATTGAATTTCTATTTACTTTCACTCAGTTATCAATATTGCATATAAAAGCATAGAGGACTTAGCAATTCATTATCAAAGAATTCAACACTATAAGCACATCACATTAGATAAAGTTTAGTTTATTCTGTTAAGTGGCAATGGCAATAGAGGAGAGGAAACAACCTATTCGCATACTCAATTGGAATGTTGTAGCAAATGTTTTATCTAAATTTAGCAGGCTTTCCACCCTCTGAGGGAACTTCAAGGGATAATGCAGCCACTCGTAAGATTACATCGAGAATAGTCCAAATGAATTATTTAACAGAATTTATCAAAATGGAAATGAGGTGGTGGCTTTACCATTTATTGATGTGCCTATTGCACGCCAATAAGCTCGAAGACAACCCTTACTCTAAGGACCCAATCATTATAGAATGAATTAAGTGGTTTTCTCCACCATCTCTTTTGTTATTTCAATTCATTTTTTCAATTATGGTTTTTATTCTATGTTAATTATGCTATGTTATTTCATATTCAAGCTAGCATTTTAACATAATTGACATTGTTAGTTTTAAAAAAAAAACTAACAATAAGTTTCAGTTTGTACCCAAAAAACATAAACATACTACTATATAAAAATAATAATAATTTAGTGCTAATTTCTGGGAAAAAAAGCAAAATTGAGCGTTGGTTTAGACTTTAGACTATAGACAATGCCCACCTTTCTTGCGAGCTAAATATTTTCTGTATGGAATATTTTTAAAGCTAGTTTAGGCAGTCGCCCTAACTTTATATGGAGAAGTATTTTCGGGGCTAGAGATGTTGTTCTTTGTGGCTCTTGATGGCTAGTAGGAGATGGCCGCTCGCTTAATATATGGACTGATAGATGGCTACCCAGGTCGCCATCGTTCAAGCCCATCTCTCCACAACTCGATATTTGTGCGAACTTTTCAGGTCAGTGACCTCATTGATTATGATAATTCCTATTAGTGCGAATCACTGGGCAAGCAAATATTTATGTCCTATGATGTTGACATCATTTTGGAGATCTCCCTATGTGATTCGTGGCATCCGGATAAGCTGCTCTGGCACTACAATTCACATGGCATCTTCACAGTTCGATCAACTTATCACATGCTCATCAATGGTATGTCCTGAAACAATGGTAGCCCCTCACTCGTGGAGAAGGACCTCTGGCATGCTGTTTGGAAGAGCGACATCCCCCCTCGTGTCAAGCTGTTTGATTGGCGTGTCTGCAGTTGTGTTATTCCCTTAGCTTTGAACATCTCACTGTGAGTTCCGAGCTTTGCTATGTCCTATTATGTTTGGGGCTATGCTGAGGAATCAGATGTTTATGCCATTCTCGAATGCCACCTGGCTATTCATATTTGGGATAGTAGCCCTTTTGACGAGACTTTATGGGTACCTAGGTTCTACTTGCCTATAGACTGACTGCATTGATCAGGCAAGACATCAACTAGGTAGTGATTCTTTTGGTGATTTCATTGCAATTATGTGGGAATGCTGGAATGTCCGAAATAGGTTTGTCTTCAACAAGCCAAACAAGAATCTTATCATTCCGAGCAATAGACTTTGTTGGGAGTTATCGAGAGCATCGTGCGACGGAGCCATTTGGGACACCTTCCCCCCACCCAAATTCTTGGAAGCCTCCTGTAGATGGATATGCTCAAACTTAATTTTGAGGAAGGTCAGCTTGGAAGTTCCTATTGGGGATGGGGCTTTGTCATGAGAAACCATGTTGGGGACGTCTTACTCGCTGGGACAAAGCATGGCTATATGGGTTCGCGAGGGCCTTGGTCGAAGAAGCACGATCTTGCCTCCATGGTCTTAGGTGCGCCTTAGAACATGGACTTCGGCACATCACTGGGGAAGGGGATAGCCTATCATTTATCTAACTTCTCAAGTCGTATTCTACTCAAGACAATTCTTCTGGGTTTTTTTATTAGTAGTATTTTGAATCTTGTATTGAACTTCGATTTTATTTCTTGATCTTTTGTTAAGAGGAAGGGTAATAGGGTACCCATGATTTGGCCCATTAGCAACCACTTGGTTTTCCAAATGTTTCTCCCAATGAGAAGAAATGGAATGCAAATAGGTTCTGACTGAGATCGGTAATAACCAAACCTTGTGAAGGTCTCCATATGTTTCTCATTGTTTGCTTTAAGGCTTAGTGTTGAAGGAGTTCTTTGTGTTCAATTTTCCTACCAGGCACAGTAACACATGCGATTTAACATCCTCCTCTTAGTCAGGCTCGAAGTCAATAACTTCATCTACTGCTTCTATAAGGCGCCGTAAGGCTGAGTCTTTTCCAGTCTTCCACCAACTCGTTCTCCATGTCTCCAGTGCAAGCACGCCAAACCGCTAACTTACCCCAACAAAATCAAGGATCCCAAAACCCAGACGGACACTAGTAAGCAATATCACAAACGAGAACAATCAAACTGCAAAAACCCCACGTAGAACACAAGGATGATCGACTCTCACGGCGGAAACATGAGGTTAGGGTTTAAGGAAAAACTCTGGAATCGTCTCCTATGGAGGGAGGTTTATAATTATCAAAATTAAGTAAAAGATTGCCAATGGCGTTCGTTGGAGAGGAAATTAAAGAGAGCTGATCAAACCTTTTAAGTATGATTCATATTACTCTCTCATAATCAATCGAGATTAAGGTGGCCAGATGCTCAGATCCCTCCAAATCAACGGTAAGTTCCGCTCTCTCTATCTCCCTCTCTCTCTCAGCGTGACGCTCCATTTTGATTATGGACAAAACGTAACGCTCCCTGATTTTCTATTAGATCCTTTGTATTATTATTATTTGATTAGCTTTGATTTTCTGTGCGAATTTGATTAAAAATTACAATTGATTCCGTGTGAACTGATCATGGTGGAATTTTAATTGTGAGTGGGAAAGTTGAAAACCTAGAATTCAAGTCACGTAAATAAGCTGTAATTTCTTGGTCGTCAAGCTGAATGTGGAGTCTACTCAAATTGCTGAAGCTGTAGAAACAGACGCCGACCTTAGCTCAGTTGGTAGAGCGGAGGACTGTAGTTGTATGACGGCCAATCCTTAGATCGCTGGTTCGAATCCGGCGGGTATGATTTTTGTCTTTGTTGGCGCTAAAATATCATTTTTATATATCATAATACAACTTAGCAGTAATCGTTTGTCTTTGTTGGTGATTTGCTGCGAGCGCCACCAGGTCGGATGTAGGGTTGGCTGAATGAACTATGCCTGTGTGCTTTTGTCCTCCTGTGGACCTTTTTAAAAAGAGGGAGGGAGGGGGGACTTTGATGTTATGTTATTTGAACGGAACAAAATGACGAAAACGAAGGAAACCACTTGGTGGAATCTTCAATTTGTTACGTCATTTACATATGTATCTTTGCAATCCTATCTCTGTTGAATTATTTGGCTGTCTTGGCCATTACAGACTAAATAAATTGGATGGACTTTTTGGCTGCCAAGAAAAAGAAGGGCAAAAAAGAGGATATTATTCAACACAGGAAAAAAAAAAGGGGAAAAAAAATTATGTAAATTTAATTCTAGGCTTTTTTATCTTGTGCCATGTGTGATGTCAAATTTGGTGGGTAGGGGTGGGCAACGGGCTCGGCTATTAGGGTTGGCCAATTAGTAAAGTGATCCAACTCAGGTCAAAAACAGCCCATTAATAAAACGGGCTAGATCAGGTTGAATATAGGGCGGTCCACTTTGGGCCATTTTAAAATTTGAGCAAAGACGGATAAAACAACATTTTCTATAATAATTATTATTACATATAAATTGCGAAAGTGTAGCATGTAAATTAGTAGAATAAATAAGTTTAAAAACTATTGATCATTAGATGAGATATTAACGGATCAACTCGGCCAGTCCATTTATTCTGGTGTTCTCTTTTTTGAATCCAGTAGTTCTAGACTTCTAGCATTCAGTGGTCTTCTATCATTCCCCTTCCCCCGGCCCATATCCCGAAGAAACCCAACCCCCCCCCCCAAAAAAGAAAACCTTCTGTATGAAGTATGAACACAAATTCCGTAATGATATTGTTATTTAAAAAAAAATCTGGACTAACATTAGAATATAAATGGGGCAGCCATATAACCGACCTTAATTAGCTCAGTTGGTGGACCACAAGTCTATATTTGGTCAACGATGTATAGATGATTCTCAGATCATTGGTTTGAGTCCAGCTGGTTGATTTCTCCGGAGTATTGTTTCTAATGGTAGTCATGCTTTTCTGGAACAAGCTTCAATTTCTCCATGGAATCTACCCATGAATCTGAGGCGTGCCTACGGATGTCTTTTTGAGGATATGTCTTCTTGCTTGGTTTTGTGAATTCTGCAATTGGTCTGTTATTCAACGAGGAATTGTAACTATGTGGTGATTATTTAGCAAGCTGGAAGTCTGACAACTGGGAAGCATTGAGGCTGCACAGTTCTTTTTGTTTCTAACTTTCCGTAGTCATGTGTGTCCCAGTATGATATCTCATCATCGCATGCAAAGGCGTTGTGGTGTAGTTGGTTATCACGTCAATCTAACACACTGAGAAGGTCTCCAGCTAAACTCCGGGCAACGCCAATGTTCTCATTTTCAAAACCCCTTATCTTTATTGTGATGTAAGGCGTTGCTTTTTAATAGGAAAAGGATTCGAACTGCTGAGCCATAAGTAAAATACTGTTGTTACAACCGAACTAGCCATAAAAGAAAAGCAATAACAAACACAAATTGTTCAGCTGGGGCATCAGAGGTCAATTTTTCTGTATACCACCTTTTTTTGTTACATAAGTGGATGTTCTCATTGAGTTTGGTCAAGACCTCCTGCTCAATGAGCGCTCTAACTAACCGACCTACGAGAGCACTTTGATTTTGTTTACATTAGAGTTCTTACTTTGTAGTCATTACATGTGGTGCATGGGTTTTGCTTTAGTATAGTCTAAACTCCGAAGATGAGTTTTAATTGAGTAGAGTGTGTATCAGGTGTTTTGGGTGCAAGGGATGCGAGATGTTCGATGTAGCAAGGATTTGGATCTTCATAATTAACTCTTAACTTGATGAGCATTTGTAGCGGCATTGCTATCAAATTAATGTGGAATGGTTGTGTCAAAATGGGTAAGTTTCATCTGCCTCAGTATCCACGTGAAAGATGGCACTTCTATGTGACAACTACAAAATATTCTCCAGAATTTTGAAATTTTATATTCGGATTAGTGCACTGTGACACCATGAATTCGCTCCCTTTTTTCATGGAAGTTATGTAGATTGGTTTTATAGTTGCGGGAACACTAGGTTTTGAGTGTGAATATGATCTGAAGTAGTCTACGCTTGGGCTCGAATGCTGTCACGATTTAAGTTGTTTCCAGTGTAGGTTTTGGATGTGGCATGTTTTTACTTCTTTACCTTATTGTGCTAAAAACTTATTTTTTGGGTTTCTTTGTGAGCTTTGCTCAGGCAGCATCAACTCTCTAACTTTTAGCTATATTTATTTTTGTTATGCTATAGGCCCCACCTTTTGGATTTTGTTTCATCAACTTACGTAATTTTTCTTGCTTTCTATCTTAACAGGAAATAAATATTCAGAGGCAACAATTGTTTGAGCAATAGCAGGAATGAGGCATAGGAAACATGAGCAGATCAGAATTCTTTGACAACCTAGAGTACAATAAGCCCATCAGAGATCAGAATCTCTACACTTCACATTTTTTACATCTGGTGAGGAAGAAAGTGAAACAAAAATGACAATAATAGTTTAGAAGTAGATGCTCTTGTTGAGAGTTGAACTCACGACCTCCCGCTTACTAAACGGGTGCTCTAACCAACTGAGCTACAAGAGTATGTCTGGCGCTGCTTGGATTTGCAGCATGATACTATGTTTTCCTAGCCATTGATTGATGTTCAAAGGCTGAACTTCTTAATTTCGCCTGAAGTCTTGAACTCCAGGCTGATATGGATGCCCGTCACATTGATTTATGCTAAAAAAAACCGATACTTTCAAAAAAATAAGTTGGTCTTTACAGCACCTAAGGACATACCCATCTGTGACACTTGTGAGTCAAAATCTGAACAAAATTGGGAGAGAATTTTTTGTGCTACAGTGATTTGTTTTCTAGGTTGAGTGATCGAAGCGGCGTCAGCACTAATACTCTATTGTACAACCACAACCCGTAATTAAGTAAGACTACAATGGCCACGCAAATAGGAAAAAGAAATGTTATAATACAATCACTACAACAAAAGTGGGCTTTGGCAACAGACAAAATTGTTACGATAGTCAATGAAAGCGTTGCAACAGGTCTATTACAACAATTTTTCAACCGTTGCCTTTAATGGGGGTTGCATTAGGCCTACTGCAATACTTTCCGCTTCTTAGGCAACAGTTTTTGTAATTGTTGCATAAAGTCATAAAAACTGTTGCCATATGTCTGACTATTGCAACACTTTTGAATAAACACTATAGCAACATATCCTTCTTCTATGGCAACAGTTTGAATAGATACTAAGCAACGTATATCTTTCACCTATTACAACGCTTTGTGAGAATAGAAACCAGATGCCTGCCTTTCAAATGCTTCAATTTGTACAATCTATAATTTCATTGAATCCACTTGTGTACACAACATGCCACCAAATGTGGTTTGTAAATGAAAGTTTGACGTCACATTTGATCAAGCATCAACACCACATATATAAATGAACCATTAATGAATGAAATCCAAAATAATATCAACCAAATTCCTTGAATTACCATCCCTATACCAAATGTCCAAAAATATGTATACAATTAATTTTCCAAAAATAAGAGAAGGAGGCAACAACTTTTCCGCCCCTTGAATCACTGTACGTTTACAATGATTTTTCCCCAAATAACAAAAAGGGGTAAAACAAACAAATATCTTCAAGGATGGCAGCCTTCATAACAAGAACTCTCACTTGTGGAGGGAATGGATGAGACGAAAATATCTACACAATATATAAAATGAAATAGGTATTAGACACCCCAAAAGAAGAAAAAATCAACAAGTTTCATATCAAGCTAGAATGAGATGAATGGTTCTTTAAGCTATCACATACCACAAGATAGATAATAGCCAAAACAAAAGTCCACCTAATATATAGAACATTGCCAATACAAAAGTCCACCTGTAAATAAGCGATAAAGATCCTGTAAACGCAAATTTCGAGGCTAAAATAAATTAGACAAGAAACTCTGCAACAAATTGAATTTTTGTATTGATTTTGTATATGGGTACAATCTCTTAATACAATAAAACTGATCCTCTGATTCGATCTCCTAATGATTTGAGTATTCCGAGGGCTTAATGCTTGATCTCGGTTGATGCAAATCAGCTGAAGAACTTTGAAGGTTGTTCTTGATTTTGATCTGCAAGTGGCTGATTGTGGCTTTTGAAGCTCTGCAAGTCTTGATCCTTCTCGCTTGGTAGTTGGATGCTCCTTGCCGTTTGAGCTTTGAATTCTGCCAATGCTGAATGATCCATATGAAGGGAGAAGACCCCTATTTATAAGCTCTGCCGGCTAGAGTTGAAGCCGGGTTTTGGGCCTAGGCCCAATAATTATTTTCTTATTTTTAAATAAAGAAAATAATTACTAATTTCTGCATCATCAATGACACGTGGCGGCTTTTGATTGGCTGCACTTAATTTTGACCAAACGGGCCCATCAAAGTCAACGTGACACGTGGCACTTTATGGTTGGTCCAATTTTTTACACGTGGCATCATCTGATTCGTCATAAATTTTTTTTTTTTGCCTTCTACAAATGCCCCCTCGAGAGTCGGCCGCACAATCAATTTTTATTTTTTTGAAGCGGCTGAATCTCGAATACTTAATTGATGCAAATGATCAAAAGTCTGACGGGTCGATTTTTTTTTATTTGCCCAGTATCTTTTTTTTTTCAATTGAAATTTTTCTCTTTTTTTTTTTTTGCACGTATGGCTTCCCCCTTTTTTGACCCTTCTCTGCCTTTTTTTTTTGCTTTTTTTTTCTTCTTGTTGTTTTTTTTGGGGGGGCGGAATAATGAGGGGAAGTTTATCCAGGAAGGCACGCCTACCTTTCCCTTTTTTGCTTTGGCTTTTTTTTTTTTTTTTGGGTGATAATTTTCTTGAGTTGATGAATTGTGATAAAATTCCATCAACAAATTTGGATAGGACTTATCAATAACTCGAGGAGATAAAATTTCCGATATTTGAATTAAAGTAGAAGTAGGGGACTCAAATCTCACATGATATATAAATCCAACCATAAGCTGTTATCAATTCATCTGCGTCTCCCTCCCGAGCTTAATTTGTCCCTCTCTCTGGCCTACAAATTCGTCTCCATATCAGCTGGTATTAAACTGTGATCAAGTACCTCCATATGCCTTGGTTTTTTTTTTTTTGTCTTCGCTGAAAGTAATTAGAATTTGTGTCCCTTTTGTTTTCTCAGTGTGTGAAGCCTCCATCGATTCTTTCTCTAGAAAACTTTCAAGAAAACCATAACTAAATTATGCCTTGCTCAGTTTGTGGGTTAGGGCCAAAGTTTTTTTTTTTTTTTTTTGAAGCTTTTATGGTGGTACCGAAAATTTTGGACTTCTGAACATTGTCAATGGGCAAATCTGTATTGCAGAGAGCTTCGTTGAAGCTTTCATGGCGTCCGCTGCTGCAGAAGCTTTTTTTTTTTTTTTTTTTCCAGGAAGCTGCTGAATCAACTTATATTTCTTTCTGCCAGTCACGACTCCCCTGATTAGATCGCGAAGTGAGGTCGACTTTTAAGACGAGGAATCGTTTCTCCCCGTAGATTCGATTCTTCGCAGGCGACTCCCTCATTTAATCTAATTGGCGTCGACTTGAATTTCTTCCTTTCAGCCACGACTCCTCCGATTAGATCGCGAAGTGAGATCGACTTTTAAGACGAGGAATCGTTTCTCCCCGTAGATTCGATTCCTCGCAGGCGACTCCCTCACTTAATCTAATTGGGGTCGACTTGAATTTCTTCCTTTCAGCCACAACTCCTCCGATTAGATCGCGCAGTGAGGTCGACTTTTAAGACGAGGAATCGTTTCTCCCCGTAGATTCGATTCTTCGCAGGCGACTCCCTTACTTAATCTAATTGGGGTCGACTTGAATTTCTTCCTTTCAGCCACGACTCCTCCGATTAGATCGCGAAGTGAGGTCGACTTTTAAGACGAGGAATCGTTTCTCCAGATAGATTCGATTCTTCGCAGGCGACTCCCTCACTTACTCTAATTGGGGTCAACTTGAATTTCTTCCTTTCATCCACGACTCCTCTGATTAGATCGCGAAGTGAGGTCGACTTTTAAGACGAGGAATCGTTTCTCCCCGTAGATTTGATTCTTCGCAGGCGACTCTCTTACTTAATCTAATTGGGGTCGACTTGAATTTCTTCCTTTCAGCCACGGTGCATTTTCTGGATTCATCATCCGATCCCAAGAAGCCAACTCTTACCATCCTGGACAGAGAAGATGATCCAATTGAAGATGGCGTGACTCTCCGCATAGATATGCCAACACCCCTACCGTCCAGACGTTCTTTACTCCATAATACCTTGCAGATTCTTCCTTCATTCCAGATTTTGCAAAGGCATGGATTTCTCCACTCAGATAGTGAAGGCAGAACTTCTCCGGTCAGGTAGCGAGGACACTACTCATCTGCTCAGGCAACAAAGACATTCAGACAATGAAAGTGTGCCCTCTCCAATCATATAGTCAGAACATGTTCTTCCAATCAGGAAGTGAAGGCTTGGCTCCTCTGTCCAGATAACAAAGGCTTGACTTATACGATCAGAGAGCGAAGGCATTTAGATTCCTCTAATCAGGCAGCAGAGACTTGGCTTCTTCCATCAGACAGCAAAAACGACTCTTCCGATCAGAAAGAGAAGTCTTGACTTATTTGATTAAGCAGCAAATGTAACTGTCATGATCAGAAAGTAACAGCTTGATTCCTTCGATCAGAAGATGAGGCATGACTTATCCAATCAGACAACATAGGTGACTCATCTGATCAGACAGTGCAGACTTGGCCTCTTCTATCAGACAGCAAAGGCGCCTCTCTCGATCAGAAAACGAAGGCTTGGCTCATCTAATCAGACAGCAAAGGTGACTCATCCGATCAGACAGTGCAGACTTGGCCTCTTTTATCAGACAGCGAAGGCGACTCTTCTGAACAGAAAGAGAAGGCTTGGCTCATTCGATCAGACAGTGAATGCAATTATCCCGATTAGAAAGCAACATCTTGGCTCGTTGAATCAGACAGATAAGGCATCACTCGTCCAATCAGACAGCGAATGTGACTTCTCCAATCAGAAAGTGCAGACTTGACTTCTTTGAACAGACAGAGGCTTGACTCTTCCGGTCAGACGTGAAAGACATGGCCCTTTCAATCAGACCCCGAAAGCTTGACTTTGCAAATTACCATTGCCCGACTTGAAGGAAAAGGCGACCAATTTTAAAGGAAGACGCCTGTATCGTTAATGCGAAGGATGATGCGATCTTACTTTTGCCCCCAACTTGAAGGCTTCTAAAAGTTTGCAACAGTTTGGTAGCCGTTTGAAGTCTGTTTATATGGTTTGAGAATGTGATGAGTGACTTACAAGGCAACACCTTCGATAAAATGACTTGACAGTCTTTTACTTTGATGGCTAAGAGTCTTGAACTCGATGACTTGGGAGTTCGTTTAGTGACTTGCGAGTCAATAAATTTATTGACTTAGGAGTCTTAAACTTTAGAGACTTGAGAGTCATCAAATTTGATAACTCGGAGCTTAGAACTTTCTTGACTTTGGAGTCTGGAGTTTTGATGACTTGGTAGTCTTTTAATTTTGATGTCTTGAGAGACTTGAACTTTGATGACTTTAGAGTCAACTTCGTGACTTAGGAGTCAATAATTTGTTGACTTAGAAGTCCTTAAAAAAAAAAAAAAAAACACTTTGAAGCCTTAAAAACAAATCGGCTTCGAAGTCTACGAGATTTGGTGACTTGGGAGCCTGCTAGGATTGACTTGGAAGTCAGAGAGTTTTATGACTTTGAGTCTTGGTGATTTGATGACTTAGAAATCTATTACATCCAGGACTTGAAGGTCCGTAAGATTCACTTGAAAGTCTTTGATAATTTAAGAGTCAATAATTCTGTTTGACTTGTGAGTCTACAACTTAGATGACTTGAGAATTTTTAAACTTTATTTATTTGAGAGCTTATGTCGTTGATGACTTGAGAGTCTACCATATTGATGACTTGAGAGTCATAGAATTCACTTCAAAGTTTGTAATTTTGTTGACTTGATGGACTTTGGGTGACTTGGAAGTCTTTAATTTTGACGGCTTGAGTATCCTGTGGGTGATTTGATAGTCTGTGCTGACTTGAGAGTCTAGAAGTTTGGATTTTGAAGTCATAAGGGTGACTTGAGAGTCAAAACTATTGATGACTTGAGAGTCGTTGAATTCACTTCAAAACTTACAATTTTCTCGACTTGATAATCTTTAGGCGACTTGGAAGTCTTCGATTTTGATGACTTGATAGTCTTTTGCTTTGCTGACTAAGGACTCTGAAACTTTGACGACTTGGTAGTCTATGGCATCAATGAGTTGAAGGCCTGTAAAGTTGACTTAAAAGTCTTTGATAACTTCAGAGTCAAGAATTTTGTTTGTAAGAGTTGGACGACTTGGGAGTCTTAAAAGTTTGACTTGGAAGTCCACGAGATTTGATGACTTTAGAGTCTATCAAGCCGGCCTTTGAAGTTTGGCAGGATCGACTTCGAGTTCTCAGAGTTTGATTGCTGAGCGTCTGTAGAAGCTTACCTGCAAGTCTTAGTGCTTCTCAACTCAAAAGCCCGTAAAGGCTGACTTAGGAGTCTTAGAGTTTGGTGACTTGGGAGTCTGCTAATATTAACTTTGAAGTCCGAGAGTTTTGCGACTTGGGAGTCTTTGACATTTTATGACTTTGAATGCAGGATTTGCTTAAGAGTCCTGCATGGTTGACTTTAGAGTCAGAGAGCTCGATAACATAGATGTTTCTAGAGGCTGACTTAGAAGTCTTAGAGTTTGGATGACTTGACAGTCTAACATGAGTGACTTGAGAGTCTTCGAGTCTCTACAAGGAGTGACTTAAAAGTCTGTAAGTTCTTTGATGACTTAGAAGTCTATAGATGTTGACTTGGAAGTCTGCTCCCTAAATGCCAATTTTGGGTCGCTCTCTTCCAAAACACTTTCTAATATGATCATAATGAATGATCAATCAGATTCTTCAGTGTCGTCTTTGTCTAATATGATTTTTCCTTCTTTTACAAGTTGCAGGACTTGTCTTCCGAATGCTTTGCACTTCTCTATTGGATGACTGATGATCCTGTGATACTTGCAATATTTAGGATCATTAGTTCTTCCAATTTCTTCAGGACGACTTGACTCTGGGAGTTCTATAAGTCCTTTCTCGAGAAGTTTGTCAAGCATTTCTGGCACATCAGACTCAGAATAAGGACATTCTTTCTCTTCGGAGTCTCTAAGTATGGAGCTTTCATTTCTTGACGATGCCACTGATTTATCATCATTGAGTCGTCTTCCATAGTAGGTAATTGTAAGTTCCATATCATGAGCTCGTGTTGCCAATTCTTGGAATGTTTTGGGTTTGTTCACTGGCAAAGCATAAAGTATATCCCAATCCATCCCTTGGGCACACATTTCAACAGCAGAAGATTCCGGCAAGCGATCCTTGCACTTCAACGAGAGGGTACGCCAACGATTGATATAGTCTATGACTGGCTCTTTATCCCTTTGCCTAGTGTTAGTCAACTCACTTATGCTGACTACGCGGCGTGCGTTATAGAAGCGATTTAAGATTTCACTTTCCATTTGCCCCCAACTATCAATGGACTCAGGGGCAAGGTCTGTATACCAGTCAAATGCAATTCCCTTGAGGGATCGCGCGAACTGTTTCATCAATCGATCACCTTCAGTGCCAGCGTTGCTACAGGTTTCGATAAAATGAGCGATGTGCTGCTTGGGGTTACCCTTCCCATCAAACTGGTTGAACTTGGGAGGCTGATAGCCATGGGGCATGCGAAGAGCATCTATCCTCTTCGTACAAGGCTTTGAATACAAGTGACTCTTGTGAGACTCTCCCAACTGAGCCTTGACTGCTTTAGCTATCAAATTTTGAATTTGCTCAATTGACATTAAGTCGAAGGATGAATCGTTCTTTGGTTTGCGTTGATCGTCAGACTCCTCGATGTGGTTAGACTCTTTGTCAGAATCTTCACTACGTGAGCATTTATTGAAAGCTTCAGACGTCCGCTTCCCCAACTTCTTTGTCAAATCAGCAATATGTTTGCTTTGATGCTTGATTTGAGCATCTTTTTTTGCATTTTCCTTTGAGAGTCTATCGAGGGTGGCCTTCATATCTGCTAGTTGTTCCTCCAAGTTGACAGCCTCTGTCACCATAACTGGCATGATAACAGTGTCAGAGGATTCGACTTCAACCTGTGAGAAAACTGAATCTCTTGAAGATGTTGGTGAAGAATTGTTGCTATCATAATCATCATCCTCCTCACTGATAGGTTGAAAGACAGGATTGATGTAGGTTTGGAATTTTTCCAGTCCACATGGTAGAGCATTCTTTATATTGAAGATAGCAAGAGTCTTTAGCTTCAAATTAGTTAGCTTCAAATTAGGAAGACAAGCAGTTTGATTGACTCCATCAGCAGGCAAGTTGAAGCCAAAGTTTTGAGTTTTGCATGACTGCAAAGTTGGAGCCACTGCTTGTTGCTTTAAGGTGATGGAGGCAGCAGCTTTGGTCATACTCCTAGTCATCGCCCTAGTGCTTCGATTGTTAGATGCAATACTAGCCTTTGCAGATCCTTCAGATGTAGATTCGATAGTCTTCTTCTTCAAAGCATTCTTGGGGGCCATGATATCTTCAAAGGAGTGCAAATTTTGTATTTTGGAGAAAGAGATGAGAGGCAGAGAGGTCCCACCGAGCGTGCCAAATTTGTAAACGCAAATTTCGAGGCTAAAATAAATTAGACAAGAAACTCTGCAACAAATTGAATTTTTGTATTGATTTTGTATATGGGTACAATCTCTGAATATAATAAAACTGATCCTCTGATTCGATCTCCTAATGATTTGAGTATTCCGAGGGCTTAATGCTTGATCTCGGTTGATGCAAATCAGCTGAAGAACTTTGAAGGTTGTTCTTGATTTTGATCTGCAAGTGGCTGATTGTGGCTTCTGAAGCTCTGCAAGTCTTAATCCTTCTCGCTTGGTAGCTGGATGCTCCTTGCCGTTTGAGCTCTGAATTCTGCCAATGCTGAATGATCCATATGAAGGGAGAAGACCCCTATTTATAAGCTCTGCCGGCTAGAGTTGAAGCCGGGTTTTGGGCCTAGGCTCAATAGTTATTTTCTTATTTTTAAATAAAGAAAATAATTACTAATTTCTGCATCATCGATGACACATGGCGGCTTTTGATTGGCTGCACTTAATTTTGACCAAACGGGCCCATCAAAGTCAACGTGACACGTGGCACTTTATGGTTGGTCCAATTTTTTACACGTGGCATCATCTGATTCGTCATAATTTTTTTTTTTTTTTTTTTGCCTTTTACAGTTCCATTATTAGTTTTCTTAAAATTGCCAAATAACTAAAAGACCATAACTTCGAATATGATCAACCATGTGCCAAGTTTGAAAGAAAAATATAGCAAGCAATAAAAGGGGCAGGTTCATGTAACGCCCCCAACCGTAGGACTAGGAGTGTATTATTTCTCTTTAAATTCTGGGGCGAAACGGACAGAGTTTCCCCTTAAAACTGACCATTTTCCAGGCTTAAAGCCTTACATTAAATTCCCTGCAATTAAAAGCGGCAATAAAACCAACCAACTCAACGGCTATCCGCCGGAGTTCACAGCTTTACGAGCCACTCGCCCGGAGCATATCAACCAGTGCAGTTCAACACTAAAACAAAGAAACAATGAAAAGTACAACTCCACATACCATACGTTCGGAGTACATAGGCACATCAAGGCTTAAAAAAAAAAGGGCAACCTCGTGCACAAGCATCCCGCGTTCACGTAGAGTTCGGGGAAAGGCCGCACCCCAAGGGATGAATTGTAGGCAGCCTAACCTGACTTTGTCAGTGGCTGATTCCACGGCTCGAACCCGTGACCTTTTGGTCACACAGAGACAACCTTACCGTTGTTTCAAGGCTCCCCTTCATAGGCACACCAGGGCTTAAATTGCCTAATAACAAGCACAGGTCACCGAAAAGGACAAAAACCAAACCAATTTTCCCCCATCTCAAGCATGTTTAATAAATTCGTAGCTGGTACTTTCACAACAAGCACCATACCAACATTTTCAGCTTCAAGTCATAAAATTAGATTAGGGGAGGAGATAATCAAAGGAGGAGGGATTGCTTACTGATGTTGTGCAAAGTTAATGATCTGCAAGTGTGGAAGATATAACTGCTTGTCCAAGCATGTCAGTCGCCATATCGGGGAACATTTCTCGAAGTCGAGCAAATGCCTTTGTAATCACGTCTTCAACCATTTTGTCCTTTTGAGCTTCAAATTCTTGTTTCATATCAAGTGTCAGTTTCTCTTTTTGAGTTTCAAAATCTTTTTGCATTTCTGTTGCTAAACTTCAAAATCTTTTTGCATTTCTGTTGCTAAAATGCTCCTTATGGCATCAACATATTGTTCTGGCACAGCCACTGACTTCCCATCCCTTTTCACCTCAAGTCCTTTTTCCTTTAGATTTTTCATTGAAACACCTCTTCCATATAACTATACGCGTCCATTTTGACTAGATCCCATCACCCCATTTAAGGGATCTATATCACTATCGGAGAGTCCTGTTTCATGTAAGACCTCTAACTCCTTACTGATGGAATTATATCAAGAGTAATTAACTTACACTATCAGAAGTAAGCACAATAATGTTAGCAAGCATTATATTTAATTTTTCCCCCAAAAAAAAAACATATCAATGACTTGTGATATGAAAATAAAGAGTAAATCACATAAATAACAAGCCTACCATGACCTCTATGTCTTAGCATGCATCCAGTCCCAATCCGTGTCATCATAATCTGAGTCATCAACTTCTTCATCCATATTTTGATCATTATCTAAGATGGCATCTATATTCACAATTCTCACATCTACATCTTCTGTCCAATCTAGTCTTCACTCCATCATGCAAGTATCTAGAACAAAATGTCAAACATTCTTCGGCTAAATAGCATTCTTCCATGCATCCTTCAGGACGGCACCTATTACGAACTTGGGATTTGAACTTGCACAATTATTGCTCAACAGAATACATAGATCGATATTAGACCGGTCCACCAAGCCTAATTTCATTTACTAAGTGAATAGGCAAATGCACCATTATATCAAAAAAAGTCGATGGAAAATATCTTTCTAGCTCACATAGTACCTCTATAATTTCATTTTCTAAAAAGTCCAACTCCTAAAGGCTGATAACTGTACTACACAAATGCCGAAAAAAGTTCCCCAGCCTTATGAGACATATGGCAACATTTTTGGGCAATGAATTCTTAATTGCAACCTGAAGCAAATAATGTAGCATTATATGGGCATTGTGACTTTTGTAACCTGCAAGCCTTTTTTCTCTATCTTGAACACATCTGGCAATATTTGATACACATCCATATGGAAATTTTGTTTCCTTAAACACCTTAAGAAATGCATCTTTCCCTATATTGTCCATTGAAAAAGGGGCTGGAGGTAACTTAATGTGCTGCCCATCATCTAAAATATAAGGCTGAAGGTGTTCTTTTATACCCAAGTCCACTAAATCTAGACGAGCCTTAGTGTGGTCTTTTGACTTCCCTGGAATGTCTAGTAGCGTCCCAATCACATTGTCACAAATATTTTTCTTAATATGCATGACATCAAGGTTATGTCGACACTTATTATGCTGCCAATAAGGCAATTCAAAGAATATAGACCTCTGTTTCCAAGGTCCTTCACTATCTTTGGCTTTTTTCTTTGGTTGGCCCTTCCCAAAATCATTTCTTACATTTGACAATAGCTCCAAAACATCACTGCCAGACAAAATAGAAGGTGCAGGTCTCTCCTCTTTTCCACCATTGAAAGAATGTTCATCAAATCGCCAAGGATGATCCATTTTCAAAAATCTCCGATGACCCATATAACAGGTCTTTCTACTATGTTTCAAATACTAAGAGCAAGTATCATAATTAAAAGAAGGGCATGCAAGCATTCCTTTAGTTTTCCATCCCGACAACATAGAGTATGCAGGAAAGTCACTTACCGTGCACATTAAGGCAACCTGCATATTGAATGACTCTTGCCTAGATGCATCATAAGTCTCTAAACCAAACTCCCACAAGTCTTGCAATTCATCAACTAATGGTTGCAAATAAATGTCAACATCATTTCCCGGCGAAGATGGACCTAGAACTAATAAAGACAACATCAAATACTCAGGCTTCATAGACGTCCATGGTGGGAGATTATAATTTATAAGTATAACTGGCCATGTACTATGGGCCACACTCATTGTCCGATAAGGATTAAACCCATCACTCGCGAGCCCCAATCTAACATTACGAGCATCATTTGCAAAATTTGGAAACAAAGAATCAAAATATTTCCAAGCTTCACCATCAGCAGGATGCCTAATGTTCCCATCCTTAGGCCGTTCTTTGTCATGCCAACACATTGACTCGGCTGTTTGTGCACACATAAACAACCTTTGAAGCCTAGGCTTTACGGGAAAGTGTCTTAGAACCTTTGCTGAAACATTATCGGATTTCCACCTAGACACTTTGCATTTACTACGGAAGTTGTCCCCCTCATGCTCCTTCCAGTACAACATACAATCATTAGGGCATGCATGCATCTTTTTATAATCAAGTCCCAAATCTCTTACAATACTTTTAGCTTCTTGGAAATTCTTAGGAAGCTTTGCAAAAGGAAATGCCTCTTTTAATAAATCTAAAAGATCATTAAATGCCACATTACTTAAACCATTAAGGCATTTGAAAAGATACAAACGAATGATGAATGAAAGTTTAGAAAAATTTGCACATCCTGAATAAAGTTCTTGCTTTCCATCTTCAACCAATTTATAAAATTTTCTAGCCTCCTCATTGAGCCCATTTGTAGCCCCCTCATTTCCGTTGAATCCATTAGCCACATTTCTAAAGGTATCATGCAATAATCCATCAATATCATCATAATCATTTTGTTCCCTGCTTTCATGTGCTGTGCCTATCGAAAATGATTGATCCCTTTGGAGAAGCCATTGCTTAAAACCCTTAAAAAATCCATTCACAATCAAATGATCATATACATCCTCCCTATAATGGCAAAATCGCCTTACACACATCTTGCAAGGACAACAAATTTGATTACCAACATCATCTTTCGAGAACATATCATCAAGAAAGGTACTCAATGACATTTTGAACTCATCTGAAGCTCTAGGTAAGCTCATCCAATTTTGATCCATAATCATGAAATGATAATTACTAAAAGTAGCTAGGACCCTGGATAGAAAACAAAAACAAAACAATGATCTTTAAATAAATTTTAAGTATATATAAAACCAACTTTCTTATTGATTTTTCATCTAACTAGTAAAGAAACAAATACAACAAATATGAAGCATGAACTTGAGCAAGAGAAGCACTTGCGACAGGATAAGATCAAATTTGGTGAAATCTGCATAAAGGGGGATAGGTCAGTTAGATTTTACTACACATCTACTATTTCTGATGTTTGATTATCTTGCTTGTGGTCTGACAATAAGAGCACTACAAGTAGTTTATAGAAAATCCAAGAATAAATATTAGACGAATGTCATTCAAACATCTTGAACACACTGATATAGAAGATGTCACACAAAAGATAATCAACAACTCAGTAAAATACCTAATTGTTAGCATTAGTTACAAGGCAACACATCATAAAAACTATCATACGAATAAGACCCAAAACCATAAAATTAAGCGACAACAATCACTGATGATGATTTTATTCATTGATATAGAATATGCCCCAAATTAAATGCCCCAAATCAGAACATGCCCTAAATCATTGATACAGAACAACTTAGTAAACTAGCATACAAATGAGAACATGCCCCAAATCATCTTTGTGTATGTGCCTCTTTTAAGTTCAGATTGAGATCAACTCAAGATATAAATGCCATGTAATAACTAATAAGTAATAACATCACTTTTATTCTAGGATGTGGATGGTACCTGAAAGAAAAGATGTGGCAAGTGAAGTTGGAAGCAGGGGTGGAAGAATAAGTGTTTGTCTTTGTCCTCCTACTATGCTGTCTTCAAGAGTGAAATGTAGCCCAGAAATGCCTTACAGTAAAACACGAGACATGATAGTGAGTTTGGCACTAACTCAGTAAAGAACAACTCATTAATACAGTGGTAAAACGAACAGCAGCAAACTATCGGTAAAATCAGTAAACTATTAGTACAAAAGAATGATTCTGGGCCATGTAAAATAGCAGCAAGCTACGGTGAAGATGCCCCTAATTAGGGTTGTTAATCTTTGTCCAGAGAGGGGGGAAGAGAGTGCAAAGGGTCGTGTAAAACAAACATATCAAATACTAAATTAACTAATTTCAAGAGAGTAAAGGTACTTACCGGATGAATTAGACACCGATTTGATGATGGCTTGAATAGGGGCCGACCAATGAACTCACACTGCTACAGGATTCCACCACCGATGACTGTAACACACGGCACTGCAGCCGCCGGCGGAAGAGGTGCTGGGTGGTAGAGTCGAAACCAGGTGTGTGTTGTGGGCAGTGGCGTTCGAGGGTCTGGGAATGGCATTCGAAGGTCAGAGAATAGGGGGAATGGCGTTCGAAGGTCAGGGAAGTTCTGGGAATAGCTTTGTGGCCTTGTTTTCTATTTTCCTTTTTTTTAATGAAATTTTGGGGGAAAATTTTGGGGGATTTCCGGGGCTTCCAAATGAAATTTTTAATGATTTATGATGAATAAAGTATGGGCTAAGGCAATGATTTCCTAATGTTGCCTAATATATCTGTTAGTTTCGGGGGGGTTGCCCCCGAACCCCCCATCGGGGGCCTCGTTGCGCCCCCGAACCCCCAAACCAGGGCGCGTCGCCCCTCGACCCCGACTGGCTGATCGGTCAGCGAGACCACTGTGCTAGGTCTACAAAAGGGGGCTAAATAAAACAGATTCAAGGCATTCTAGCAGCAACGATTTCCTAATGTTGCCTAATGTATGTATTGCAACAGTTTTGTATAAATGTTGCAGTAGCCAAAACTTTAGGCAACATTTGAACTAGATGTTGCATAAACTATCTGTTGCAACAATTTTGCAAAGTGTTGCCCTACAGCCGTTGCCAAAGCCCACTTTTGTTGTAGTGAATGGATTTTCAGCAAACATTATGCCAGACCAGACCTTAACCCAGTTGGTAGAGCGGAGGACTGTGGTTGGTTAATGCCTCAATGACTCGCAGTCGCAGATAATCCTTACTATGCTGGTTTAAATCCGGTAGGTTGGAGTTCTTGTTGGGGAGATTCAAGGAGGGAGCCCACTTCAACCAAGGTCTATGGCAACATGCCCAAGTGAGGTTCCATCTTAACCAATTGGCAATAGGAGGAGTAACTCACTTGACTTATATACCATGACCCTTTTTTTCAAACTCCCGATGTGGGACTTCATTACTCATGTATGATATTCCCAACAATCTCCCACTCACACATGAGTCTCTTCCACACCATGTGGGACTTTATTACTCATGTATAATATTCCCAATAATCTCCCCCTCACATATGAGTCTCTTCCACACCACATCAACACACAAGCTCCCCCTTGAGCGGAAGCCTTTACCAAGGTGTCAAGCCATCATCAAGAGCTTATCCACGCCATCGAGCCATGCTGCAGCACACGTATTACCGCTGATCAACACATGCGTGTCACTTCACCCAGCTTGGGGTCCACCATGCCACAACCTTTGTCGCCTAGCCAAATGCATCATCGGCTCTGATACCCCTTGTTGGGGAGATTCAAGGACGGAGCCTACTTTAACCAAGGTCCATGACAACAAGCCCAAGTGAGGTTTCATCCTAAAACCAATTGGCAATAAGATGAGTAGCCCACTTGACTTATATACCATGACCCTTCTTTCCAAACTCCCGATGTGGGACTTCATTACTCATGTGTGATATTCCCAACAGTTCCATGTCAAGTTTTTGTCCTTTCCTGCTCCTTGGGCATGCTTGTATGTGGTTCCAAGTTTTTCCATGGAATAGAACATTATGTACCTCTGACTCTTACGAGGCACGAGCATTATAGACAAAAACTTTCAGTGCTGCAGCATTCTTGTTGTTTCTTGTACATGTCTGGAGACAAACAACATAGAATAGAATCCAGCTTATGTTTATATCTTGACATATCTTGATATATCTTCATGTTTAATATTTGGATTATTATTGAGAGTGCAGGCTTCTTTTTGCTGACCATGGTGCTCAGCGGATATCCTGAATAGTCAGAAGCATTCAAGGCTTAATATCTGATCCGTTTCCAGACTGCAAGATATTGTTTGCCTCTCATAATTTGATAGAGGTCTATGTAGCTCACCGGTGTCGTGGTGTAGTTGGTTATCACGTCAGTCTAACACACTGAAGGTCTCCGGTTCGAGTCCGGGCGACGCCAACTTTTTTTTCCCTTTCTCTTCATGAATTTCGCGCATGATCGTCGCGTCAAAGGGCCGAAGTGTCATGCTACCTTAGCATCTGCATGAAAGGTGTCACTGTCCAATTTTTCGGCTCCAACTTTGAGCTAACCTAAACCTCTATTCTCTTCCTGAAGAGCATAGGTGACGTCGTCTATCTAGCTCGTAGTTTCTTTACTTTGTTATACCATACAAGCCTTTCCTTTTGAGTTTCTTTTGTACTTAGCTCAATTCTTTTCTGTCTTAACAGAAAACAGATAATTAGAGGTTGCATATTTTAAGCGGCAGCTGAAAAGATATAGAAAACAAGAGCAAATCACAAGCTATAGCAACTGAAACTAGAACCAGGCCACTGGAGGTCAATATTTCTAGCTAGCACATTTTTTTGTATCAGGTGAGGATTGGAAGACACTGAAAAAACTCAAGACCTCCCGCTTACTACACCTAACCAACTGAGCCACAAGAGCACTTTTGAGGTTTAACTCTACTGAGATTTGCTGTTTATCTTTACTTTCTTTTCTTCACCAGTGTTTTGGTATCCACGCATCTCAAACACTCAAATCTGAGTAACATAGGCAAAATTAGTGATTTGCATTCTTTGTTGAGAAATCCAAGAGGTGTTTTGGTATCCAGGCATGCAAGCAGATGGATCCTTAGGCCAGTGGTAATCCACTATTATTGGTTCTTTTTCTTTGGTTCGCTTTCCATTGTTGTTTGATCATTAACTACATCATGCTGGATGCTCGCTTCTGCAGCTCTACTCGTTTATTTCCTTGGAGGAGAAGATCTAATGTAAGATATAGAAGAATGTAGTGTGAACTGAGTGGCCCATTATTGTGGCCGGAGCATCAAAGTCAATGTCCTATTGTACATGTCTGAACCACGACCAGACTCGACGTTAGCTCATTTGCTAGAGCGCAGGACTGTAGGTGGTCAATGTCTCAAGGACTTGTAGATAATCCGCTAGGTTGGATTTCTGTTTCCAAGTTTTGTCCTTTCTTGCTCCTTAGACATGCTTAAGAATGTGAGGATGTTTTGTAGTTACGATACTAGAACCGACCTTAGCTCTATATATAGAGCAGAGGTCTGTAGTTGGTCAATGACTCACCGGTTAATACGTAGTCGCTAGCTCGAATCCGACAGTTCGAATTTTTGTTGATTCTAATTTTTGTCTCGCTAATTGAACATGTATGGAACTAATATGCCTGACAAATGTGAGAGGATTCAGATATCATGGACTTTCTGCAGCTATTGTGGTAGAAGCTGACCTCAGATAAGTTACGATAGAGGAAGACTCTAGTTTTTTAGCAGATTGATGTTAGGTTACTGATTCAAATCTGAAAGGCCAAATTCCATTTGTCGCCTTTAAAATTGTTAACTACAAATGCTGTCCATCTGGCGGAAAAAAAAAAAAAGACCTCTGACGGAAAATATGGCGCAAGCCCTGCAACCAATTCCAATGTTCTTCAATCTGTGCATACAATAGTTCTGTTAGCGTTATCTATGGTTTGTTTATTTTGGGCCTTCGCTTTGATAAATTTGGTTCTCTTTCTAAGGCTGATATGAGAGAGTTTGGCAGCAAAGAAAAAGGAAAGAAACCAGATGAGAAAAGAAAATTAATGAAGGAGCCATTTCCGAGCCCCATTTCCGAGCTTCAGTTGTCTGATACTTTGATCCTGCTGGTGAAATGTAATAATTAGGTTTAGAAGAGAACAAAGTACCTGGGAGGGTGGGGGTATTTTGCAATAAATTTTTCTTGTTGCGTCTGTGATGCTTATGGTTTTGCATGTGGCTTTTATATTTACTCTTGATCGCCTTTTGGAAGTTCTTTTCATCTTTTGGAGCTTTAGTCAGTGTGACAGTGTTTAGTAGGAGTGATAATCTTTTTTTCTTTTTCTTGCCAAGAAGCATCTCGAAGGGTGTATGAAAATCGACTGCTTTTATTTAACGACATACGATTGATGAGATAGGCTACACGAAGAACTACATCACCCCAAAAAAAGAAGGGTTTGGAACATTCACAGTGAACAAGATTGACATTACAAGCACATTTTTAAGTAGCGTATTTTTCAGAAGCTTTTCTTGTTGGCCCTATGGTCTAGTGGCTCTATCCGTAGCTGTTATATTTACTTTTCTAGATTGATGAAGATTAGAATTAGATGTATTATCAACTGTCAACCATACTAGAATTAGTTTTCGAGCTTCCATCGACTTTATGTGGATGTGTCAAGTGTCAACTGCAACCTTTCTTATGAGAGTTACATGATCTGACCTTACCTCACTTACTAGAGTGGAGGACAAGTCTTGCCGTGTACCCCGGTAGATTCATGTCCACTTTTCTGGTTAAAATCTAGTAGCTCGGACATTTTTGTTCATTCTTTTCTTTATTTTAGTTTATATCCTTCTTTCTGTGGTAGTTTTTCCTACATTCAATAGCTACTTCCTGCTATACCTGTTTGTCATGCAAGATTTTTCCTATTTCACTGCGACAATGGCTGTCTCATTTTGAAATTTTAACACCTAAAGTGGATGCCTTTGTAGAATGATACAATATTGTGTACAGAGGATGGCCAATTATGTTGGAAAATATAAAATTATAAATTGTAGAAATTAATAAAAAGATCTTCCAGGGAATTCTACTATTCAGGAAAGCGACAATAAATACAAATAACAACTTAACAAAGATAATTAATAAGATATGCTAAGAAAGGCATGTGTCAAAGCACGCCTTAGTGCTCACTTTAGAGAGGAATGCCCCCACTGCACTGCTTAGATATTGAAAATGCAGCCATCTCCCAAGATTCGACAACATCCCGGTTCTTCTCGAATGCAGCGATTCGAACCCCAATTCAAGTTTCAACTTAATGCTCAAAATGAAAATAAATTTGTGTATTAAATTTTTAAGAAAGTAATGAGAATTTTCCTCAACAAGAATACTGAATCAGTTAATAAAATTGATTAAATATAGAGGAAATCAAGAAGGGACTTTTTCAGAGTAAAAGATAGAGCAGTAGAAAGTTACAGAAATGCTTTTTGTTTTTTATGAGGAAAAACCTTAGAAGGAGTAGTTTATTTATAGTGAAAGACACTATACTAGCCATTGCTCCATTGCTCCATATCCTACAAAAGTTTCCAAAATTAGTAGATAAGAACCCGCCATTTAATGAGTCAATTAGCTACTTTTACTATAGTACATACAAAACAAATCCATCCAAAAATAGTAAACTTCAAAAATAGAAATATGCTTCTATGACTTTCGAAAATAAGCCTCCACATAAGTTAAAAGATAAAATAAAATAAAATAAAATAACTAAAATAAAGAATTTCACTTCATCAATCATCAGTCTCCAACTTAAAAAAATTTAATTGTAAACCATAATTTCCAACATTCCCCTACATTATTTAAAATTAAAATAAGAATTTCTTTTCTCCAAATGAGCATATAATACTACGTAATAGGTGTCTGGTATCTTCTGGGTTTGAACCAACGCTTAGTGAGAGTGATTTTCCATGCAAAGAGACAACAGTGATATAATACTTTGAACTAAGTCCTTTTGTTAGATTTCTAATCACATCACACATAGTACGAGTTGTCACCATGGCTCTATCAGTGGTGCGCATTTCGGTCATGCACTAGAATCTTGTATCGTGAGTGTCTTTAGAGAGAAGTCAAGTCTCACAATAGCGACTCCACCGACACACTCACTTAGGTTAATTCTCCAAGGATAACCTGTGACTAAGCCCTCTGTAAAAGACATGTCTTTGGACTCGTTAAGAGGAATATATATCCACTACTAAAAAAGTACAAAATAATGACGGAATTCAACAGCGGACTAGAATAACCACACAATGAGCGATGGAAACATTGAATTAGAAATAACTCAGACTGAGCAACAGAATTGGCGACGAACAAGTAATTCCGTCGCCAGTTTTCAGTACTGGCGATGGAAGATCTGTCACTAAGAAAATAAAATTTTAATTTATTTCAAACTGCGATGGAATTTCCGTCGCCAGTGAAAAAATTTTATGTGGCGACGGAATATCTGTCGCCAGGTGTTTTTAACCAAAAAAATTCAGTGCTGGCCGACAGAATTTCCGTCACCCATCTGTTGTCGCCCAAATTAACAGAACCAGATCTGGTTCTTCGTTTCATTTGCTTGCAAACGAACCAGAGAGAGAGAGAGAGAGAGCCGTCGAGAGCTCCGCCATGCCCCGCGACCACCGACCACCGTCGACCTCCCACTGCCGCCCGTCCCCACCGTCAGCCGCCGCCGCCGCCCACAGCCGCCCATTGCCGGTTGTTTTGAGTGAAATTAAGGTAATTTTCTCACTTCAACAAGTTTTAATTTCTTCAAATTTTTGTATTACATTGTTATAATTTCATAGTTAGTTCATATTTTTGCTAAAATGTGGTACTTGTGTGAAATTATTACTCTAATTTGTTTCAAGATTTTGCTCAATGTAATTTAGAATTTATGTTTGGTAATTTGAAGTGAAAATTTGATATGTTGGTCGAATGACATGCTTTGGTTCATAATTTTGTTGAATGTGATACTTGTAAATGTAATCTAGGTTTAGGTTTGATAATTTGAAGTTAAAATTTGATTTGTTGGTGGAATGAAATGCTTTAGTTCATAAATTTGTTGAAATGTGATATTTGTGTGAAGTTATTGCTCTAATTTGTTTTAAGATTTTGCCCAATGTAATTTAGGTTTAGGTTTGGTAATTTTAAGTTAAAATTTGATATGTGGGTAGAATGAAATGCTCAAGTTTGGATAAATTATTAGTTTTCTGAAATTCGTAAGAATATAAGTATATTTGTAGAAGTTTATACGTAAATATATGTAATATATAATTGATTAATTTCTATAATTATTATTATTTAAATTAAAATCAATTCTTATCTAATAACTGATGTGGTTATCGTTATTTGAGCAGAATATAAATGGTCATCCAAATCGTAGGTGGATGTATAATGGGTTATTGTCTAATCGTAGTGGTTATACGCAAGAATTTCTAAATAGAGTAAATCAATTTGATGAATTTGCACGTATGCAAACAGAGTTTCTGAATGGGAAAAAATATAGATATCCTTGTACTACATACAGAAATAGGGTGTACCTAACACCCGATGAGGTCAAGATGCACACTATGTATAAGGGTTTTGTGAAAGGATATTAGTTTTGGATAAGTAATGGAGAAGTAGAACCTCAATAATATGATTTTGAATATTCAAATTGTAAAATTCCCGAAACTGGAGGTTCAAGTCATATTAATAATGACTACAATGAATCTTACGAAGATCGTACGGAGTACATGGTTGGTGATGCTATAATAGCAAATCAGAATGTAAGGGAGAAGGAGTCGAACACTTGTCAAGAACCATTTTATAATATGGTTCAAGCTGCTATAGTCCGAATTCGATGCAAATCCGCTCCGATTCGAGGCAAAATTATCCGATTCGAATCCGATAAAAAATAATCCGATTCAGAGTCCAATAAAAATAATCCGAGTCTGACTCCGATCCGAGCGGATTTGAAGGAGAGTCAATCCAATCCGATTAACATCCGATCCGATATCTTTTTCTAATAATTTCAACTTTTTTTGAAGATAGAAAAATCCTAATATGATAACTCTCAAAAAATCCGCATAAGATCTGCACTCTATGTGCAGTACGCCCTTCTTTCTTAGCTAATTTCCTCTTCTCTCTTGACCTTTTTCTCGCTCTCTCATCTTTGTCAATCAAAGTTGTACTTTTTCCCTTTTCTTCCAACTGTTGTGCTATTGTCTATCCCTTTCACTCCAAAGTGAATTTGCATTCTCTTTTTCTAATACATTTTTACTTGAACACATTGAAATGTTTAATATAAAAAGTTATTTGACATTAAAGAGGGATTTAATATTGCACTTATAAGTGAGTAAAAATAAGGTTGGAAATAAAAAATCGTGCAAGTACTGAATAAAAATATATAATCGAATTATATTCGATTATATCCGGATTTAATCCGATCCAAAATCAATCCAAATCCGATTTAACATCTAATCCGACGGAGTCGGATTTAGATTGAATTTTCAAATCCGATTATTAATTGGATCGGATTTAGATGTCTATATATCTGATCCGAATCCGACCCGTTGCCATCCCTAATTGCATTGTTAGAATTTCATATTTTTGCTAAAATGTGGTACTTGTGTGAAATTATTGCTCTAATTTGTTTCAAGATTTTGCTCAATGTAATTTAGGATTTATGTTTGGTAATTTGAAATTAAAATTTGATATGTTGATCGAATGGCATGCTTTGGTTCATAATTTTGTTGAAATATGATATTTGTATGAAGTTATTACTCTAATTGGTTTCCAGATTTTGCCCAATGTAATTTAGGTTTAGGTTTGGTAATTTGAAGTTAAAATTTGATTTGTTGGTGGGATGAAATGCTTTACTTCATAACTTCATTGAAATGTGATATTTGTGTGAAGTTATTACTCTAATTTGTTTTAAGATTTTGCCCAATGTAATTTATATTTAGGTTTGGTAATTTTAAGTTAAAATTTGATATGTGGGTGGAATGAAATGCTCAAGTTTGGATGAATTATTAGTTTTCTGAAATTCGTAAGAATATAAGTATATTTTTAGAAGTTTATAAATAAATATATGTAATGTATAATTGATTAATTTCTATAATTATTATTATTTAAATTAAAATTAATTCTTATATAATAACTGATGTGGTTATTGTTATTTGAGCAGAATGTAAATGGTCATCCAAATCGTAGGTGGATGTATAATAGGTTATTGCCTAATCGTAGTGATTATACGCAAGAATTTCTAAATGGAGTAAATCAATTCAATAAATTTGCACGTACACAAACAGAGCTTCTGAATGGAGAAAAGTATACATATCCTTATACTTAACATCCGATGAAGTCAAGATACACACTATGTATGAGGGTTTTGTGAAAGGGTATTGGTTTGGGAGAAGTTATGGAGAAGTAGAGCCTCAACAATATGATTTTGGATATTCAAATAATAAAATTTCCGAAGCTGAAGGTTCAAGTCATATTAATAATGACTACAATGAATCCTACGAAGATCGTACGGAGACTATGGTTGATGATGCTATAATGGCAAATCAGAATGTAAGGGAGGAGGAGTTGAGCACTTGTCAAGAACCATTTTATAATATGGTTCAAACTGCTATAGTCCGAATTCGATGCAAATCCGATCCGATTCGAGGCAAAATTATCCGATTCAAATCCGATAAAAAATAATCTGATTCAGAGTCTGATAAAAATAATCCGAATTGGGCTCCGATCTGAGCGAATTTGGAGGAGAGTCCATCCGATCCAGTTAACATCCGATCCGATATCTTTTTCTAATAATTGCAGCTTTTTTTGAAGATAGGAAAATTTAATATGATAACTCTCAAAAAATCCATATAAGGTATGCACTCTATGCGCAGTACACTCTTCTTTCTTAGCTAATTTTCTCTTCTCTCCTGATCTTTTTCTCGCTCTCTCATCTTTGTCAATCAAAGTTGTACTTGCTCCCTTTTCTTCCAACTGTTGTACTATTGTCTATCCCTTTTACTCTAAAGTGAATTTACATTCACTTTTTCCAACATATTTTCACTTGAACACATTGAAATGCTTAATATAAAAAGTTATTTGACATTAAAGAGGGATTTAATATTGCACTTACAAGTGAGCAAAAATAAGGTTGGAAATAAAAAATCGTGCAAGTACTGAATAAAAATATATAATCGGATTACATTTGATTATATCTGGATTTAATCCAATCCGAAACCAATCCGAATCCGATTTAACATCTGATTTGATGGAGTCGGATTTGGATTGGATTTTCAAATCCGATTATTAATTGGATCAGATTTGAATGTCTATTTATCTGATTCGAATTCGACCCGTTGTCATCCCTAATTACATTGTTAGAATTTCATATTTTTGCTAGAATGTGGTACTTGTGTGAAATTATTGCTCTAAGTTGTTTCAAGATTTTGCTCAATATAATTTAGGATTTATGTTTGGTGATTTGAAGGTAAAATTTGATTTGTTGGTCGAATGGCATGCTTTGGTTCATAATTTTGTTGAAATATGATATTTGTATGAAGTTATTACTCTAATTGGTTTCTAGATTTTGCCCAATGTAATTTAGGTTTAGGTTTGGTAATTTGAAGTTAAAATTTGATTTGTTGGTGGAATGAAATGCTTTAGTTCATAACTTTGTTGAAATGTAATATTTGTGTGAATTTATTGCTCTAATTTGTTTTAAGATTTTGCCCAATGTAATTTATATTTAGGTTTGATAATTTTAAGTTAAAATTTGATATGTGGGTGGAATGAAATGCTCAAGTTTGGATGAGTTATTAGTTTTCTGAAATTCGTAAGAATATAAGTATATTTGTAGAAGTTTATAAGTAAATATATGTAATATATAATTGATTAATTTCTATAATTATTATTATTTAAATTAAAATTAATTCTTATCCAATAACTAATGTGGTTATTATTATTTGAGCAGAATATAAATGGTCATCCAAATCGTAGGTGGATGTATAATGGGTTATTGCCTAATCATAGTGGTTATACGCAAGAATTTCTAAATGGAGTAAATCAATTTGATGAATTTGCACGTACGTAAATAGAGCTTCTGAATGGGGGAAAGTATAGATATCCTTATGCTACATACAGAAATAGGGTGTACTTAACAACCGATGAGGTCAAGATGCACACACTGTGTAAGGGTTTTGTGAAAGGGTATTGGTTTTGGATAAGTCATGGAGAAGTAGAGCCTCAACAATATAATTTTGGATATTCAAATAGTAAAATTTCCGAAGTTGGAGGTTCAAGTCATATTAGTAATGACTACAATGAATCCTACGAAGATAGTACGGAGTACATGGTTGGCAATGTTATAATGGAAAATCAGAATGTAAGGGAGGAGGAGTCGAGCACTTGTCAAGAACCATTTTATAATATGGTTCAAGCTGCTCAACAACCCTTATACGATTATTCTTCCACACACAGTAAGCTCTCTGCTACTGTAAGACTATTGAGTATCAAATCTGATTATAACATGCCACCAAACTGTTTTAATGTAATTGTTCTACTAATGAAAGAGATGTGCCCACTTAACAACCGCGTGTTGATGCAGATCGAGGTGACATTACGCCTGAGGGAAAGGGTAAAGAACTGTCAAACACTGCTCTACTGTCTATGTTTTCCCTTACTCAGCTATCATCGAGTAGCATCTCAGTTGGCATCCTTGCAGACCCTCATAGTACTTCTCAAGGGGTAACCTTGCTATCCTGGACTTCCTAAGAAGTCCCGATTCAACTCCATTTTGATGACCAGTTCAAGGAGTTTGCACATTGAGCTTAAAACAACACCTTATCTAGATTGAGCTATTTTCTGCCCGGTTTAAAAGATGAGCTTGTTTCCAGTATCTCTACCTGATTTAAGCATGATTTCTCTGTTTGAGGGGATTCCTGATGTCCTAGTGAAGTCCCCATGTAGTAAAATCAAAGCTAAATCAGGTCTAGCTCAAAGAAACCGCCAGCATAAAATTACTATTACCCGAAATGTTCTGAGTCAAAACTGTCTGTTTTGACTTTGCCATCATTTTTTGCTTCAAACTGAAGACTTGAACAACTGCTTGCTTGTTTGCTTGGTTCTTTAAGCTGCCAAGAGCACACACAAGGAGCTTACCCTACCAGGCCACTTGCTTAGTCAAATCAGCTAGGTAATTACTAGCTCTTTTCTGATTGGCTGGCCGCAAAGCACACCTCACGTCAGTAACCTTTTCTCTCTCGAGTCATGTGCAAATGGACCTACCTAGTTGTTGAGTTAAGTTAATGATGAGTTATGGTATTTTAATCTCAAATTAGCTGATTCAGGTTTTGTACTTAATTAGCTCGATCCTGTTTACTATAATTAAGCTTGATTAAGGTTTCCTAAACACTGAGGAAACTCCTTAGGCAGGAAAACCAGATTGCTAGGCTGTTTAAAAGGGCCTCCTGCTTGCTGTTGTAAGGCGGTTGAAGTGGAATGCATAAATACACCATTGTTGCTCTCAAAATCTCTCTTAACAATATTAGTTATTGCTTGTTATGTGAGTGGTTCCTGTAATATGATTATGGTGGTTTATCCTCTATGAATTAGAGGGTGAATCCTGAATAGTTTGGGTGGTGGTTTAAACCTTTATCCCATACATGTCCTACTCCCATATTCTGTCATTTGTCTTGCTTTCCGTACATTTCAAATCCAGGAAGCTGCCGGCTTGAGTTCTGATTGAGCTCCTGCAACACGTGCCAAACAGCTATGGGCAAACGAAGAAGGTTGTTAAAGATTTCAGCAACGATGTGGTATAAATTGACTGTTGCCATAAGGGTTGCATGCTATTTTTTAAGGAGGACGCAAACCTGGATGCATGCAAGTTTTGTGGGCATTCAAGATGGAAGAGGCAAAGGTCACAGCAAAGGAATCAAAATCTATTGCCATACTCAAGGATGCATTACTTACTGTTAAAACCTCGACTTCAGAGATTGTATGCATCAAAAAGTACTACAAAGCACATGAGATGGCATTATGAACACTGGCGTAAGGACGATGTTTTATGTCATCCATCAGATGAGGCAGCATGGAAACATTTCGATAACAAGTACCCTGATTTTGCTGCAAAGCCTCAAAATGTGAGGCTTCGCTTATGTGCTGATGGATTTAATCGTTACACTTTGTCTTCAAGATCTTACTTCATTTGGTCGGTAGTAGTTATACCTTATAACCTTGCCCCTAAAATGTGTATGACCACACCGTTTGTGTTCCTCACTTGTGTAATCCCCGGCCTTAAAAATCTCAAGAACAAAATAGATGTGCATTTACAACCTCTTATTAATGAGTTGAAAGAGTTGTGGCATGATGGAATTGAAACATATGACTTTTCTACGGGTCAGACATTTCAGATAAAGGCTGCACTTATGTGGACCGTTAATGATTTTTCGGCATATGGAATGTTATCTGGATGGAGTACTAATGGGCAATTGGCATATCCTGTATATATGAAATAACAAAAAGCTTTGAGACTAAAGAATGGAGGTAAATTCTCATGGTTTGATTGCCATCGGTGTTTTCTGCCAAGGAATCATGCGTTTAGAAGAAATAGAACAGCATTTAGAAAAGACATAATTGTTACAGAGGGTCCTCTTCGCCGCATACTTGGGGATGAACTTTATACCGATTTGGAAGATTATCCAATGGTAACTACAAGCGGTGACTCTATTATACCAGGATTTAAAGAAAATGAGCACAACTGGACGAAGAAGAGCATATTCTGGGAGTTGCCTTCTTGGTAACACCAATTGTTCTGCCATAATTTAGATGTGATGCACATAGAGAAGAACTTCTTGGAAAACATCATTAACACTATTATGGATGTTCATGGAAAAATAAAGGACAATATCAAATCAAGAATGGATGTTGTAGATATATGTAGTAGAGAAGAATTACATTTACAGCTAGGCCCTAGTGGCAAGACGGTTAAACCAAAAGCGAAGTTCATTCTTCCTATGGATAAATAAAGAGAGTTGTGTTAATGGGTAAAGGAGCTTCAAATGCCAAATGGATATTGCTCCAGGAATATCGTGGACCCTAATGATGCAAAGTTCAGCAACATGAAAAGCCATGAATGTCATGTGTTCATGGAGACTCTTTTACCCATTGCATTTGGTGCGCTCCCAGATGATGTGTTGAAACCTCTCATTGAGATCAGTTAGTTTTTCAAGAACTTGTGCTCAGCAACACTGCGAAAGGATGCGATTGAGGAAATGCATCGGAACATTGCCATCACTCTCTGTAAGTTGGAAACGATTTTTCCTCCTGGCTTCTTTAATGCAATGGAGCACTTGCCAGTGCATTTGGCAGGAGAGGCACAACTTGGTGGTCCTATACAATACCGATGGCTGTATCCATTTGAAAGGTAAAATAGACTATATTTGATGAAAATTTATCTCAATTCTTATCTGTGCAATCACTTACAAGTGATGGGAATTATAACTTTGTTAGGTACTTTGCCTGATTGAAGAAAAACATAAAACAATAAGCGTGTCCTAAAAGTTCAATCACAGAAGCCTACATAGAAACTGAAAGGACATTCTTTACCTCCTATTACTTCGACTCTAATGTGTCGTCCATGCGCACTGGATGCCGAAGAAATGAGGATGGTGATGAACATAATAATCATGTCCCAATTCTATCTGTGTTTGAACCGGAAGGGACCGCTATTGATAGGAAAAGATCAAGGTATCTTACAGATGCTGAATATATTGCTGCCCATCTTCGTATGTTGTTAAATTGTGATGAAATTAAACCTTATATTAGGTGAGTGCTACCTTACGTTTCTATTGAGTTTATCATTCAGAATACTAGTTTATTTACCACCTTCATAAAATGTGATAGAATTTTCACAGAACAAGTACGAACTGTATGTCCCAATGTTAGCGATGCTGATATTGACACCATCATCAAAACTCATTTTGCAGATTAGTTTAGTTAAAATGTAAGTAATATAACTTATTCCTTGATAACTTTTATAGAATAACTTGGCGCATTGTATTAACTAAAATCACATCTTCTGTCACCTTAGGTGCATTACATTCAACTATTCGACAACCACAAACATTGGGACTTGACACAATTGGCTATGAAGCCAAATCGGTATGTCGACATGGACGGCATATAGAGTTAATAGATTTAAGTTCCACACAGAAGCTCGTAGTGTCCGGAAGAAAACATATAATTGTGGTGTTGGTGTATGTGGTACGAGAGAAGGCGATATTGAAAATGACTATTATGGCGTACTTAAGGATATTGTCCAAATTGAGTATGTAGGTGAACCACTTAGAAGAAGTGTGCTATTCAGTTATGAGTGGTTTGATTCCACATTGATTCATGGGATACGATCTCATAAACAAAGCAAACTTATTGAGGTACATCGCACAAGGAGGTACCGAAAGTATGACCCATTCATCTTCCCAAACACCGCATCAGAAGTATACTTTATGCCACATCCAGATCGCTCAAGGGATATGGTCAATTGGCTTGTTGTCATCCCAACCAAATCAAGGCGAGAGCGGATAAACAATACACTCTACCTACTGCGTACTAATAAACGGGCATGATGGCACTCGTCGAATCTGTGAATGAAGTTATCCCTATATCATTAGCGGATGAAAGGGCACCACCGAAAGAGGTTAATGATGAAATGGGTTTTTCATTTATTCAGGTTAATGAGGACATAGATGAGGAAGAGGAGGATGAGGGTGATGAAGAGGCTGAGTAGGATGATAGGAATGAAATAGATGAAGTGGAGGAAAATCTTCATTTATATGATGAAGATGACGATGATAACAATGTTGACGATAATGATTATGTAGATGATTGAGTGCTTATGAATTGTTATGTATTTCAGTGCTTACTTGGACAACTATTGGTTGTGACTTTACTTTTGTTGTATAAATGAATTTTTGAAAATGTCTGTGACCTACCTATTATGTTGTCTGAGTAAATGGTTGATATGTGCAATTGTTATATATTTGTACTTGCATTTGTTGCCAACTATTTTAGGCATGGATTCCACTTCTCATCGAGGTAAGTCCTCTACTCGAGGTAGAGGACGAGGGCATAGGAGCTCCGCCGTAGATCCTATTGTAATGGACATTGATCAACCTTTCCCCCAGGTACCTCAAACCACATTTCAGCCAGCAGCAACAATGGTTGCTTACATATCAGGTCTTTTAGGACCAATCCCAAATCAATTTGGGGCTTTCCATTATCAGACCCCATAAATTTCCAACCAGACAACCATAAACAATCAGTTTCCCTATAACATTCTACCGAACCCCCCTTTTCTCAACCCTGTGCACCTTACTCCTCAACCCATTAACCCTAACTCAAATCAGTCCCAAGAAAACCTTGCAACTATAGATAGTGAAGAACAATCTAGTCATGAGAGCACTCGAACAAAGACTTATATTGTGGCAGATGGTAACGGGTAAGTCTTCAATTGTTATATGTTTTGAACTTGAAGTATTTTGCTTAACAACTAATCAATTTGATGTGTTTTATTCAATTATGTTTCTCCCAAATAAAGGTGCTGTTAGTAGAATTTCTCTCATATTTTAAAGCAAATATGATAGAGCTTGGCCTCATTGGGGTAAAGTGCCCAAACATATACGGGATTTGTGGTTTGGAGAGTTCAAGATAACTAAAGAAACTACATATTAATACTTTGTGTGAACCTGCTAAATTATTATTATGTTATTTAATGTGTTTGTTGTCTTTGTAATTGTAGAAGTAGTTTACTTGGGATTGGTCTATAAGGACCGTATAAGAAAAATTTTTGAAAACAGAGGCAATGCACGCTTGAAAGACTTCTTCGGCAAAGCATGGAAGTGCAACAAGAAGCATATTTGGCTCGGTGATGTTGAATGGGAGGGATTTTAACAACACTGGGCAAACAAAGCGTACAAGAAATTGTATGAAATAGCCCAAAAAAACCGACTAAGTACTCCAAAAAGTGGTGGCTCATCTCTCCACACCTGTGGCTCGATCTCTATGCGTGAGCATAGGAGGCTTCTAGTAACAAACTTTCCTATGTATTTCTTTAATTTTAATACTTTATGCCACTTTAAATGTGGTTTGGCATGTGTTTCATATAATTTTGCTTGACACGTATAGTGAATAACTTAGGACGGATCTCACAATTGTTAAATTATTCAGTTGCACTCACAAACTCCATGACAAAGAAGATGGCCCTTGGGTTGATAAAAAATGACAACAAATATACATAAGTTATTCTCAATTCTCAATCTTTATTAGTAATTCAAACTGGACTTGTATACTTTAATTTCATTGACTGTAACACATATGATATTTTGCAAATGTTGTGATATTATAGGAATCCTTTGAACGAGGATTTCAAAATGTAATCAACTTTCAAGGGACTGGGGATGACGATTCTCAAGATCCGTCCCGAACACCTCCAAACTCAAATGCGTTATGGGTGAAGACGTATAAGAACAAAAAAAGCTGTATTTATAGCATTTGTAATGAGGCTGCCAACATTATGGAATCTTGTCACTTCAGTTCCACTCAATGAGCCGGTATAGTTTTGAAATTAAATTTTCAATTAGTATGGTTATATGATAAGTTTATTAATTGTTATACTAATGCATGCTTCATATAAATGGTTGTCAGCAGGTATAGGTTATATGCCATCGCAACAAAAGCTGAATGATTTAAAAGGTGTAGTAACTAACTTGGGGGGTGCGTTAACTTCAGAAGCTAAAAGTTATCGGTTGCTTATGGAGAAATGTAAGCAACTGGAGGAATCCTACAAAATGCTCACCCAAAGCAACCAGGAACTGAGCCAGCACATGGTGAGTATCGATCAGTGATTGCAAGCTTTTTTCCAAATATAACAAGCTTCTGACTTGGGATCCCAACCACCCTTTGCTCATCATCTATAACATGATGAGGATGAGAATGGGGATGAGGATCAAGAGGATGATGATCCTCACCTTGGTGATTAAGTAGCTTGCGGCTTTTCCCCAGTTGGTGGTTCTCCTCCTTGCTTCTTGGTGCTTCTCACGGTTTGGTGTTTATTTCTCCTTCCTCTTCGTGCTTACTTAATTCCTCTTTTCTTGGTGCTTGCTTCTCCCTCTTCTTCTTACTTAATTTGACTTGGAATAACTAGCAACTGGTGGTTTGTTTGGGATTTGTGGTTTGTGATATACACTCTTTGTTTGAGATTTGTGGTTTGTGAATTGAAAATGGTTGGTCTCTAGTGTTAGATTTGTTGTTAAGTGTACTTGGAAACTATTTTGCTTTGTATGTGATATTCCACCTGTTTGTGGCTTGGAGATTATTGAGAACGCTTCGAATGAAGCCATACTCGAAGCCATTGGATGTTCATAGAGTGAATACTCTTTGTAAGTTTCTTGCAGGGATTTAAATATATGTGCTAAGAGATACGACCAAAAATAAGCATTTTATTTTAAAAAAGTTACAAACATAGCAATGGATTGGCGACGGAAACAAAGGTTTTATTTTTTTAACTCAGAAGTCAGTGAGGAAAATTGTATTCCGTCACCATTAGCGACAGAAATTCTATCTCTATTTCCATCACATTAGCGACAGAAATACATTCCGTTGCTGACTTCCCCGCCTTTTTATCCCCGCCAAAAATCAGGCTGTCGCAGGGTCCGTCGCTATTTTAGAATTCTGTGGCCAGGTACTTAGCAACGAGTGAAAAACTGACAACCCGTTCCTTCGCCAATTCCGTCGCTGAAATCAAAAATCCGATCGCTGAAATCAAAAATCCGATCGCTATTCTGCCCTTTTCCATCGCTGATTCTGTCGCTATATAGACTTTTTTTGTAGTGATCTTCAACCTCAGGCGTCAGATGAAGAGCACCAACATCGTAGGAATGGAACTTGGAAAAACTCTGCTAGAAATAATGTAGTTTGTGCTCTTCCAAGTCAACCATATAAACAACTTTGTTTCTATCCGTTGAACTTCGTTCATGGGATCTCCATACCTCCGAAGACCGGTTTTCACCGCGTTGACTTATTTTATAGGCTTCAATCCCATTCCCCTCGATGATTCAACTAGTTTCTGACGTGCCAGTCCCTTTGTGAGCGTATCCACAATATTGTTTTCTGACCTGATAGAATCAATAGAAATCACATCATGAGAAAGTGCATGTCTTATAGATTTATGTCTCACTGTTAAATGCCTCCTTTTCTCATTATAATTTCTACTTTTTGCTCTAGCAATAACTACTTGACTATCACAATGTAAAGAAATATGAGGAATGGGCTTAGGTAATAAAGGAATATCTTTAATCAAACTCTTAAGCCATTCAGCTTCTGTGCATGCAGCATCCAAGGCAACTAACTCTACCTCCATGGTGGATTGTGATATTATCATTTATTTTGTAGATTTCCAAGAAACTGCACCACCTGTTATTGTAAATATAACTACTGGTTAATTTAGTTTCCTATGAATCAGTTATCCAATTGGCATCACAGTAGGAAAACCTATAGAGTAAATTGTAGAGTTCATAGTCCCTTTCAAATATTTTGGAAACCTTTCTAACGCAGTCCAATGAGATGTATTAGGGCTATCTGTATACCTATCCCATCTCCCAACCACACAAGCAACGTCCGATCTAGTATGGTTCGTCAGGTGTAACAATGATCTGATTATTTGGGAATATTTATATTGAGGCACGCTCTCACTTTTATTCTTTTTCAAACTAATAGCTAGATCAAGAGGGGTAGACAAAGGGCTCACATCATAGTAATTAAAATTTTTCAATGGCTTTTCAATATGTGATTGATTTAAGGCAATTGAATCACCATCTTTTATAATTTTAGTATGCAAAATAAAATCAACTGGACCAAGATCCTTTATATCAAAACTATCCTTCAAGAATTTCTTTGTGCCATGTATTACATGCATATCACTACCAAATATCAAAATGTCATCAACACGGAGGCAAAGCACGACACAAGAATTCTCCACAAATTTCACATATACACACTTATCGCCTTTATTAATATGAAAACTATTAGACAATATAACTTTATCAAATTTTTCATGGCATTGCATAGGAGCCTATTTTAGTCCATAAAGCGACTTTACAAGCTTACACACTTTATTCTCTACGCCAGGTACTGCAAACCCTTTTGGTTGTTTCACATAAATTTCTTCTTCTAATTCACCATTTAAAAAAGCAATTTTCACATCCATTCGGTGAATTTGTAATTTTTAGATAGAAGCAATAGCAATCAACATTCTAATAGCAGTAATTTTAGATATAGGCAAATAAGTATCAAAAAAGTCAACTCCTTTTTCTTGTTTGTAACCTTAAGCTACTGATCTTGCCTTGAATTTTTCTATTGAACCATCAGTTCTAAGTTTCTTCTAAAATTTCATTTACACCCAAGTGCTTTAGAACCAGGTGAAAGATCAGTTAGCACCCATGTTTTATTAAGCATAATGGAGTCCATTTCATCATTTACAACTTGTTTACAAAATGGAGCATCAATAGACAACATAGCCTCTTTATAAGTTTTAGGGTCATCTTCAAGCAAAAATGTATAAAAATCATCACCAAAACTTTTATTCTTTCTTCTCCTATTACTCCTTTTGGGCTCAACACATTTTTTATCATTAATATTGCAAAGTAGAATCAAAGGAAGACTCTTCACAAATTAGTCTAGACAATTTATTTTTCATAGGAAAAATATTCTCAAAGAAAAAAAATTGCATCTCTAGACTCAATAATAGTATTATTAGAATTTTTAGAAACTTTGGAGTTAAACACCAAAATCTACAAGTAGTGCTACTTAGAGAATAACCAACAAATACACCATCAATAGTTTTAGGGTCAATTTTCCTTTTCTTCATGATAGGAATATTTACCTTAGCCAAGCGCCCCCACACTTTGAAATATTTAATAGGAGGCTTTTTATTCTTCCACAATTCATAAGGGGTCCTTTCAGAATTTTTAAAAAGCACTCTATTAAGAATTAAACAAACAAAGTACAAGGCTTCACCCCAACAATTATTAGGCAAACTAGAACTAAGAAGTATAGCATTTATCATATCAAGCAAAGTTCTATTTTTTTCTTTCATTTACTCCATTAGACTGTGGTGCATAGGGAGTCACCTCATGTATTATACCATGTTTGTTACAAAACTCTACTATTTCAGTGGGAACATATTCACCACCTCTATTGGGCCTTAGAATTCTTATTTTATTTTCTAACTGATTCTCAACTTTAGCCTTATAAATTTTAAACTTGTTGAACAAATCAATCTTGGAGCTAGTCAAATAAATGTAGTAGTACTTAGAGAAATCATCAATAAAGGGTATAAAATACTGACTACCACCATGAGTCAAAACACGTTGACTATCACAAACTTTACTATGAATTAATTCTAGTAAGATCATATTTTTCTCCGCGGATTTAAAAGGTTTTCTTGGTTGTTTAGCCTTCACTCAAACTTGACATCTATCATTCATGTTAAAATGCGATTTAGGAATCAGGTCTAAATGCATCATATTTTTGATGGTATTTTTATTCACGTGACCAAGTCCACCATGCCAAGTTTTACAACATTCAATGTTAGCGATAGATAATTATGAATCAGAAATTGAATTACTAGAAGAAGGCATTACACTCAATCTATACAAACCATCTAACAAGAAATAGTTACCAACGAATTGACCATGTCTACCAATTACAAATTTATTGGAACCGAAATTAACATTATAATCATGTCGGTCTAGCAAAGACATACTAATCAAATGTTTTCTACTATTAGGAACATGATAGACACCATCTAACTCTAGAAATTTTACGGACGACAACTCTAACTTAACTTGGCCTTCTTCTAGCACTCAAACCACACTCCCATTCCCCATGGTCACAGTTCTTGTACCTGATACCTGATAGGATGAAAATAAGGTTTTATCAGCGCACATGTGAACATTAGTGTTAGGCGATAAACTATCGCATTTTACATGCCACTTTCACCTGATTTTAGATTGTGTAATAATCTAATCTTTAGGTTTTTACTTCTTTTATTAAGTAATATTTAGGTTTTTTACTTGTTTTGTTTATTATTGTAGGTAATAAGTTGAACTGAGCAAATACCGTGAAAAGGAGTGAAAATGGGTCAAAAACGAACGAAAAAGACGCAAAAAAGCACAGCCGGCCGCGGGCGCCCGATAGCAAGGTGGCACGACCACCCCGTGCCACCAGGCATGGCCGTGCCACCCTGTGCCACCAGGCACGGCTTGCCCCCTTCCCAGCTCCCTTGCGCTGTTTCGGCCGTCTTGCATTCTATTTAAAGCCTTTCTTCGGGGTTCGCTGGGGGGGTTCTTCCATGTAATTTTAGGGTAGTTTAGTCTTGGTTCTAGCCAATAAAAACCCCATTGAAGGGATTAGTTAGGATTGGACTCGATTAATTTTGGATTCAAGCACTTGAATTCGAAGTTCCCACGCATCAATCCATAAGTCTTCTCCTCTCTCTCTTTTTATTCCAATTGCGTTCCTATGTGTTATTGTTTTGATTATGTTAGTTTAGATTGTATGTAGTTTATATGTTTAGTTTTCATTGTTAATCCTTGTTTTATTTGGTTGCAATATTAGATTAATTGCTTTCGCTTTCCTCCATTCTCATGCTTGTTATGTTCTCCGTTAGTTTAGGTTTAAGTTTGGGTTTTTGTGTTTTGTTGATGATTAGTTGATAGATTTTATGGGCTTGGATTGCGATTAGCCTCTTGATGGCTAATTAATTTTGCTTTAGGCCTAACCATACCCAAATCTATGCTTAGAACTTAGAGTTTTTCCTCATGCTTGCCAAGTGTTCTATGAAATGCTTAAGAGAGCTTTCATCCATATTTTTGGGTGATTGACTTATGCTGAGAGGTGAGGTCAATTTGCTAGTGTGGGAGAGGGAATAGCTGAGTTCAGGACATGAAAATAGTACTCGATCCGAGCTAGGTTCGAGGGTTGCTATTTTTGTGGTCTAATTGGGCTAACCCCATGAAAATATATGGTTAGGCAAATTAGACTAGTTCATGACCCTTGAGAGAGGGCTTGTGTGGTCTTTGATGGTGCAATCGACCATCTCTTGTTCATAGTGTAGTTTGGGTAGGTTAGGACTCGTCTCAATTAGTTGGTTCGTTATTTGGCGAAATCGTAAACCCAAGTCCCTTTTGGTTTATTTGTTTTAGTAGTTTAGTCTTTCTTCCCTTCACTCTCTGTTTGGCCAAGATTGATACGCTTGAGTTAGCTTTGGTAATTGAAAACCCAACTCCCTATGGAATATGACCCGCACTTACCGGTTGCTAGCTACAACTACACCGTGCACTTGCGGTAATAATTTTAATGCAACAAGTTTTTGGCGCCGTTGTCGAAGAGTTGGCTTTTCTTTCAATATCGAGGTTTCCTTAAGTATTCGAGACTAGGCTTTTATTTGAAAAAAAAAATGACAAGTTTCCACTTTCCTCAGTGTGAGCATGAATTATTTTAGAAGTATTATGATAGATTACATGATTCTCTTGCTCATTATTGTTATTGCTTGGAGAAGTGGAAAATTTTGAACATAGTCTACGAGGGAGTGACTTGTAAGACCCATGCTCTTTTGGAGCATTGGGATTTTTGTGCTCGAAATGTTGACGAAGCTTGGGAATTGCTTGAATGGTTGGCTAGGGATACTTATGAATTTAAGACTAGTCATTTTAATCCTTCCACCCCACCCCCTGCATCCTTAATTGTACGCCTTCCGCGTGTGAGATCTACCATTGTTTTGACTATGACAGTAATTCTTGTCCCTATCATATTTATGCTGATGGTTTTGCTAGGATAGCTAGCATGATAGAGACAATGAATGAGCAACAAGATAAGCTTGCTAATTATATGCGGGAGTATGACCTATCACATGAAACTGACATTAGGGTTAATTTCTTTGAACTTGATGTTAATTTATGTGATGATGGTGCGTCTTCTCTTACTCTAGAGTCCGAACTAGAGGAATTACTTGACCCTCCCTTGAGCACTTTATCCCTTGTTGCTCCATCCCCACCTAGCATCCTTAGGGATTACACTCCACTTTGCACGATCTATCCTGATCCACCTTTCCCTTTAGCTCAGTCAACGGAGTTCGAGGTAGGTGAGATATTTTATGTTGATGCGAGTGCTAATGAGGATGATATATATTGTGCGTCAGATGATGCTTTCATTAAGATGCGTGATCTCGATGAGACTCTCGTAAGGAGGTTATGTATGGATGTTGTGGTTGCAGTGTCACCTGGTCCTGATCTTATTGACCATGCATCCCCCGATCCCCTCAACATTTCCCATGTTTCTTCATGTTCACTATCCTCCCCTTCCCCTGAGTATTGTGATATCTTACCAATTGATTCTCTTGCGGTGCTCAAGGAGAATGTGGTTGACTGTTCTAAATCTCTAGGTACTTTTAGAGGGTATGCTTCCTCCCTTGATCCTTATAGTCTGTACCTAGAGAACGTGCCTAGAAAAATCATGCTCACTATTTCATTCGATCATTCTACTGATTTTTCTAAGGCATTTGATAAATTCAGGAGAGCACTTACTATCACTCCTACATTCACGTTTTGGTGCTCTTACTTACATTCATCTGGGTTGCATGCTCAGGTGTTTGATGAGCTCCTGCGGGCTTTGACAGCATCTGAATTGGTGGCTTAGATCTTAAGATAAGGAGGAGTGGGTGATGCTCCCCTAACCTTCCGATGGATCGTCTTAGGAAGGTAGTAGTTTAGGTGTGCTCAACACCTACCCTGGTAAATTCGTTCCCTTTCTCTCTTTCTCGTTTTCTTGTTTTGTATATGCTTTTGTTTTTTTCCTTCTTTTTCTTTTTCTTGTTTGTCTTTTTCTTTGTATATACTATTTTTGAATTGTTTTCGGTATATATGCGCCTTGTTGGTGTGGTAACTCTTTAGCTCCCAATGAGGACATTGAGTTCTGACTATTTTGATCGGCTTTGACCCCTTGTACCTTAGCTATCGGCTTGTATATAACTATGTTGTGCATGATAGATCTTTATCCTAAGTGAGTCATTCTAAGCCCCAATTCTAACCCCAATAGTTCATTATACATGTGCAATCCCGTCCTTATTTATACCATCATCATTATCTTAGGGTCTTAGTCTTTTATGATCAGCTCTCCCACTTGTCTTTGTACACTACTATGCTTGTTCTTGGTTGGTTTCCACTTTCGGTTCGCACCCAAAAAAAAAAAACAACAAACAAACAAACAAACAAACAAAACAACTGGAAAAAAGAGAGAAAAAGTGGAAACCACCTTTAGTTTGGAATGACAAGTGTGCCTTTGAGGCATACGCTACTGAGTGCTACCCTTTGAGACAATACTGCCACTGAGAACACTTGACAGGCACGCTTTGAGGCATGCGTTACTGGGTGCTACCCCTTGAGGCAATACTGCTACTGGAGAAGCTTTCCTTCCATGCTAATAAGTTAATAATGTAGTTCGTGTCGGTCATATGGGATAGGGTTTGGTTCTTATAAGTCTGAGTTCTAAGATGATGATACACCAGCGCACTAAGCACAAGGATGGATTCACAGTTTTGATGTACAGTAGGGTGAACAGTTGGTGCTTTGATATTGTCATGGGGGTAGAGACTCTTAATGTGTACCTTCTGTTTATATGCAGGTTGATATCTTTGTTGCATGGGCGATTTGGTTAGTTGGAATGTGCAAGCTTTTCCCTTGTATATATATATATTTGTGTTTTTGTTTGTAAATCCATTTTGTTTTTCAGTTTGTGTTTCTCCCTTCCTTTTCGCTTTTACTTTTCTTTTTCAAAGATTTTGTGGGTATATCTTCTGCAAATCCTCGCGAGACCTTACTCGTCCACTTGGGGGATACGCTAAATGCAATTGTGATTCCTACGAAAGTGAGTTAGATTCCTATGTTAGTCTTTCTTTTATTTTGCTCGAGGACGAGCAAAAGATAGGTATAGGAGTATCTGTTAGGCGATAAATTCTCACATTTTACATGCCTCTTTCACCTGATTTTAGTTCGTGTAATAATCTAATCTTTAGGTTTTTACTTGTTTTATTAAGTAATCTTTGAGATTTTTACTTGTTTTGTTTATTGTTGTAGGTAATAAATTGAACCGAGCAAATAAAGCGAAAAGGAGCGAAAAGGGGTCAAAAACGAATGAAAAAGACGCGTGGAAGCGTAGCCGGCCGCGGGCACCGGGCAGCAAGGCGGCACGGCCACCCCGTGCCACCAGGCACGGCTTACCCCCTTCCTAGCTCCCTTGCGCTGTTTCGGCCGTCTTGCATTCTATTTAAAGCCTTTCTTCGGGGTTCACTGGGGGGGTTCTTCCATGTAATTTTAGGGTAGTTTAGTCTTGGTTCTAGCCAATAAAAACCCCATTGAAGGGATTAGTTAGGATTGTACTCGATTAATTTTGGATTCAAGCACTTGAATTCGAAGTTCCTACGCATCAATCCATAAGTCTTCTCCTCTCTCTCTTTTTATTCCAATTGCGTTCCTATTTGTTCTTGTTTTGATTATGTTAGTTTAGATTGTATGTAGTTTATATGTTTAGTTTTCATTGTTAATCCTTGTTTTATTTGATTGCAATATTAGATTAGTTGTTTTCGCTTTTCTCCATTCTCATGCTTGTTATGTTCTCCGTTAGTTTAGGTTTAAGTTTGGGTTTTTGTGTTTTGTTGATGATTAGTTGATAGATTTTATGGGGTTGGATTGCGATTAGCCTCTTGATGGCTAATTAATCTTGTTTTAGGACTAACCATACCTAAATCTATGCTTAGAACTTAGAGTTTTCCCTCACGCCCGTCAAGTGTTCGATGAAATGCTTGAGAGAGCTTTCATCCATATTTTTGGATGATTGACTTATATTAAGAGGTGAGGTCAATTTGCCAGTGTAAGAGAGGGAATAGCCGAGTTCGGGACATGAAAATAGTACTTGATCCAAGCTAAGTCCGAGGGTTGCTAATTTTGTGGTCTAATTGGGCTAACTTAGGTGGTTAGGTGAATTAGACTAGCTTATGATCCTTGAGAGAGGGCTTCGGTGGTCTTTGATGGTGCAACCGACCATCTCTTGTTCATAGTGTAGTTTGGGTAGGTTAGGACTCGTCTCAATTAGTTGGTTCGTTATTTGGCGAAATCGTAAACCCAAGTCCCTTTTGGTTTATTTGTTTTAGTAGTTTAGTCTTTCTTCCCTTCACTCTCTGTTTGGCCTAGATTGATACGCTTGAGTTAGCTTTGGTAATTGAAAACCCAACTCCCTGTGGAATACGACCCGCACTTGCCAGTTGCTAGCTACAACTACACCGTGCACTTGCGGTAATAATTTTAATGCAACAAGTTTTTGGCGCCGTTGTGGGGGAGTTGGCTTTTCTTTCAATATTGAGGTTTCCTTAAGTATTCGAGACTAGGCTTTTATTTGAAAAAAAAATGACAAGTTTCCACTTTCCTCAGTGTGAGCATGAATTATTTTAGAAGTATTATGATAGATTACATGATTCTCTTGCTCATTAGGTTATGGCTTGGAGAAGTGGAAAATTTTGAACATAGTCTACGAGGGCGTGACTTGTAAGACCCATGCTCTTTTGGAGCATTAGGATTTTTGTGCTCGAAATGTTGACGAAGCTTGGGAATTGCTTGAATGGTTGGCTAGGGATACTGATGAATTTAAGACTAGTCATTTTAATCCTTCCACCCCACCCCCTGCATCCTTAATTGTACGCCTTCTGCGTGTGAGATCTACCATTGTTTTGACTATGACAGTAATTCTTGTCCCTATCATATTTATGCTGATGGTTTTGCTAGGATTGCTAGCATGATAGAGACAATGAATGAGCAACAAGATAAGCTTGCTAATTGTATGCGGGAGTATGACCTATCACATGAAACTGGCATTAGGGTTAATTTCTTTGAACTTGATGTTAATTTATGTGATGATGGTGCGTCTTCTCTTACTCTAGAGTCCGAACTGGAGGAAGTACTTAACCCTCCCCTGAGTACTTTATCCCTTGTTGCTCCATCCCCACCTAGCATCCTTAGGGATTACACTCCACTTTGCACGATCTATCCTAATCCACCTTTGCCTTTAGCTCAGTCAACGGAGTTTGAGGTAGGTGATATATTTTATGTTGATGCGAGTGCTAATGAGGATAATATATGTTGTGCGTCAGATGATGCTTTCATTAAGGTGCGTGATCTCGATGAGACTCTCGTAAGGAGGTCATGTATGGATGTTGTGGTTGCAGTGTCACCTGGTCCTGATCTTATTGACCATGTATCCCCCGATCCCCTCAACATTTCCCATGTTTCTTCATGTTCACTATCCTCCCCTTCCCCTGAGTATTGTGATCTCTTACCAATTGATTCTCTTGCGGTGCTCAAGGAGAATGTGGTTGACTGTTCTAAATCTCTAGGCACTTTTAGAGGGTATGCTTCCTCCCTTGATCCTTATAGTATGTACCTAGAGAACGTGCCTAGAAAAATCATGCTCACCATTTCATTCGATCATTCTACTGATTTTTCTAAGGCATATGATAAATTCAGGAGAGCACTTACTATCACTCCTACATTCACGTTTGGGTGCTCTTACTTACATTCATCTGGGTTGCATGCTCAGGTGTTTGATGAGCTCTTGCGGGCTTTGACAGCATCTAAATTGGTGGCTTAGATCTTAAGATAAGGAGGAGTGGCTGATGCTCCCCTAACCTTCCAACGCATCGTCTTAGGGAGGTAGTAGTTTAGGAGTGCTCAACACCTACCCTGGTAAATTCGTTCCCTTTCTCTCTTTCTCCTTTTCTTGTTTTGTATATACTTTTGTTTTTCCCTTCTTTTTCTTTTTCTTGTTTGTCTTTTTCTTTGTATATACTATTTTCGAATTGTTTTCTGTATATATGTGCCTTGTTGGTGTGGTAACTCTTTGGCTCCTAATGAGGACATTGAGTTGTGACTATTTTGATCGGCTTTGACCCCTTGTACCTTAGCTGTCGGCTTGTATATAACTATGTTGTGCATGATAGATCTTTATCCTAAGTGAGTCATTCTAAGCCCCAATTCTAACCCCAATAGTTCATTATACATGTGCAATCCAGTCCTTATTTATACCATCATTATTATCTTAGGGCCTTAGTCCTCCATGATCAGCTCTTCCACTTCTCTTTACACACTACTACTCTTGTTCTTGGTTGGTATCCACTTTCGGTTCGTACAAAAAAAACAAACAAACAAACAAAACAACCGAAAAAAAGAGAGAAAAAGTGGAAACCACCTTTAATTTGGAATGATAAGTGTCCCTTTGAGGCATGCGCTACTGGGTGCTACCCTTTGAGGCAATACTGCCACTGAGAACACTTGACAGGCACTCTTTGAGGCATGCGCTACTGGGTGCTACCCTTTGAGGTAATACTGCTACTGGGGAAGCCTTCCTTCCATGCTAATAAGTCAATAATGTAGTTCATGTCGGTCGTATGGGATTGAGTTTGGTTCTAATAAGTCTGAGTCCTAAGATGATGATATACCAGCACACTAAGTACAAGGATGGATTCACAGTTTTGATGTACAGTGGGGTCAACAGTTGGTGCTTTGATATTGTCATGGAGATAGAGACTCTTGATGTGTACCTTCTGTTCATATGTAGGTTGATATCTTTGTTACATGGGTGATTTGGTTAGTTAGAATGTGCGCAAGCTTTTCCCTTATATATATTTATGTTTTTGTTTGTAAATCCATTTTGTTTTTCGGTTTGTGTTTCTCCCTTCCTTTTCCCTTTTATTTTCTTTTTCAAAGATTTTGTGGGTATATCTTCTACAAACCCTCACGAGACCTTACTCGTCCGCTTGGGGGAACCAAGGGTTTTAAAGGGCTTGTTGCATACGCTAAATACAATCGTGATACCTACGAAAGTGAGTTAGGTTCCTAGGTTAGTCTTTCTTTTATTTGCTCGAGGACGAGCAAAAGATAGGTGTACGGGTATTTGTTAGGCGATAAATTATCACATTTTACATGCCTCTTTCACCTGATTTTAGTTCGTGTGATAATCTAATCTTTAGGTTTTTACTTGTTTTATTAAGTAATCTTTGAGATTTTACTTGTTTTGTTTATTGTTGTAGGTAATAAATTGAACCGAGCAAATAAAGCGAAAAGGAGCGAAAAGGGGTCAAAAACGAACGAAAAAGACGCGGAAGCGCAGCCGGCCGCGGGCGCCGGACAGCAAGGCGGCACGGCCACCCTGTGCCACCAGGCACGGCTTACCCCCTTCCCAGCTCCCTTGCGCTTTTTCGGCCGTCTTGCATTCTATTTAAAGCCTTTCTTTGGGGTTCGCTGGGGGGGTTCTTCCATGTAATTTTAGGGTAGTTTAGTCTTGGTTCTAGCCAATAAAAACCCCATTGAAGGGATTAGTTAGGATTGTACTCGATTAATTTTGGATTCAAGCACTTGAATTCGAAGTTCCTACGCATCAACCCATAAGTCTTCTCGTCTCTCTCTTTTTATTCCAATTGCGTTCCTATTTGTTCTTGTTTTCATTATGTTAGTTTAGATTGTATGTAGTTTATATGTTAGTTTTCATTGTTAATCCTTGTTTTATTTGGTTGCAATATTAGATTAGTTGCTTTCGCTTTCCTCCATTCTCATGCTTGTTATGTTCTCCGTTAGTTTAGGTTTAAGTTTGGGTTTTTGTGTTTTGTTGATGATTAGTTGATAGATTTTGTGGGCTTGGATTGCGATTAGCCTCTTGATGGCTAATTAATCTTGTTTTAGGCCTAACCATACCCAAATCTATGCGTAGAACTTAAAGTTTTCCCTCACGCCCACAAAGTGTTCGATGAAATGTTTGAAAGAGCTTTCATCCATATTTTTGGGCGATTGACTTATGCTGAGAGGTGAGGTCAATTTGCTAGTGTAGGAGAGGGAATAGCCGAGTTCGGGACATGAAAATAGTACTCGATCCGAGTTAGGTCCGAGGGTTGCTAATTTTGTGGTCTAATTGGGCTAACCCCATGAAAATAGGTGGTTAGGCTAATTAGATTAGCTCATGACCCTTGAGAGAGGGCTTGGGTGGTCTTTGATGGTGCAACCGACCATCTCTTGTTCATAGTGTAGTTTGGGTAGGTTAGGACTCGTCTCAATTAGTTGGTTCGTTATTTGGCGAAATCGTAAACCCAAGTCCCTTTTGGTTTATTTGTTTTAGTAGTTTAGTCTTTCTTCCCTTCACTCTCTGTTTGGCCAAGATTGATACGCTTGAGTTAGCTTTGGTAATTGAAAACCCAACTCCCTATGGAATATGACCCGCACTTACCGGTTGCTAGCTACAACTACACCGTGCACTTGCGGTAATAATTTTAATGCAACAAGTTTTTGGCGCCGTTGTCGAAGAGTTGGCTTTTCTTTCAATATCGAGGTTTCCTTAAGTATTCGAGACTAGGCTTTTATTTGAAAAAAAAATGACAAGTTTCCACTTTCCTCAGTGTGAGCATGAATTATTTTAGAAGTATTATGATAGATTACATGATTCTCTTGCTCATTATAGTTATTGCTTGGAGAAGTGGAAAATTTTTAACATAGTCTATGAGGGCGTGACTTGTAAGACCCATGCTCTTTTGGAGCAGTGGGATTTTTGTGCTCGAAATGTTAACGAAGCTTGGGAATTGCTTGAATAGTTGGCTAGGGATACTTATGAATTTAAGACTAGTCATTTTAATCCTTCCACCCCACCCCCTGCATCCTCAATTGTACGCCTTCTGCGTGTGAGATCTACCATTATTTTGACTATGACAGTAATTCTTGTCCCTATCATATTTATGCTGATAGTTTTGCTAGGATTGCTAGCATGATAGAGACAATGAATGAGCAACAAGATAAGCTTGCTAATTGTATGCTGGAGTATGACCTATCACATGAAACTGACATTAGGGTTAATTTCTTTGAACTTGATGTTAATTTATGTGATGATGGTGCGTCTTCTCTTACTCTAGAGTCCGAAGTAGAGGAAGTACTTGATCCTCCCGTGAGTACTTTATCCCTTGTTGCTCCATCCCCACCTAGCATCCTTAGGGATTACACTCCACTTTACACGATCTATCCTGATCCACCTTTCCCTTTAGCTTAGTCAACGGAGTTCGAGGTAGGTGAGATATTTTATGTTGATGCGAGTGCTAATGAGGATGATATACGTTGTGCGTCAGATGATGCTTTCATTAAGGTGCGTGATCTCGATGAGACTCTCGTAAGGAGGTCATGTATGGATGTTGTGGTTGCAGTGTCACCTGGTCCTGATCTTATTGACCATGTATCCCCCGATCCCCTCAACATTTCCCATGTTTCTTCATGTTCACTATCCTCCCCTTCCCCTGAGTATTGTGATATCTTACCAATTGATTCTCTTGCGGTGCTCAAGGAGAATGTGGTTGACTGTTCTAAATCTCTAGGTACTTTTAGAGGGTATGCTTCCTCTCTTGATCCTTATAGTCTGCATCTAGAGAACGTGCCTGGAAAAATCATGCTCACTATTTCATTCGATCATTCTACTGATTTTTCTAAGGCATTTGATAAATTCAGGAGAGCACTTACTATCACTCCTGCATTCACGTTTGGGTGCTCTTACTTACATTCGTCTGGGTTGTATGCTCAGGTGTTTGATGAGCTCCTGCGGGCTTTGACAGCATCTGAATTGGTGGCTTAGATCTTAAGATAAGGAGGAGTGGCTGATGCTCCCCTAACCTTCCGACGCATCGTCTTAGGGAGGTAGTAGTTTAGGTGTGCTCAACACCTACCCTGGTAAATTCGTTCCCTTTCTCTATTTCTCCTTTTCTTGTTTTGTATATACTTTTGTTTTTCCCTTCTTTTTCTTTTTCTTGTTTGTCTTTTTCTTTGCATATACTATTTTCGAATTGTTTTCTATATATATGTGCCTTGTTGGTGTGGTAACTCTTTGGCTCCCAATGAGGACATTGAGTTCTGACTATTTTGATCGGCTTTGACCCCTTGTACCTTAGCTATCGGCTTGTATATAACTATGTTGTGCATGATAGATCTTTATCCTAAGTGAGTCATTCTAAGCCCCAATTCTAACCCCAATAGTTCATTATACATGTGCAATCTAGTCCTTATTTATACCATTATCATTATCTTAGGGTCTTAGTCTTTTATGATCAGCTCTCCCACGTGTCTTTGTACACTACTACTCTTGTTCTTGGTTGGTTTCCACTTTCAGTTCGCACCTAAAAAAAAAAAAAACAACAAACAAACAAAACAATTGAAAAAAAGAGAGAAAAAGTGGAAACCACCTTTAGTTTGGAATGACAAGTGTGCCTTTGAGGCATGCGCTACTGGGTGCTACCGTTTGAGGTAATACTGCCACTGGGAACACTTGACAGGCACGCTTTGAGGCATGTGCTACTGGGTGCTATCCTTTGAGGCAATACTGCTACTGGGGAAGCCTTCCTTCCATACTAATAAGTCAATAATGTAGTTCGTGTCGGTCGTGTGGGATTGAGTTTGGTTCTTATAAGTCTGAGTCCTAAGATGATGATACACCAGCACACTAAGCACAAGGATGGATTCACAGTTTTGATGTACAGTAGGGTGAACAGTTGGTGCTTTGATATTGTCATGGGGGTAGAGACTCTTGATGTGTACCTTTTGTTTATATGCAAGTTGATATCTTTGTTGCATGGGCGATTTGGTTAGTTAGAATGTGCACAAGCTTTTCCCTTGTATATATATATTTGTGTTTTTGTTTGTAAATCCATTTTGTTTTTCGGTTTGTGTTTCTCCCTTCCTTTTCCCTTCTATTTTTCTTTTTCAAAGATTTTGTGGGTGTATCTTCTGCAAACCCTCACGAGACCTTACTCGTCCACTTGGGGGAACCAAGGGGTTTAAAGGGCTTGTTGCATACGCTAAATGCAATCGTGATACCTACGAAAGTGAGTTAGGTTCCTAGGTTAGTCTTTCTTTTATTTTGCTCGAGGACGAGCAAAAGATAGGTGTACGGGTATTTGTTAGGCGATAAATTATCACATTTTACATGCCTCTTTCACCTGATTTTAGTTCGTGTAATAATCTAATCTTTAGGTTTTTACTTGTTTTATTAAGTAATCTTTGAGATTTTTACTTGTTTTGTTTATTGTTGTAGGTAATAAATTGAACCGAGCAAATAAAGCGAAAAGGGGTCAAAATGAACGAAAAAGACGCGTGGAAGTGTAGCCGGCCGTGGGAGCCGGGCAGCAAGGCGGCACGACCACCCCGTGCACGGCTTGCCCCCTTCCAACTCCCTTGCGCTGTTTCGGCCGTTTTGCATTCTATTTAAAGCCTTTCTTCGGGGTTCGCTGGGGGGGTTCTTCCATGTAATTTTAGGGTAGTTTAGTCTTGGTTCTAGCCAATAAAAACCCCATTGAAGGGATTCGTTAGGATTGTACTCGATTAATTTTGGATTCAAGCACTTGAATTCGAAGTTCCTACGCATCAATCCATAAGTCTTCTCCTCTCTCTCTTTTTATTCCAATTGCGTTCCTATTTGTTCTTGTTTTGATTATGTTAGTTTAGATTGTATGTAGTTTATATGTTTAGTTTTCATTGTTAATCCTTGTTTTATTTGGTTGCAAAATTAGATTAGTTGCTTTCGCTTTCCTCCATTCTCATGCTTGTTATGTTCTCCGTTAGTTTAGGTTTAAGTTTGGGTTTTTGTGTTTTGTTGATGATTAGTTGATAGATTTTGTGGGGTTGGATTGCGATTAGCCTCTTGATGGCTAATTAATCTTGTTTTAGGACTAACCATATCTAAATCTATGCTTAGAACTTAAAGTTTTCCCTCACGCCCGTCAAGTATTCGATGAAATGTTTGAGAGAGCTTTCATCCATATTTTTGGATGATTGACTTATATTGAGAGGTGAGGTCAATTTGCTAGTGTAAGAGAGGGAATAGCCGAGTTCGGGATATGAAAATAGTACTCGATCCGAGCTAAGTCCGAGGGTTGCTAATTTTGTGGTCTAATTGGGCTAACCCTATGAAAATAGGTGGTTAGGTGAATTAGACTAGCTTATGATCCTTGAGAGAGGGTTTGGGTGGTCTTTGATGGTGCAACCGACCATCTCTTGTTCATAGTGTAGTTTAGGTAGGTTAGGACTCGTATCAATTAGTTGGTTCGTTATTTGGCGAAATCGTAAACCCAAGTCCCTTTTGGTTTATTTGTTTTAGTAGTTTAGTCTTTCTTCCCTTCACTCTCTGTTTGGCCTAGATTGATACGCTTGAGTTAGCTTTGGTAATTGAAAACCCAACTCCCTGTGGAATACGACCCGCACTTGCCGGTTGCTAGCTACAACTATACCGTGCACTTGTGGTAATAGTTTTAACTCAACAATTAGCCCCAGAGTCTACCTTCAATCATTTGAGTTAAGAATTGAATTTTACTCTTGACTACCAGCAAAATACGTGTTAGTTGGGGAATTCGAGGTAGCCTCCGCAATCATGACACTGGCCTGTGACTTAGGGGGCAATTGGCCTTTAGGGGGCTTCCTATTCTGACCATGATGGAAGTAGCAATCCCTAACAATATGGTTCATGCCTCCACATAGCCAACATTGCCTTCTGCCTTGATTATTACCTTTCGTCTTATTGTCGTTCGACTTATTGCCGCCATTCCCAAAAAATGTTTTAGGACCATGTTTCTTGAATTTATTAAGTCTAGGTTTGTGAGGACCTTCAACTGTGAGAGCCTTAGCTTGAAAATTAGTTTTTTTGATTTTTGAAAGAACGATTTTCGCCCTTAATTCTCAAAGTGGAGAACAAATCATCTAAAGAAAACTGATCAAAACTCTGTCTAAGACCTTCAGCAAATTTAGATCAAGATGGAGGCAATTTTTTAATAGCAGAATCAACGTAGACAGACTCACTTTGTTCAACTCCCTTCATTTTCAATTCACAGACCAAGTTTTCAAAATCATGAAGCTAATTGCACATATTTTTATTATCAACAAACTAAAAATCAAACCAATCATCAATACTAACTCTCACGAGACCCTTTTCAGCAGTAGCATATCTTTGGTACAAAGCAGTCCATAAATCACAAGCAGTTTTGGTATGACAAAAAATGTAATAAACATTATCATACAAAGCACTTAAGATACGACCATGGCAAATCACATCTTTATCAGCAATGTCATCTTTTTTTAGGATCATCAACCTTTTTAGAAATATCTCCATTGGTTAGAATTTTGTCAGACTTTTCAGCTTGTTCTTTAAGGCTGTCATGAATAATATAGAAAAGTGCCAGCTTAGTTATAGTGAAAGACACTATAATAGCCGCTTCCCCATTTCTCCATATCCCACAAAAGTCTCCAAAATTAGTGGATGAGAACCCACCATTTAATGAGTCAATGAACTACTTTTGCTATAGTTCATACAAAACAAATCCATCCAAAAATAGTAAACTTCAAAAATAGAAATATGCTCCCATGACTTTACAAAAGAAGCCTCCACATAAGTTAAAAGATAAAATAAAATAAATAAAGAACTTCACTCAGTCAATCACCAACCTCCAACTTAAAAAATTTTAATTTTAAATCATAATTTTCCAACAAATTATTTGAGGGCTTCTAAACTAATATTCTATTGGAAGCGCCTGGTCCAAATTGGAAGCAACATTAAATTGTGATGGTTATTATCAAGGGTTATTCGAATATATGGGACTACCTGCGACGGTGACATTAGAACCAATCTTAGTTCAATTGGTAGAGCGGAGCACTGTAGTTGGTCATTTATCCACAGATAATCCTTAGGTCGTTGGTTCGAATCCGACAGATCGGATTTTTTGTTTTTTTGACTTCTGGTTTTTTGATGCTCATCAAGAGTGGAATAAAAAATTTAGGGGCTCACGTCTTAGCTAATGGACGATATATACCCCTATATAATGGAGTATATATGTAATCTTACTTGCATGTATTCTCCATTGTTAACCTAGGAAATCTGAATCCCAAGACGAGCCCAAACCGATCCGGTTGGGTTTTAAGTGAGTATGGCCCTGCCTACTCGACACATAGATTGATATTGTGGCTGCAGGTTTTCAAATCCATTTTTGCTTCTTTTTTCCTTGCTTTAACTTCCATTCTTCTGGCTTCAATGACTAGATGTCATATTGCAGCTTCTTGTGTGCTTATTTGTTTGTTCACAATACATGAATTTTTCCTGTTCTAGAATAGTTGTCTTATTTCAAGTGTTAGCACTTGAAGGAAATAAGTCTAAATGAGTATACAGTAAAATATTTTGTCAATAGAGAGTCTTAAACTATCTTGGGCGTCAAATTTAATATTTTATTGAGCCAGTTGAGCTTCCCATCAAGCTTGCATTAGCTTCGAGATAGCCCTTGAGCAATCCGACGCAGTATCAACATTGTGTAGGGCGAATTATTTACCTAACTATCACTCACCCAGAGCTATCATGTATGATGCATATGTTGTCGCAATTCATGCAAGACCCTAAGGACGAACACATGGAGGCAGTGCGACGAGGAATATACAAATGGCCATGCAAATTGAAATTAGTTAAAACATGTTGACCGAGTATAACGGTCACATTGATACCCACATTAAGTGAGCGATTAATTACGTATTAATCGTTCATAATCACCTATCAGTTACAATTCTTGGAACTGAATAAGAAGGAGCTAAGTAAGAGCAGCAAGTGTGGGTGAATCTGGCATGCTCTCTTCGCTCTCTCTATCACGTTAATCCTTTGGGGCGTGATGTTATACGGTGACTCCAGTAGCCACCGTCAACCCGGTTCAACAACATGTGGCCAATTACCAAGCAGCAGATTCCTACGCTTCCGCATCTTTAAGGTACGTCCTTGATTTCTCAACAGTGGTATCAGAGCCATTATTGCTCGGTTTTGACCCCGAATTGATCCATCATGCCTAAACATACAATCAGTTCGTTCTATGTTTGAATTATACTTAAAGTATAATCTGTCAGCCCTAATTGACTCGAATAATCTGCCTATGTGATTAATTTTTGTAATTACACAAACTGGATTGCTCGAAGTATTAGTGTGATGATGTGTTCATCTCAACCGATGAAATTAGGCTGTTTTAATTCATGAAAGCATGCTCTTTAAAAGTAATTATTAACTAAGTTTGGCTTGCCTAATTGTTTTTCCCTGATCGTGAACCCCTGTTTCCCTTCCTATGGCTCACCCTTGACCCTAAATCTGACCGGACTTTCCCTCCCCAACCAACCAAACTCCGCCTATACCTATGTGGCTATGGCGAAAAGAGCTCCGACGAGGCCTTAGTGGCCAACCCGATAGCCTCCACGCACCCATTAAAAAAAAAAAAAAAGAAAGAAAGGCAAGCAAACGATATGAAAAAACAACAAATACCCATCAGAGACCACCATGAGGGGTGGCGCGTGTCCGTCACGCGCCGCCAACGAAGGTGGTATTGCACAACCTTCTTCCTCGTTCGCCCTTCCTATACGTCGATCTACGCAAAACCACCAACAAAACCACCTGAGAGATCGCTACGCGTCGCCATGTGTAGCTACGCGCCACCATATGGAATGCGTGTGTGGCGCATGGCTGGTGTGTTCTAGCTTCTTGGTAGCCGATCTACACCCTGGTAGTGTCGATTTAGCGAGATCTAAGGCTGTGTGCCATCGATTCAAGGCAGAAGGTGGCTGTTATGCATCACCTGGGTGTTTTGGGGCGACAATTCGGCAACCATGGCTTCCCGAAGTATAGAAAAGGACATGGTAGAGAGCTGAGATGAGAGGTCTTGGTTGGGCTGAGAGGGCTTACGATAGAGGAATTCAACTAGAGAGAAAGAGGCTAAGAGAGAAGTTGTTTAAGAGACAGACAAAGAGGTTAAGGGTTTGGAGACTACCATTAATGGAGGCCGAATAAAAGGGGGGTCTCGGGTTTTAGGGTTTTATTATTTATTTATTTATTTTGGCTTTTGCTTTTTGGGTTTTAACTTGACTATTGAGATCATTAGTTGTGGCATGATTGCTAATTGAATTTTGATGATGTTCAAGTTGATATGGTTCTTAGTTCAATTAAAGTTTAGAATTAGTTTTGATTCGAATAGCATAAACTCATTATAAAAACATTAATATGTTTAACATCGTATATAAATTCGTTTTATATATACATCAACTTGAAATTATCATGCCAAGTATCTCGTAGATATTCAATTGTTGAAGCTATATGAATTTGTTTTATATAGAAAATCAGTATGTACGATGTAAATTCGTTTTACTCGGATTCAATAAATATCTATGTGATATTTAGATTAATGTTTATCCCCCTATTGTCTATAGATGAATATGTTTAATATGTTATATAACTTATATTATATAAATATATTTTATATAATATTCAGTTACATGAATATGTTTCATGATTTTATAATTTTAAGCAAAAAAATGAGCACTTACGAATCAGTTAATTATTCTATCATTGTTGTAGTTAGTAAAAATGATTCATGAAACTTTATATGAATAAGTTTCATACCATATTTGGACATATAGGGTATTTGATTTTGTTTCATGAATTTTAAATTTGCAATATTATATGAATATGTTTTATATATAATTAGCGAGTTTCACTATGCATTCATTTCATCCAAATTTTATGTAATGAGATAACTTCATGTAAATTTGGTTTACATGATAACGTTGAATATCTTTGTGATATGTCTAAAATGTTAGTTTGTTTAACCACAAAGTTTTCCACAAATTTGGTTTTATGGAAAAATGTGATAATTAAATTATAAAAACTTCTAATTCGTGTTTGTATGAGATGATTATGAACTTAGCGAAATTTTCAATCATACGACGTGAATGACAGAGTCTTTGATAATTTAATTATTTGAAAATATTCCTAATGTCCATTTTAAAATATATACGTAAAGACATGGCAATTAAAATGTGGTTGGTAATTTGTTTACTAATAAATAGCTTGATAGCATTGACTGTGATATAGTGTCAGAAGATTCAGTTTCTTCTGAACAAGCGTGAAGTATAAGAACGCTCGCCAGGCAAAGATAGCACTGCTAGTGAGCAGTATCGAGAAAACATAAAAGCATACCAAAAATGATTCGAAAACAAATCGATCAACATGCTACACTTTGTCGTATTATATCAATGACGATCTAGTGAGGAAATTGAAAGTTATCCCACTGTTGAGTACATGTAAAATTAGCTTAGCATCAAGTTCGTCCAGATTCATTTCCTCATAAAGTGCCGGACCTAAGGTTGGCATTGAAAAAGGGAAAAGTCTAAGGCAAATTAAGAGATGCTATTGGCACATGTGAAGTGTTATAACTGTGGAAACAAAAGACCTTTCACTCAGGATTGTCCTTAGCCGATTGAGGTACCTTCTTTCACAGTTGCTCCTGGATAATATGTGTGCTTTCAAGCATGAGTTGCTAATTATGATCCTTAGTGGATTGTAGACACATGAGCAACCAAGCACATAGTACAGGATAGAGTTGATTTTGTGAGTTTTCATCACCAGCCGGTGGGTTCACAAATTGTCATTTTAGGTAATGACGATGAAGAACATGTCCTTGAATTAAGGATATATCATCTAAAACTCCGTGAAGGGATACGTCTCTTCTGCATAATGCTCTTTATGCACCTAAGGTGCAATGTTTCCTTGTGTCTTTTGTTTGTGAGATTAGTTTTCTCTTTAGTTTTCATCTAGATGTCTTAAACATCGTACACAATGGCAATTTGTTTGCCCATGTCTCACTAAAAGGTGTTTCCAATGTTTTAGATGAAACAAGACATCTTTCATCATTACCTAATTTTCAATGCTGTTTTAGGCATGCTCGACTTGACCATGAGGGTCAAGATAGAGTTATCAAACTAGCTAAATATAGTCTTTTAAGGCCGACTCATTAGGGTTAAGATGCCCATGTGTGAGTCAAGTTTAGCTAGCAAAGCAACTATAAAGTCTTTTAGTAAGGCTTCGAGCCCATCGAATCTCTTAGCGTTCATTCACTCTAGACATCTATGGGCCCATAAATGTGAAAGCATATCATGGAGTGATATATTTGTGATGCAGGTATGTGCACCTATTATCTCACTGCTATTAGGTACTTGATGTGTTCATATACTTAATAACGGAAGTAGCACTCACTTGGAATGAAATATCAGAACTTTTCGAACCAATCGAGGTCCTAAATATCTTCTTCGTGAAATGAATTCCCATAGTGTCGATTTTTTTAAGGATAAGTTACCAAACTTTTGGTGAAATTTACAAAGGACCTCAATTTGTATGAGTTACAATAAGACCTTCAACCATCTCTCGATGAGGGGGAGGATTTGAATTCTCACTCAGTCATCGAGGATGGCACACCTTCCTTATTTGATAGGAATAGTGAAGGTTTGTTTATTAAGGAGAATGAGATTTGTCTTGTTGAGGAGAGTTAGCCTGAGAATGAGGTTTGTCCTCAATATCCCATTCTTGAACATGCAGTTAGTCCACGCGTTTAGGATCCCACACATCGAATGGATAGTGGGAGTAATTCTCCTCATACTTATGGTCCCAAACCTCTTAAAGAAAAGGGGAGGGAATTCATGGTCTCATACCTCTTAGAGAAAAAGGGAGGGACTTATCAGCTAGGCAGATAAATAATGAAGCTCCTAGGATCCAAATGAGTGTGCATGGAAAAATTCCTCAATGGTATTTTTAAGTTGAAGAGGAAATTTTTTCTATGCACTTCCATGGGAATTGAGGAGCCTACTTCTTATCAAGAGGTGATTGATTCACCAAATCATGAAGAGTGAATGGGTGCCATGAGGAATGAAATGGACTCAATGGTAAGAAAAAGGTTTTGGAACTCATTGATCCTCTGCCTCAATGCATATGAGTTTTCAAGACAAAACGTAGGGCAGATGATTTAATCGATAAGTTTAGGCCTGATTACTCCTAGCCTTGGTTGCCCATTTAGACTTTGAGTTATTCGAAATGGACGTAAAAGATTGCTTTCCTTAATGGTAATCTTGAGGAAGAGATTTATATGGGCTAACCCATTGGTTTTGTATCAAAGGGACAAGAGGACAAAGTGTGTCGTCTTTAAAGGTCCATATATAATCTTAAGCAATCTTTCAGTTTTTGGTACTTTAGAATCCATAAAGCCATAACTTACATTGGCTTATCTATGGCTTTAGAAGACCATTGTATATGTCAAAAGATCAACATGGGAGATTATGTTTCTTACCTTGTACGTTTATGACATACTCCTAGCTGGGAACATCTTGGAATGGATCAAAGCTACTTAAAAGTGCCTATCCTATGTCTTCGAGATAAAGGACATGGGTGACATTAGGTATGTCCTAGCTGTGGAAATAATTCAAAACCATCCCAAGATGCATACATAAAGATGTCTTGGAATGATTTTGGATTTATAATTCCGAACTGTAGATACTCCTGTTGAGAAGGGTCTAACTTTAAGTCTTGTTAGGTGCCCTAAAACAGATAATGAATTGGACAATGTCCCCTGCGCTAGTATCATAGGAAGCTAAATGTAAGCCATGTTATGTACACAGCTTGACATTTGCTTAGTGATTGGTTTGATAAGTCGTTGTCAAAGTAACCCAAGACTTACTGTTTGGCAAGCCATCAAGAGAGTTAAGCGATACCTTCCTGGTACTGCTGACTTAGTCTTATACTATCAAGGGGAAACCTTAAGTCGAGAGGATACTTAAAGGTTAACTGGGATGGTGATTCGGATGAGTCCAGGTCTACCTCATGACATGCCTTCACTTTTGGTGGAAGAGCTATGTCATGGTGTAGTAAGGAGTAGAACTACACAACTATCTCAGCTATGGAGGCGGATTGTGTGTCTTATTACAATAGAGACAAAAATCATTGCCATGAGGTATATATAGACTAACAAGGTGATTATGTTTCCTTGGCTACACATTTTTCTTGTGATGCATTCAAAGCTTATTTGTTGAGTCTAGGAATTCATAAGGTTTAGTGCTTGGATGTATCTTGTTATGTGATGGACACATTTCTTTTGTAGCTGAGTAAAGTGCTTATGATTTATTATTGCATGTTAGGCATATTGAAATGTCATAGACTTCTTATTGAACTAGTCACGCAAGCAATCGCCCTGAAGCTTGAGTAGCAGGTAGGATGAGACTGAATCATACTGTAGGTGTGCAGTATTGATTACTCACACTGGAAGTGTATGACCAAAATGAATATAGTTATCTTAGTGGGTCTAAGATGAGACTCGAGGGAGTCAAGTATGAAATAAGATTTTATATTGAAGCCTTAAAAGCCGAATCTTAAGTGTCAAGATTAACATCCAGTATGTTAATCTAGTGGCTCAGGTTAGATTTTTTGGCAAAAATCTAGACTGAAGATTCGCATGGCATAAAGAGTGACATACCCAGCTGGGTGGGAGTTATGTCATGACACACATTTCATACTGTGTGTGCTTATAAGTCGACCCATACATGGAGTGACAATTGATTTCCCTATCTCTTGTCACTATGTGACCTTGTAGATGATGACCCTTTGACTTAAAGCTATGATGTAAAGTCGAAGCTTGATGTTGCTACCTTAATGTGTTTCTTAAGGGACATGATTTATACGGTTCAGCGAGAACACGTTAGGAACGCAATCAAGCTAAGATGGAATTTAATGAGTGTTTAAAGAAAAATCTATCCGTCATCACCGTATCAGCCCGAGCGATTATTTTAAGTATAAAATTATATGATATATCATATGGCATAAAGGGACTGTGTATGCCACTGGTGATGTTGAGGACGATTTGGGGGTATCGTATTTCATGAAAGTGTTATATTAGTTAGATGGTAACTTAATATAACACTATTGGTTAATTTTTGGTCGTACACCCCACTCCCAGTATGAGGCATGAAGAGATTAGTTGGGAGAGAAAAGTATAACTTATGGTTTATGTGACCGAGGGGCAGCTGTTGACCGAGTATAAGGGTCACATTAATACCCATATTAAGTGAGCAATTAATTACGTATTAATCATTCATAATAATCACCTATCAGTTATAATTCTTGGAACTGAATAAAAAGGAGCTGATTAAGAGCAGCAAGTGTGGATGAATCTGGCATGCTCTCTCTCCACTCTCTCTATCACGTTAATCCTACCATCACTTAGGGATTAGGTTTGGGGCGTAATGTTATACGGTGACTCTATTTGCCACCATCACCTGGTTCAACAACATGTGGGCAATTATCGAGTAGTAGATTCGTACGCTTCCGCATCTCTAAGGTACATCCTTGATTTCCCAACAAAACATATGAGGCTTTCTTCAGCCATGATATGAGACCTAACTTTAGCTCAGTTGGAATTATCCACTGGTAATCCTTAGGTTGCTGATTCACGTGTACCAGGTTTAAGTTTTGTCGTTTCCAGCATCTGAGGTCTTCTATTTGGCGACAATTTAGTGCAATGGAGGCTCAAACAAAGAAGCATTCAGGATTCATATCCAACCTTTTTTCCTGAACTTGTAAAACAAGAAAGTGTACATGTATGATATCACTTGATTATAAATCTTGATGAAAAGTTCAGTAAAAGTGTCCATGTACATACAGGGGTGTTATGGTGTAGTTGGTTATCACATCAATTTAACACATTGATGGTCTCTAGTTCAAGTCTGGGCAGCACGATCCTTTTTTGTTTTTTTAGCGGCCAGTTCATTTGACCTTTGTACATACATTTCTATATTATGAGTAAGCTTTCATGTAGAGTGGGTTCCTTCATAACTTTTAACTTTGACAAGCATTTGTAGTGGTATTGCCATCAAATTAATCAAATTAGCTAATAAGTATTGTATGGTCGTGTCAAAATTGTGTAAGTTTCATCTGCCTCAGCATCCACATGAAAGATGGCACTCCTATGTGACAACTCCAAAATATTCTCCAGAATTTTGAAGTTCTTATATTCGGATTAGTGGCACTGTGATACAGTGGATTCGTTCCTCTTTTTTAGTGGAAGTTATGTAGATTGGTTTTATAGTTGTAGGAGCACTAGGCTTTGAGTGTGAACATGATCTAAAGTAGTTTACGCTTGGGCTCGAATGCTGTCATGATTTAAGTTGTCTCCAGTGTGGCTCTTGGATGTGGCATGTTTTTAGTTCTTTACCTTATTGTGCTAAAACTTATTTTTTGGGTTTCTTCGTGAGCTTTGCCTCTATTCCTCTGCTTAAGAAAAGCCCAGGCAGTTGCATCAACTCTCTAACTGTTTGTTATGTTTATTTTTGTTATGCTATAAGCCCTGCCTTTTGGATTTTGTTTTATCAACTTACCTTAATTTTTCTTGTTTTCTATCTCAACAGGACTTAATTTTTTTTGCTTTCTATCTCAAGAGGAAATAAATATTCAGAGGTAACAAGCGTGGATAATTTGCACTTGGCTCCCTTCAGGTTTTGCACATTGATTTTTTCAGCCTTGTATTTTTCTAGTTGAAATAAGGCTCCCCTAGATTTTAAGGTAGGTAAATTATAAAGGGTTTCTGGTGAGAGTTTTAAAAAACATACTGATTGACCGATTTGCCCTTATTTAATGCAAAGCAGCCACCTTTTTTAATTTATTGGTGGTGTCAAAGATATGTTGCATTTACAGAAGTTCAACTTCATTCCTCTGCCAACTCTCTCTCTCTCTCTCTCTCTCTCTCTCTCTCTCTCTCTCTCTTTGTCTCTCTCTCTCTATCTCTCTGCGATGGTGCTCTGGGTTTGAAAACTCAAAAAGAGGAAGGTTTGAAGATCTGAGGAGGAAAGGGGTGAAAATCTGGAATATTGTAAGTGCGAGTGTGGTTTGGATATTCAGAGCTGAAGTGGAAGAGTTTTGTGGCTCCAACATTGTAACAACCTAAAGTTGACGGCAAAAGGGTAAGATTTTAGCTTCTTCAACTAATTCAGAGCTTACCTAGTTCAAAGAAATGCATGCATTGTTGATGGGTGGCCTAGGTTGACTTATGGAAAGGGCTGACTGTGTGACTGCGAAGAAAAAATAGAGGGTTTTATTTTTAATTTTGAGTCTTCTAAAAACAGAGAGTTGAATTATGTCTTAGTGCTTGTAGGTTATGAATTATCTTTTATTGTTATTTTTGAGTCTTGTAAAAATAGAGATTTTAATTATCTATATTGCATGTCAAGTTTGAATTATCTTTTATTGTGTGAATTAAAGCTAAAAAAACAGAGCGTATAGGTATACTAGCTGATCCTAAAGGTTGATTGTGTGAGTGGTCTTTTTTGGCAATAACCATCTGAAATTTAATTCTGCATGTTTGGTTATTAGAGTAGTGTTTATGAACTCCATCTGTTTTGTGTTGAATTGGCTTGGTTGATGTAGATATAGTGGGGGATACAATATTTATGTTCTCATCAGGTATAGAGGATGGCCAATTTCACTTGATAGAGATAGGGATAAGTGTAGCATCATGGACTTGGTTAGGGATGCACATGCATTTTTAAACAAGCCCCCCATTGAGAGGAGGCCTCAGTTTGTTTCCTTAAGCTTACACCCCCCAAACAAACTAAGTCTGAAGTGGCCTGTGAATAGTGATAATGATCTGAGGAAAATGTTTGATTAGTGGAAGGGAAAGAAGAGGATTGAGTTTGTAATTATAGAAAGGAAGAGCCCTATAATGATTGACAAATTACTTCTTCAACTAGATGGTAGTTTAGGTGGCATGAATGCAGATGGTAATGTTGTTCAGTGTCCATTAACTAGTAGTTAGCCAATGTCAACACAAGAAAGTCAATAAAGTCAAGTAAGTGTTGATCCTGGTGATGATTTCTGGGACCAACTTGTGTCAGGAATTGATCAGAGCCAATTGCACTCAACTCCATCAGTTGTCCTAAATGTGCCCTTAAGCACTGAAACTTCTATACCCCTAAACACCCCTTGTTCTAATTTGCCTACTCCATACTCCCATAAGGCAGACTTGACTGAAGCTCAAGTAACGGCAGATGGATATGGGAAGGATGTTATGGTTAATGATGAGGATGGGGAAAGTGATGATGAGCTTGATGATGAGCTTGAGGTGAGAGCAGTAGGTCAGACGGGTTAGAAAGCATTGAGTCTGATGGGTCTATGATTAATGAGGACCAAATCTTTGAATCTAATTCTGAAGATGATGACAAATGGGAGAGAGTGTATGATGGCAGATTATGGGAAGCGGAAGATGATGGTAAGATAACATTAAGGTAGTGGGATATGTTCATTGATAAAGCTGCATTTCTAGATATAATTAGGGATTACATGGTCCAGGAGGGTATCTACATGAGATAATTAAAGAATAAACCATGTAGATACACTGGGAAGTGTAAGGGGAAGAAATGTAGTTGTAGAATACATGCCTCTGTCAGGCCTAATGGAGTGACTTACCAAGTGAAAACCATAAAAGGTAAACACTATTGCAAGATACTGTTAGATAACCAAGCTGCCACTTGTTTTTGGATTGCTAGGAAGTTATCTCATGATGTAAAGGTGGAGCCAAATATCTCAGTTACAGGTATGAGCAAAATCTTGATGAGAAAGTTCAACGTACACAAGAAACATAACACTATTTGGAGAGCAAAAGTAAAGATTCTTAGGTTGATCAATAGAAATCATGAGGATGGTTTTAATTTACTTGCAAGGTACACTAAGATGATTAAAAGTTCTAATCCAGGAAGCATATGTTACATTAAATGGCATGATCCAATAAAGGAAGGTGCAAGGCCTATTTTCTCAAGGATGTTTGTGTCTTTTAATGCTTAGATGGAGGGGTTCTTGGGTAGGTGTAGGAAGTTTATAGGTGTAGATGGAACTCATTCGAAGGATGTCTACAAGGGAGTTTTGTTGACAGCAATGGGAATAGATGCTGAGAACCACTGCTTCTCACTAGCTTATGCAATTGTTGATGTTGAGAATAAGGAGAATTGATCTTATATCTTCAACTGCTTGAGGGGCATCATAGGAGATGACTCAAGTGGTCAGTATACATTCATTGTAGACAGATGTAAGGTAAGTCATTGTTATCTTTTTGGATTTCAGCAATGCACTTTTTGTTATAGGGTTTTTTTTTTTTTTTTAATTGCTAGCTTAAGTGTAATTGTTTCTTATGTTGTTCTTTTGTGTATTCTGTTCTCATAATTGGTAGGGAGTCATAGCGGCTTTAAAGGATATTTTGCCTATAGCTAGGAGGAAAATATGCTTGGTGCACTTTATGAGAAACTTCAAGAAGCTCCACTCAGCCTCTAAGTTAAGTCTGCTTCTGTCAAGAGCTGTAAAGGCATACTCATCAGTCAACTACAAGAAAGCCATTGAATGTTTGCAAAAAGAATCACTTGTAGCTTATACTTGGGTAATGGAAGAGCCAATTGAAAATTGGTGTAAGCACACCTTTGAAACTACTACAAAGGTAGCAAATAACTCTATAAACTTTGTTGAATCTTTTAACAATGTGTCAGATGAGTGTAGGGACTTACCTGTGTTTAATGTATGCGAGAAGATTAGAGAGATATTGACTGATTGATTTGTTAAGAGGAAACTTGAACCTGAGGGCTGGACTGGTAGGATTGTTCCCTCAGTAAAAGAAAACGGTCAAAGTTTGAGAGTGAGGCATGAAAGTTCATGTTTAGATTCTGTGGGGATAATATGTGGGAAGTGCATGATGGTTGGACTCAGTTTGTGGTTGGCTTGAATGCAAGGACTTGTGATTTTAATTACTAACAAATAACTGGCATTCCTTATAAGCATGCAATGAAATGCTTGTCTTATGAGAAAGCTGACCAAGAGGAGTAGGTCCATGAGTCCTATACAATTGAAAAATACAAGGCTACTTATGGTGGGACTATGTATTCTGTTAGAGATGCATGTTTCTAGCCTCCTTTAGAGAACATTCCTCTTCTGGCCCTACCCCCTGTTAATGGAAAAAGAGGCCACATTGAAAAGAACAGAAGAAAGGATAGAGATGATGGCCGAAACAAGAGGCCAAGAGGAAGGTCCACCACCATCAAGTGTTCACAATGGAGGCAATTAGGCCACAACAAAGCAAGTTGCACATTGGCTGGTAAACAATCATACCAGAGGAAGAAGCAACCACCTACTGGAAGGCCTATTGGGAGACCCGAAAAAGTGCAACTTCAAAACCCTACTCAGGTTGCCTCTACTTCTACTGCCCTATGCGTGAGTTAACAACCTAGGAGAAGCCCAAAGAAGCTGACATGCCCTATCTAGGTTTTTCCCTCTTCCGTTAGGTACATATTTGTACATGTATGTTGATTATATCACTGATTTTATCTTATCTGACATGGCTGAACCTAGGATGACTATACCACCATGAATGCACTTTCACCTCAATTGCCTAGGAGAAGTCCAAGGAACATGATGATCCTAATCTAACTGACACAATTTGTTCTTTTTAGTGCTCACTAATTTAAGAATTCACTTATTTGAATTTATTGTACTTAGATTGCGTCTACTGAGCCAACCAAGAATAACAACCAAGGCAATTTTGAGTCTTCATCCACACCATTGTCAAGGATTACCACTACAACTGCTAAGAAGCCAACTACAAAGAAAAGGCCTCAAAATGCATCCTCTTCACAGGACTTGTCACACATACCTTTGGATGAATTAAGGGCTGCTGTGTTCGAGACAAAACAGAGGTTGAAGAAGTTGAGGAAAGCCTAGAATACAATTCCTCACCTCCCCCTTTTTGGACTATTGCTTCCCCCCTTTTGGATAGTTACTTCTTTTCCCCTCCCCCTCCTGGACAGTTGTTTCCCCCCTTTTGGACAGTTAGTTCTTCTCCCTTGTAAAGATATGCATATGTTGTCTGATTTTGCATAGTTTCTAGACAGCATAGTAGGCCACCTTTTTTGGACACACTATGTGGCTACCATTCACTGCCACCTTTTTTTGCACAGTTTGGGGTCAAACTACTTAAGCACTAGGCTATTATGTGGGATTGTAATCAAGTTTAATGGGGCATATACTGAAAACTTATGTATTTATGCACTTCACTACTTGTTATATATCCATAGTTTATGTTACAATTATTGCTTGTGTTTCAGTAATTGTTCAAACACATATAATTCTCATATTACAAACCAATTTTCATTGCACATATTGCTTTAGTACATTT